>JBBBVU010000016.1:7897314-7912837 GCA_037177055.1 Atherinosoma microstoma
AATAATAATAATAATAATAATAATAATAATAATAATAATAATAATAATAATAATAATAATAATAACAATAATAATAAACGAATATGTGATATCCAGTTTATGAAAAAATACGTTGGAGGCAATACATTTATAGGAAATGTAAGTTAGTATCCTACTAAGACTCTTCAAAGTTACTTTTACACGCACTCCTATCAAAACAACCAGTCTAAACACTGGCGCGAGCGTAGCTCCAAAGCAAATAATCTGACTTTGAACATAACAAATTCAATAAAAGTGTAATGTAAACAAGCCAATGAACGAAATCGCATCTGTATCTATTTGTGACATACATGGCACAACACAATCTTCGCTGTACATACAAAACAACTGTAAACACAGTGAGGAGAGACAGAGTTTGACTTACTCCATTCTTGCAGAAAAAGTGTAGAGCACTTAGGGGTGCGTTGCTAAAGCAAAGCACGACTTCTCTTCAGGTGCAACAACTTGATGAAATTAAAGAGCCATATTTAAGCTCCGAATACCCGAGACAACGCAAAAGGACGAGATGTTGCTTTGTTGTGGTCGACCTGTAAACTGAGGAGCCGCGTAATTGAGACAAAGCATCAGTTCATTCACACCTAGCAACCAACTGCGTCACCGGGATAAAGCATGTTGCTGTTCGGCGCAGATCCCTCCGCCCCTCCCTTCGCCCCTCCGCGGATCACCGAATGACGTCCCATATTCTCATCCCCCATGTATCCCATTATAAAACTTAAGGGTACTTGTTTTTCGCAGCTTGTTTCAAAAAGTAATGTCTCCAACTTCTCCAAACGTTAAACATTTTTAATATTTGTGATTTGTGTAATTACTGTTTCATTGGTCCGTGGGCATAAAAATTACACGTTTTTTTCAAAGTTTAAAACTGTCCTAGTTGAAAGAGAGAACACCACGAAAAACTTAACAGAAAGGCGAAAAATATATCGAGCTACTTTTTTTTTTTAAAGAGCTTTATAATATAACAGGCTAAGAAGCACAAAATTACTTTGTTGGATTAGTAATTAAATTCAGTGTGGCAGTATCCCAAGTAGCCACTCAGTAACGTCCATGACCTGCTACTTAGAGGGTTTATTTACGTGAACATAACTGCAGAGACTTTATTTCACCACGAAGAATTGTATTGTTTTGTACAGGTACTACTTTATTCACAACACACTTTGTTGTTTAGTATGAGGCTGTTGCATCTCCGTTGCATCAGTGGTCCACGCTCAGTGCGATTGGCTGCTCTGGCTCAGATTCTCAGCCTGTCATTGGTTGGAATCGGATCCAGGTGAAATATGATTGGTCGTTGGTAGGCAAGGCGAAGCATCACTTTGTTATTTTCCCCCCTTTTCTTTCTTTTTTTTCTGCAGCTCAGACTGTGCACATGTCTCATGTAAACAAACCCGGTGTGGAGATCGATGTTACAGTTTTCCATCGTAGGAGAAGCGCTTTGATTTTATATTATAGTTGTATATAAGCTCAGTTTGATTTAGTAAGAACATAAGAGCTTGTGGTGAAGCCCTGTGTGGACAAAGTCTGATTATGCAGTTCAGAAAACAAATTACAGTTGTTTAAAGGATTATAAGCCTAACTGTATAATTCTATTATCTATGCAGTCACTGCAGGGAGATTATCTTTACAGTTATTTTATTGTAGTTTTAAAAGATTTTACTTTTAGATTATTGTATCAGTATTTTCATTAAATAGCTATCAGCTTAATAATTTCACCTGAATGTTGTTGGAGGAACTGACAGGATGTGAATAAATGACAGACAATTCACTAAAAAGTTTTTGGCAGTTTTCCCTGATATGCTTTTTAGATTTTTTTTTTCTAACTTAATATGGTTACTGGCAATGACTATCATAATAATGATAGAAATAAAGCTTTGTTTTTCTCCTTTCAGCAAATCTCAAAGCTGTGCTGTTCTCCTGTTGCTATAGCAATAGCGGACACTGCCCTCTATTTTAGACTTGTTTTTTTGGTTGCTGTTGCCATGGGATTTGCATCTCTCTCTCTCTTTCTCACTCTCTCTCTTCTTACCCACTGTTTTACTTTCAGCTCACCTCTATTATGCCAGCCCTCCCCTCTCCAACCACTGTTCCATCTCATTTGCTGAGTTGCATCTCTGACTTGATCATTTTACCAAAACTAAAAGATTTATTTACAGTTCTCCAGGATTTATTTATGATCGGCATGTAGCCGATTTGTCCACTAAAAAAAACATGCCTGTTCATATAGTTTAAGTCTCAGAGGATCTAAGTTGAACTGATAACACATAATAGAGTTATCCTGACAGAAAAGTTGTTTGCAAAGTTGAACTTTTTTTTAAGCAGGATCAGAAATCTATCTGTAAATTACACTGAACTTGAGTAAACATCCTAACACTGTCCATCTGTCCCATCTAAAGAATTTAAAGGGGACAGCCGTGTTTTAGAAAAGCCACTCAGCAAAATGCCCAGTGTGTTGTAAAAGGTGCTTTGAGAGATTTGTAGAGAAGCAGCCTGATGCAATCTAGAAAAATGTGGTCGTAATGGAGACCAGATTGAGATAGTAGTAGCTGGTGAAGTTGGCAGGTCTCACAGGAAATCGCTGACTGCTCTTGCTGTCTGGATTAATTGGCCCACTGAGGGCTTCCTGTTTGCGCGCCGTGAGAGAAATCCAAGGTGCTGCTCATGACAGTAACGCTGCCTTTCCCAGTTGTCTCTACTATTAAGCACATTTTCCCTTGTCATTATTGAGGAAAATATGTGTTAAATACAGGCAAAAAGGCACCTTCATATTACCTGAAATGGAAAAACCCAACGGCTTCTGCATCTCAGAGCAATAACTGGATTCCATACATTTTCCAAGCTGTCAAAACAACAACCACCAAACCAAAGAAGCCAATTTAAACTATGTGAATAGTGCTGGATCAAACTGTAATTTTGTGATAGTTGTTAAAAATGTTTTTACTCTAGCAAAACAAGATGATGTGTCAAATGATACTCATATTCATTCAATACTATGCATGAACTCAGGAGTTAGAAAAGTCAATGCTGCATGCCAAGTGCATGTATGGCACATTAGTAAGGGTTACACCATCATTTCATCATCATCTCTCTCAGAATTTATTGTCCTCAACTTTTGCCGCTCTTTGAACGTATGAAGAAAACACGAGGTTTGGTTACCACTTGTGAATGGAAGCCTCTCAGAGGGGATTTGTGGATGTTTCTGTTTGTGTTCAGCTAACTGATGGCTTATAGGCCTACATATGTCTGTTTGGCATGACAATGTGTAATCAAGTCTCAAAAAGGCAACAAGCATAATTTAATCTTTATTCGTGAATATTTAAACTGGGCTAACTTTGTTTGGCTTTCAGTGGTGACAAACGAGAATCACTCCGTCACAGGGGTAATGTTTATTTACTATTCCTCAAGGACTTCATGCTAAATTAGAGGTGTTTGATGTAAAAGTCTACAGTCCCTCCTTTGTCCTCCTTTGGGATCTCAAAGCTTTTAGTTGATCTTTTATAACCAGCTCCAACTCAGTAAGATATCTTGAATGAAGCCACACAATGCCCAAAAACACAATTATCTAGCATGATAAAGCAAATCCAGTAAATGTAAGCAAATTGATTAGCTGTCACATACAGCATCATACAAGAAGTCTTGTTGGCAGAAATGTAAAAAACTTCCAGATGAAGTGAAGAGAAACAAGAACAGAGGAACTAAGATTGCCGATGTATTGGTCGTGCATCACTTGCGGTCTTGACTAATCGGAGATGTCCCAGATGATTGCTCTGTGTTTTTTTTACAGCACTCAGACCGTTTTACAGCAATGCCGCTTTGTAGAAACATGAAAACCCCAGAGACTCGGCGTCTATCACCTCTGAGCTTTCCACAGTCGATATTCTTTCAGGTCATATAATTCCTGTCAGTATCTCTCTGGGCAAATCATGACATAGGTATGAAAAAAAAAATCATTTTATACATGAAGATGGACATCAGTTGTTTGTTTGTTCTTTGTGACCCTGTCACAACATTCAGAGACATATAGTTCAACTGAAAGTTTTCTTTGGCTCGTGTGGGTCAAGACAGAAAACACTGAGAACTTCAAGAATAAGATTTCTGACATTAGAAAATGTCACATATCACAATATCTTCCTAGTCTTATCCCACTAGTTTTATTGTCTTAACCTAATAAAACAGGAAGTGAAAGTGAAAGTAAACAGCATCAGGTTTAAAATGAAACTTTGTCTGACAGATCATAGTAATGTGTCTAACTACAATCACAATCTCCAGCCTCCAATTATAAACTTTTTCATTTGTTAAAACTTCTGAACACTCAATGTACACCCTTTTTTTTAATATCCATATACTCTATATTAAAAAAGAGAAAATATATATCTTGGAACAAACATAATGAGATTCAATTTAGTGACAGTTTCATTGTTTCAGTGAAACTTTGTCTTTACACTTTACTTACAGCTCAACTTTCAAGCTACCTGGGCTAAGTCTACTTTCAGGGGTTTTAGCATTGTCGTTTAAGAAAACAAACATGTAATATTCAGCTCAGTCAAACTCATACATCAGGAACAATATGAACACTTTCAGGTCTACTTTCAATCAACAAGGTGGACTTAATTAATCTCTTCTGTGCTTCAGTTCTGTTCCGTACTTTATGTCATGGAAACGTGGCAAAAAAAAATAATTAAGCATTTTGTTTTGTTTTGTACAAATTACCTTATTTATTTTCTTCCTATCATTTGGCTAGAACCTGAGTACAACATTTTGTTCCACATCATGCAAAAACATATTCTGGTATGCCATTAAAGGAAAGTTCTTGAATGTTTCATTTTACTTTCAGTTATTTCTATTGAAACCAAACTTCAGTGTAAATGTTGATTGAGAAGTAAGTTGCTCTAAATGGAGGATTTAATTGAATACTCAAGCTGATCTGATGCTTTTCAAAAGGGAATACAATTCTACTTTAATAAATTGAAATGTATTTATTAGTTCTGTATTTGATCTGACTTATATTGAACTTTTTTTACTTTTTCTGTGTGATATCCAGTTGGCTTTTGTTGTGATTTAAGTTAATTAAGTTAACTATATTTAATTATTTTAAGATTAACTTTATTGTACAGTTGGGATTCCTGATGCACCTTCATTAATAATAACAATATTGTGATAGTAAAACAAAATATATTTTGTTTCTATAACTTAATTTTAATCAATTTGTTATCAACTGTCATGTTTAAGTCAGATGTCCTTAAATACATAGATTGAATAAATGAATCAAGTTGAATCAATGTGAATAAGATGTGAAAATGGTGACTGGTGAGGGGGGTTGGGTCACAATTAGAGGTTAATTTATTGTAAGTAACATTAAAGTTCAGCAGCGTTATAATATCAGAAATTACCCAATAGTTTTTAAAATACTGGGTAACTTTTTTTCTTCTAATTTTTAATTGTAATATGTTAAATGAATAAAACAGAGTTATTTAGGAATAATAAAATTGAGATAGAATTGAGACATTTCATATCACTCCGTATGATCGCTACCTCCAAAGCTCCCCGTGTGATGAAATCCGTTCTCAACTAAATGGACAGGAAAACTTTTTGTGGTAAGCATATTGAACTCATATCAGTAATGATAAACCTTTCACCACAGTTTCAGTTTTTAAGCAACAAGTTACTGCTGGGTAACTTTGATACCTTCACTTTTATGCAGTTTGTTGTTGATGTGACTTGAAAACTGTTATCCCTGTGTTGAAAAAATTGTTGAACAGACAACTGCTGCACTGTAGTTTATATGTTGTTTATATGGATTTGATCATACAAAGAATTACTTATAGTATCTAGGGGTAAAGATGGGCATGGAAATGACTTCAAATACCAAGTACAGATAAAGTCCAGATAAAAACACATTTTCATCTGTCTGTGGCTCCAGTGGCCTCGGGTGCAGCGATGACTGCACGACAAGTAACTTCAATATTGTTTACATGTGTACTGTCTTCTTCTGTGTTCCTTTTAAGGCGTTTAAGACAGTTCTGCAGTTTTAAGCTCAGAGCGTTCTCACTTCACACACAGTTGTTTGTCCATTCAGAGACACCATTATAAAAAAAAGTGGCACAAATAAGGCAGCTTAGCTTTTACAGTGTATATTGTATATACATTCATTTTCTTTCAGTCGCCACTATTGATGGCAGATATTGAGACATTCATCTGGTTACATTTTCCACTGCTTATCCAATTGTTATTGTGCTCTTGTGCTTATTTTGTACAATTATAGTTACATCTCTGTTTGTTTAAAGCTTCAGTATTATTCATTTGCCTGTAAAGGGACAGGGTATAAAACAAAGATAAAGATTAATTTAACTGATTGCAGTGGGACAATGCAGGTAAAGTTGAAGGCTGCTGGAGCACGTGAGCTTAAAGAGAAGTCAAAGTAGAATGACATGAATTTCAAACACCTTTTTTCATATTGTTAAATACTATTATTTGAAATAAACATCTAAAAATCACAGAAAGGATCATTTCCCACAACAGGATGGAACGGTAATATGCACAGTCTATGCTTCTGTTGGCCTTATTAGTCTATGCTGATGCTTTTCCCCTCTAGATATTTTTCAAATACTGTGCTTGCTATGAAATTCAAAAACCATTGTAATTTAATGAATTTTTATATTGTGGGCCTTGTTTTGAATTAATGACTGTCACTTTGTGTTCCCTTCAAAGAAAGTGAGGATGATTTGTTCAAAGCAGTAAACATTAGGAGTCTGCTGCTGCATGGATGCATGTAGTGAAAGATGCTTTCATCTGCGCGATGTCTGCGTGTGTGTTTGTGTGGAGGGGGGGAGCGTGTTTTGGGGATGGGCAAGAGATTTTTCTCTTTAATCTCTTAAATTAATCTGAAATCTAATTATGTGGATATGAAAACTTATGAATTACAAACGCCTTCTCTAAAATGCTGTGAAGGATGTGGGAGTGGAGGCTTTGACAGGCGGTGCTATAAACTTCCCGTCTGGGATGAGATGTCTCCATTTCATCAGAATTTTTGAGGTTGTTTTCAGACAAGGCTAATATCTCCCATTAATACTGACAATCTCGTGTGAGACCTTCACTAATTCGCAATCTTATCTGAGATAAAGGCCAGGGGAAAAGCCCAAGCTGCATGTGGGAAAGTGAGGGGAGATCACCCCTCAGCTCATTAATATTTCATCAACAATAAGGCTGGGTGTCACTCATGCTCGTCACCACGGTAATGAGCTCACACTGCCCTCTTAAAGATCTGTTTGTCATGCAGCTGGGTGCACCAGGGACTCAGAGGTACTGAAAGGCACAAAGTGTGAAAATCTTTCCCAGGGTCAGAGATTATTGAATATGTGAAACTTTTGATGGTTTAATCAAGAAGGAAGCTGCCTGTACTGAACTGAGAAAGGATGGATGTTTATTTTAATTAAAACTAAACATGCTTTTCAACACCAGCCAAGGCATCAACGATTTACATGTCATTTGCTGAATCTAATTGGTTTCCATCAGGAGCAAGGTGTGTCTCCTTGATTACAACATAACTACTAAATATTCCACTGATCACTGCAAGTGAATTCCCCAAACAGCCCAGTCGAGTTGTATGCCTGCTTCTTTATCACTGTTATTGTTTATAACATGAGACATAAGTGGAAACACACTTTGCGAGCAGATAAGTACAATTTTGTGAGAAGTGTGTGTGGTCTTAGATTTCTCCTTGTTGAATCATACATGTTAAGTTGCATGTAATTTCATGGGGCCTGTATGGCCCACCTAATGCAGACAAGCCATATAATTAATGACGCTGCCCCAGAAATACAAAAATAGGGTAGGATTTTGTTCTTTAACCGACTTCTGTAAATAATAATAGTTAATGAGCCAATTAACTAAATAAACCACCTGACTGTTCTTTTGTAAACAAACATGTTGTAGTCTTCTAAGAACACCTTTATGAAAGCTTGCAGCTCATTAGGCGGGCAAGATTATTTAAAGAAAGCTGGTAATTAATTTCTTGTTTGTGAAAAGCACTAATTAAGGAAGCAGGAAAAGATTTGTAACAGAGCCTGTTCAGTTTAGCCAATTTGTCATCAAAAAAACTTGTTTATCAGACGAGACAAACCAACAAATGCATCTTATATTTCCATTTATTAAATGTACATAGTGGTTTTAAAATATCATGCCATTATAATTGCGATTTATATTAAAATGCTTAACATATTCATGTAAATTACAAATGCTTATTGTTGTTTTTATCTGAATGAAAAGCTCTTTGAACAATATGTAGTTTTATGTTAATACGTAAAAATCTGACTAGGTATTACAAATATTTGGCATCAAACAAAGTTTAACTTAATATGCATCATACATGATCCTTTAAAATATTTTATAACAGGTCCCTAGTAAATTATTTTAGAGTTTTGAAATATGAAAAGATTATTTTTCCCTGTGAAAAAGTTAAGCTCATAGAGAAAAGTAGAAATATATTAAAAAGGTTAGCTTGATAACGCTGCATGCATACATCAGCTTCGGAGGTGTAAACAACTTGAGCTCATTCAAAGTAAGAAATCTTGAAAGCGTTCCTCCTGAAATCTTAAAAATCATTCTGTAACAATTAATATATTTTGACAAATAGAGTATGATTGATGTAGTTGCATAAATCCACCGACAAGCTGCTCAAACACACTTTTTCTTGCCAAAACTCAAAGCAAAATAATAAATACAACTTATAAATTCTGTTAAATGCACCGTTATCGCGACTAAGCCCTCATTCACTCGAAGGCATCAGGCTTTTTATCAGGTAATTCATCTTTTTAGGTGTCCGTCCGTTACACACCATCAGACCGTGTGCCGTTGATTTCAGCTCCTGCTCAGTCCGGTTCAGTTGCCCAGAGGTCTATCAACTCATGAACTGTGTGTAGCCCTCTGCACCCGTTACTATGACATCCATCCAAATCCTCATGGCCTCCGGGGACGGGGCCACCATATAGTAAAGCCGGTCGTGAGTTTTCACACAGAAGGTCAAAGATGGATTGGGGCTCTGGAGGACCACAAGAAAAGAGGTGGACATTTTTATTTGTAACCAGCTGCTCCTGTTGCATCTTTTTCCTCAGACATTTGTCTCAACACTAGAACATCCTCATTATAACACCTTAAACATAATTCAACATAAACACTGTGAATTTGTTCCAAGTTGATGACAGCATTTTGTTAAATTTGGAAAAAAATAAATATTGTTTTAGTCTAATTTTAGTTTAATTCAATCAAGAATTTGATTCTGCTCAGAAACTTCTCACAGTATTTTCAGAATATTTAGGGGGAGAAAATTTTTATTTGAAATAGAAATTTAGTTTAACTGAGAAAAGTATCTATTTTAAGGCACCAATCATACCTATTATAATAAAGTTTATTAAAGGGACTTGTTACTAGTAATTGATTGATTTCAAATTTTCATTTACAACTGACTGGACACCATGCCTTCAAATTATTCTTTAATGAAACAAACTGAAATAAAAAGCATTTTATTAATCCTGTTTAAATTTATTCCACTCAGTCAATGAAAAAAAAAGATAAATTTTGATGATCCATACAAAATGTGAGTAACTGTCAGAATTGTCTGAATTGCGGTGGAAAAAAGAGGACTTACCTTGGCCGCACTGCGTAGGTGATCATAATAAACCTCTTCAATAGCTTGGAAGTAAATGAGCCCTTTCAGTTTTGTCTCATGCTTGTCTGAGAGAAGAAAAAGAAAATAAATATATTAAGATACATTACATTACATCTTGTAGTGGTGATGCAAGACTTCTGCCAGCCTGAGCACCAGACAGGAGGATCAGCCAGTGATGAGGGGATACATGGATAATGGACTGACAGTAAGAGTTCAGTTTTACCTGTAGTGAATGATAAAAACTTTATTTCAAAACACCCACGTGGCCTTATATTCTTCTTGAGACAGCAGTACTGTACATCAAGAACAACTTATAAGAGCAAAACAAATTAAATTCTTCCTTTTGCCCTCAGAATGGTCATTACCAAAGGAAGACAGGATCAGTAGCGTGAGCTCAAACGGATGCAGATGGATGAAGAAACAAAGGATTTATTTGGCACTTATTTAAGTTAAGACTAACATAAATGTGAATTTGCATAATAGGATTTTTTCCAGAAACTTTGTTCATTGTAAAATCCTGAAACATCATCTGTTCATCATCACTAGATTATCCTTTCTTCTTATGGACATCGGCCTATAATTGTTTCATGATTTTAATCTTATAAACAGGTGTGATTCTCCATCATTTTAAAATAATTTTGGTACATTTTTCAGTTTTTTTAAAGTAATTTTTTCTTGTTTGCAATTAATTGGCTAAAAACAATCCTTTGAGCCCACAACTCAAAAATCTGATAAGTTCATTTGTGGAAAAACATGGAATAAATGAGGATTATTTGCTTTTTCTTTCCATAGTTCACTTTTCATCTTGCAGAAAAAGTAAAAAACACTAACTTGAATTTAGACGAAGAGGTCAGACACAAAAACAAGGGGGAAAAAAAAGGTATCAAATCTTTTTCCCAGCAACACATGATCCATGAATAGGTATGAGAGGAACAGTATCAAAGAAAAGTTAATTAAAAGTGCAAGTCTATTTCAAGCCATGCCTGAAGTCTTTACCATCCTATTAATCTGACTTGTTTTCCTCAGTTGTACTTTCTAGATTGTCTGCATTTTTTTTTTTACTTTGTAGCCTTTTGGCTGCTGGCAAGGTTCAGAATTTTTGTAAATCTTAAAAAGAAATCCAACTTTTGAATATCCCATTTGATCTTCCTGCTCAAAAATTAGCTTAAAGCAGGTTAGACCTTCTGTCCAGTTTCAGTTGTTCTCCACCCCCAGGATGTCTTTTCACAGGCACGTCATGCTGGGGAGTTTAGTATCATATCTCATTGAAACTTGAGGGCGAAGCTTATCGAATACAGTCGCTGAGCTGACGGGTTTTTGTAGTTTGGGGCTAAACTACAGGCATATAAAAAGTAAAAACGAATTTCACAAATTTCTTAAAACAAAATTTGCTTCAAGAGTTTTTTGAATGCCGTTCTTGTTCAAATAAACATTGGTCTTTTTCTTTTAGTCTCCTCCGCGCAGAGTGGAGCGCCCAGCGGAGAAGCAAACATCCACCAACAATTAACAGCAATCTTTTGAAATGTGTCCCACACTTTTCCTTACTTTCCCTTTTCCATAAGTCAAATCTGCTTAGTAATGAGATAAATGTTTTTGAAATGTGAGTTTCGTGTTATTAGTCACGAACAAGCCAGGAGCTAGCCTCCTCCCCAAGAAAAACACATCTAGAGAAAGTATTGCATCTTATTTCATCACCATCATCACCATCATCTTCGTCAGGAGTGAGGGGGTGAAAAGGCTAGGGGAGTGAGTGGAGAGAGGAGCAAAAAGGAACAGGGTGTCAGTAATGAAAATATACTCAGATCCTATTTTGAACTTGGTTGTAAAATAATGTTTCAAAACAAGCTTGTGAATAATTCAGAAAACTGTTCTCATTTCGCAGTCTGATTGACATAATGAACTATAAAACATTGGAACAAGAAGCAAAACTCCACTTTTGAACAGTTTAATTATCTTCAAGATGAATAAAGACTGTATTTGAAAGGAAAAGAGTAAGGAGCAGAATCCTTAGAGAAGAGCGATGGTTGCTAAATAAATCAGTCCCAGGGTTAAGGTTATTTGGTGATTCTACAAAAAGTTCACAGGTGAGATCACTTTAATCTTATCTAACCTGTTATCAAGGCCAGAAGATTAAGCACAGCTGGATCTTTGAGTAGAGATTTAAAAACAGCTAATTCAAAGTAATTCAATTAACCTTTTACAATGTGAAGACTTGATGCCGAGGGTGCAGAGCTGCATTCAGCTGGAACTTTTAGGCCTCAGAGGCATGTGGAAGGGCAGAATATGTACAACATTTTTTAACCACTTTCTTGTAAACACTTTCACATCAAAGACAAATGTTCTTCTGTAAAAAAAAAAAAGAAAAGAAAGAAAAGAGCAACGTATATTTTTTTCCCTTCACCACAGGCTTGGTTTTTAATCGTTTCCTCTGAGGAAAGCATTCAAGCAGTCAGTGTTGTTAAAATATCCCACAGCTGCAGACGCAAAGGAGTCACTCATTCAAAACCCAGCAGTGTGAGAGAGAGAAAGAAGCTAAAAATAATAGTCAGTGTCAGTAAATAATAGGAGCGGAGCTCAGAAATAAAAACTCGGGGTACAGTCTGTATAGTTTAATTTGTGTTGTGTTGAAGCTTACAGGTTGTTTCCGCTGAGGCTGCTGGTAGCAGTAAGAGCAACTTGGAGAGTGTTTCTCCTGAGAAGTCCTGCTAAAATTTTCAGCAGTGTCAGGAGTGGAAAGCCGTTTATCACCTTTTTTAAACATGAAAACTAATGTAGTGTTAAATTTGTACCCTTTCTTTTCAGACTTTCACATCATTGATCCGTGCCACTCTGTGTATAAAGCTTAAGTGCTATCTGTTGTCTCAACATGTCCTTGTTTTTCTGAACACGTCCTGTATAACCGAGATGTAGTGCAATTGTAAGCAAGGGTAAGTAAGACAAAGTGATATCAACAAGGATTTAAGTTCAACATCTCACTGCTGGCAGTGAGAAAGAGAGGCTTAGAGACTGTCAGAAAAATCAATCTAAAAAGTAATAGGAGGTGTTAAACTTCACAAAACAAGCCTGAAATCAGCTCTTCTTCTTGTTTTGTTAAAGAGAGCCAGGATCTCCCCTTTTGTGATCTTTTTATCTCTTGTTTCACAGCTACTATTAGACATTTTGCTTGATTTATGTCACAAGATGAAAATATTTAAAGCATAAAAACTTTAAATGTTCACTGTGGGAGTCCTGAACAGGACAAAATCAAGTCAGGCACTGATTACTTTTAAACTGTACTGCAGGTGTTTATCATTAGTATACGTATTATTATTTATCACAATTATTATTATGATCATCATCATCATTATTCTTATTTATTTTGTGCGTGTTGTGGAAGGATATGATGTGGTGGATATGAGATTGACATGTAATCTGTTCTCAGATCTCTTGAATAAACAAGGTGAAGTTAATTAATAAGCAGCATAACCAACATAGAAAAAAATTCCCATCATCATTCCTCACCCACGTAATAACAGAAGTTCCTCTTCATACGGTCAAAAACGAACCAGCGTTTCTTCCACGACTTGATTTTACCGCCCATCTTCACCAAGTGGCCTTTGCACATTTTCTCTGTAAGGATGACGAAGGGGCAGGTCTCGATGCTGTGGCCAGATGACTCCACATGGGAACGGAGGTCAAACTCCTCTTTCCGATTTGGTAGGTAGCGTGTCATCGGACGGGCCTGTGTAAAAAGAAAAAAATTAATTCTCTAAATTCTGATATTGCCTTAATGCTGCTTACTGAATTGTGTCAGGGTGAATTTTTTTCATTAACATGTACTAGAACATTTTTCTCATAATTCTGAAGTCAAAAAGGCCAGCTTTGTGGAAAAGTGGTTGGCACTTTCCAAAACATTCATAGAAGGTTATAATGGTTCTAATTGGCTGTCGGTCCAAATGTTGGCTGGGATAGCTGTGAGTACTTGAACATAATCAGTATATTTAGTTGACAGTAGTCAGAGAGCGCTTACTTAATCGCTTAATCTAGCAGGAATTCTGATATTTTGCAAGCTACTCAGAATGTTGTCACTAGAGCTTTGAAGCGGACAATAATTACTGTGGTCCACAGACTGTTGCAAAATGACACGACCTTCTGCAAAAAAACAAAATTCCTCTGATAAATTATCGGATTCAATAGTGATGTGTTGTCAAAACTCAAAATATAAAGTGTTCGTGAGAAAAGCCATGAATCTTTTTAGTTTTTTATGTTTTCACTCTTCTCCTGTCTGCTGGTAAAACACTGTCTACTTATAAGTAATTCACATGAAATTTCCCCTTTAAGGCAGAGAAATCAGACCATTCTTTAGCACCAGCATGGGGCTGTGGTAGCGATATATGTGCAGACTTTTTTTGAGTCAAAGTGTTGCAAATAACTGGAAAATCTACTGTTGTCCTATTTTAGCATCATGATCCTGTCCATCTGGGAAATCAACTGTTAGAGTCCTTAACCAATGCTACTTAAAGCTTTTGTTGTCTCTACTTACATCTGGGGGTTCATAGCAGCTAACATTGTTTGTTTACGGTTTGGAGCTGGACTTTTGAGTTGACGATAAAACTCTTCTGAGCTAAGGAGACTAGTGCCAGTTATCTGTAGGCCTCTCACTACACATTAGAAAAAGTTACGTTTAAAATGAACAACAGGCTTATCTGTTTGCGCTTCTTATTTTCCACATTTGTTCATAATGATAGATGCTGCACACAATCAGCCATGATTAAAGTGTTTTATAAATTATGTGTACAGTTTATTTTTCTTGTACCATGCCCAATCTTCTTTTTTTTGTTTTCCTCTTCACTCTCTCCTTCATTCTCTTCCCCTCTCTCCTTGCTCTGGGAATCTTTGATCTTCCTTTACAACCAGCCTCTCTTTAGTGTCTCGCCTCTCATCCTCCCCCTCCAAAGTCTCCTTTCCCTTCCTTCCTTCCCTCCCTCTCCTCTTTCTTCTTCCCGCCGCCCATTTCCTCCTTCTGTTCCACTGACCTGAGAGAAGTGTTTCTCTCTCATCTTCACCTCCTCCTCCACCAGCCTCTGCCTGTGGGCCGTCTCGTCCTGAAGCCTCCTCTCGGCCTCCTCTCGCCTCCTACGCTCCTCCTCCAACATCTGCCGCCGAGCCTGCACCTCCCTCTCCTGGGAGCGTAGGGACAGGAGAAAGGGGAACAGACAGAAAGAATACAAGAAAAAATAATGTGGAAAAAGGGAGACAGGGAAATACGTTAATGGAAGGCAAATATTGCAATACAAAGTAAATGACTGTCAGAAGAGGCACAGGAGAATTCAAGTCCCAATCCAGGGTTTTGTAAAATATATCCCTTTAGTCTGTGTGTGGAGGTTAAGCTTTGCTGATGTAAAATGATCCTTTGTGGCTTTCAGATACTTACTCATGGGTCTGCTTTGTTTCAATATGAAGAAATAATTCAAAGATAAACAAAATATTTTACGCGTTAATTTCACCACTTCTTAAACACACAATTCACTTTGTCTCCTTATATAGTTTATAGCTTTTGAACAAGAAAACACAAGATTTTTGCTATGACTCAAATTGAGTTTGTCTACTCTTACTGAAACTGGAATACTTATTATACAATTATATTTCTACTGTTTTACTAAATCCTCTGTAGAAATCTTTGATTTCAGTCCAACTTTATTGAAAATTTAGTTCACATTATCATTTACTGAGCATGCATTTACTATACCATGACCATTTATAGAAGTGTTTTTTTATCCATTAAACACTGCCCTACCTTTTGTAACAACATATTTTCAAAGGTTTTCATAGCTCAATTATGACCTTGAT
>JBBBVU010000016.1:7932612-7954567 GCA_037177055.1 Atherinosoma microstoma
ATCAGCAACTGGAGTAGACACAACTACCTTTTGCTTGTGTTTGTTTTGTCTAACTAAAGGAAACTTAGACAACTGCAAGTTATGTCTGACTTTTAAATTACATTGTAGAGAAAAGCTATGTGTCATCGGAGCCAGGGTGTTTCGGCATATTCAGTGATATGTCTAGGCTTAGGTTAGGGCAAATTCTTGTTAAAAAAAAAAAGGAAAAAAAAGCCAAAAAACCATCCATTGCAGCCGGACTCTAAGTTTAGCCTGTGGAGACAACGGGGCGTTCAATTGGCATCTGATGTCACCCCAACTGAGGCTGCTGGGTGAAACCACACATATCTGACAATGCAGTGTGTGAGTCTCAGAGGACCCAGTGACACGAAGAACAGACCGTACCCTCTGTTCTGCACTGACACTGGAGCCCTGACGCCTCTGCTGTCAGCCCACTGGCTGTCAACACTGGCCTTCTTTGAGACATGCACTCAGACACAGGACAGGAGAGTGGGCAGGGTAATGTGTCTCTGTCTGCCTAACTCTCTCTCTCTCTCTCTCTCACTCATGCACACATTTGCTCATGCACCCACAAACCCCAGTGATTTAACATACACACCCAGGCCAGAGAACCGTTTTAATGCTTGCAAATGCAGGCCCTTGCACAGTAACCTGTCATTATGGAGGCAGCTATGCCCTTCAGAGTTGCCATGAGCTTCTGAAAATAGATACTGCCAGCTACACAGTCTGGACTGCTACTTTTTAAAGACTTCTACTTGGAACAAACTTTGAAAAACAGAGGAAGATTTTACATCTAAAAGGTTAATAAAGTAAAAAGAGGATCATTTCATGCAGCATAGCACAGAATCATATGAGTGCGGGCAAAAAAGCCATTAGTTTACTTACTTGCCTGACAAACATGCAGCTCTTACCATCTCTCTACTCTGACAGAGTCCAGACAACAGATAGGTCCATGGGTTTGTCTGAAGATGATTAATTCACAGAGCTGTGTCCACATTATTGTGTATGTCTTGCTCCTTGCTTTTTTCATTCACTCTCTGAGTTCCTCTGCTATTTCCCTCCTCCCAGCCCCTTCTCCTCCCCATCCCGGTGCAGAATTACATCCTATCAGAGTTACACGCGGCAGAGAGGGACCATGCATCGGCACTGCCCTCCAAAACAAGCTCAGATTTCCTCTTTGTTGATTCCATTTCTCTATTGGCTTATAAGCCCTTTGAGAAAACATCTTATCTCACTGAGTCCCTAAAACACACGGACTCCTACAAAACTTGAATTGTTTGAATGTTCAGATTGACAAAAGCATGTGATCAGAGAGGGCTGGGCAGTCTATTCAGGTGTTAACAGTCCGATCCATGATGGAAACAACATGTGGTGGACGAGTGGGAGATGGAACAGACCTTTCGCCCTCTAACTTCCTGCTCTGAGCTCTGTACAACTGATGCAACAAACTGGGAAAGAGGGTATTTCCACTCTGGGAAAATGCTGAACAACAATTTTTCATGAATTAAGTAAGTCCCATCGTAGTTAATATAATGTAGCTATTATTCTTGATACATTGTGATGATGAGACAGAGAAATACTATGTCCCACTGGAAGTGAGTGAACATATGTGAGCATCTCTTCAGATGTCCCTCAGGAAGGATATTTGGCTTACAGATAAACACAGAGTAGAGGAGAGTGGGAGAAAAACTCCACTATTGATCTCTCAAGGCTTTTCCCATGGCTGGGGCCAGAGAGGAGATGGAGGAAGTGAAACAGCCAATGACTCACTGAGGAAAATAAAAACAAATAAACAGAGGCAGCTAAGTAACCAGATGGACTGCAGACTGGTGAAGTCTGCAGAAAAGCTAAAGATGAGTCAGTCATCCTTAGTGATGATGTGGAGTTTACAGCTGAGAGGATGAACATTAACACAGTGGTCTTTAAGCAAACGCACCAGATTAAAGAGATCACACTTACGAAATGATACTTTAGAAAGATGTCATTCAGTTAATGATAGCAGTGGGTTTACCAGCCTCTATTTATAAAACTGTATCCCTTAAAAAAAGAAAAAGAAGGAATCTCTGTATGTACACCTGTTCTTTGTTACTCTTGAGAACTGTTCATCTGAACTTCTCCAGACTTTTGCAACTGTATTGGCTACCCAGAGGATGCGCAGTGTTCAGATTGGGGGACTTGTAGTCCAATGTGATTCTTTCACAAGCAAACCAAGCGTTACAGAAGGAACAGCTGAGGCTGAGACACCTTACCAGAATAACAAACTGGGGAATCTTGTGAATTCTTTCATTTATCCACCTGCATGACGGCTGAGCCTAAGTGTCCCTTGTTGCCAGGCATCTGTGTGGTTGTAAATTACATCACATTCCACAAAGAATCTAAGGCTCTCATACTTGATAAAGTCACAGACCCCTGTAATTGTCCTGCCTTTCAGATTGTAGTTTGTCTCTCCCCGTTCATCACAGCTTATTTTGCTTCCTCATTAGTTTCCCACTGACAAGAATCTTCTGATTAATCATTCACAGAAATACAAAAATGGCTCAAAATATCCCCAGTTGTCATTGAGGGTCGGGAGTTAATACGCCCTGTTAAGCAAATAAAATTACGGATAAACATTCTGTTTCGACAGCTGACATAATGGTAATCATTACTGGCCCCTCAGTGGGTTGAAGAGGTGAACCCTGATAGGGTGGGGATTTCTTTCGACTCAGCTGGGTCCCTGCTCATGTTGGATTAGAGGGAAACGAAAAGTCCAGTGTTCACTAAACAAGACAAACAATTAATATTTCTTTTGGTAAAGAAAAAGGTAAAGCACTAATTGATGCTTGGGGGATTAAACTTTGGCAGAAAAAGGAGAGAATGAAGCTAATAAGGGTAGGAAATATATCAATTCAAAATGAAGTTAAGCAGGACATAGCATATGCTAAGAAAAGCTGACTCTCCATGTGTTAACTGCAATGTGTGTGCATAAATATAATGACAGGAGGGTGAACAGCCTGTGAAAATGATATATTTCACATTTGTTCCTTTTTTTTACCTTTTAAAATGATGAACTTCAACAGCAAAGTCATCTTTTATACTTTATTATACTAATATGACATGATAAAGCCTCTTTCTAACATGCTAAGAGTCATTAAATAAAGAATCAGTAGCTGTAGTCTCAGTGATGCAGGCCCAAGGTTAGTCTTCAGTCAGATTGTTATGACAAGGTAGTTGCTACCTCCTTAATTCTTACAAATTTCTCCTTCCATATTTCCTCAACCTCATGATGATTTCCAACCAGGTCAAAGAAAGATTATAAGAAAAGAAAAGATCTCCAGTTAGCTTTCTTCAATTATGAAAACAGGGACTATAAGCTGAGGTCATCAGACAACACTTTCGTCGGACCACACAGAAACACTAACCCCTGAGAGATCCGAACACGACCTTTGCCCTGATCTTGACCTAAACTTAAATGTTACCGGCTTGAAGGAATGTTGCATAAGAGGTGAACTCAGGGCAAAAAAGACCAACCTGAAGGAGGAGGGATGCTAAATAGTGAGAGAGCACTACAAAATCTCAAAGTGTTTACATTTTTTTTAGCATTATCAGAAAGTACAAAATCTTCATGGCTATATTGTTACAAACAACAATTGTAGGCACATTTGTGTCATTTAACCTTCTAATTAGTTTCTCATAACAATGATCACATCATAGAAAAGTTCCAAATCACATCATTGGATCAACCAAACGCTGTACTGAACAGGAAATGGTCTAATATTCCCAAAACTTTTCATTGAGTCGCCCACTTAACAGATGCAACACTTCCTTTGTGACCTCTTCCCACTGCTCTCTCACACCTCATCAGTTCATTACATCTAGCTCTGAACAAACTATTGCTCCATCGAACAAAAACGAAACAATGTAAAATGGTTAGAATCAGGACAAAAATATACTCACTCAGCAATGTGTGCACCTCTTAAAACACGGCAGAGAAATACTTAATCACCCTGTAATTCCACCAAAGCACATTACTAGAAGGCTGAGCCCCAAAGGCCCCCTGATCTCACACACGAATAAAAGTATCCATTCACAAAGCCAGTTGGCTTCGACTCCTAATCTGTCTGAGATGACTTCCACCTGCTCCCACTGTTTCTGTAGTATTTCACTTGGAAATGGCTGCTTATGAGGACAATGTTAAAACACTGATAATAACAGGGTGTAAACAAACTAGGCTCAAAACCATGAGGGCAAACTTCCACAATAGACACATTCACTTTTTTTTTTCTCTCACCGCAACAAGCAAACCCCAAGAAATATTTTTGTTTCCAATTACCCGAGCTGGTGAGGAACATTTTCTTCTCTGTGGAAGGATTCAGTCCAAAGATTAAAAACACAAGACGAAGCATCCTCCCAAATTCCCATGTGAAGAGTCTCAGAGTTGTCTTGAAGATGGAGACACGCTGTTCCTTTTCCACTGTTCTTGAATCGCTTTCAAAGCAAATGTTTTGGTGCGCATACATCTTTCTGCCAGGTCCACCCCTCTCTCCAGCCTTCTGTCTCTCCCAACTTATCATTCCTTTTCCCATCCGACTCTGCTACGTTGCTGTTTCTCACCAAACAGATTGGATCTCTACATTGTTTAGATTTCCTCAAGTGCACAGACCAAACTAAATGCTTATCTTCCAGAGGGTTGAAAAACTCTTGTCCTGCTTAGTTTGTCTTGTAAAACTGTTTAAAATGAATGGACCTGACAAAACCTTACTCAGTTTCAAAGCTTAGTTTTTTGTGACAAATATAGAAAAGTTGCCTCACATTTCCTACATCTCTGCTTCATGCATAAAGTTACAGAAATACCATCAAACTGCCTTAACTGTTGCCAACCAGGAGACTTCTTTCAACCACAAACAGCTGAAAAGAGCGAGAGTGGTAAATTTAGAGCCCTTGATAGTGCTCAGTCAGAAAATTATAGCTATCACAGCCAGTGGACGCTGGATTTTTCCCTTCTGGGCTGGAATTTTTAGCCTGGAAGTTGGTGTTGGACACGTTGTTAAGGCTGGGTAATTGGTTCAGCCTGTCCTGGGCTTCGTTCAAACTTGTTGCGTCATGCTGCTTTTGCCACCAACCAGCCAAAGCTGGGTTAGATATCTGCATGCTCCTCTTGTGGAAAGGCTGGGCTGTGGGTAATTTCAGCTGCACATGTTTAAGGTGCATTAAGAAAACGTGCCATTCGGCACAGCAGATGGCATGAGACGTCCCCATTCCACATAGATATTACATACAGATAGTTCTATACATATAAATTTGAGAAACTATCTGTATTAAAATACATGATAGTTTTAGTAATTGCATTGCTTTTCAGTAAGCTATATCTTCATTAATCTTTAGGAGGTATTAAAATGTGCACCTGTTGATGGGCAGTGAGCTGTCATCCATTGTTACCCATGTGAAACACACATGGGTCTCCTCACATACAGATTGCATATTTTCATACATTAAACAGTCGACCCCTGGTGGTAAAAGCAGTGAACAGCATTCCTACCATCATAATTCCCATGACCTGTCACTCCCAGTGTATCATGTTGCTGTGATAAACTGGAATTAAACCACTTTCAAAACATTGGACTTTAGAGATTTTATTTATTCATTTTGACTGGGTAGGATGTTTGACTGCTCTTTCACCCTTTTCTTCATACAACACCTTACCTGCTACATTTCCAACTTAAACATGGATGTGATCTTTCATGTGAACATTGCAGATGCTATGAGCCGATTTCATGTAACTTTTCTGAACATGAATAGTACTTAGAACTTTCCCTTTAGGGAAGTTATTTGGTGAGGTTTAAGGATTTACAGTTTAAAATTATCTGTGAAGGAAACTATTCCTGCCATACTTCCCTGTATATTTTTTAAATTTATGCTCAGTAGTTTGCCTGCTGTACAAAATTTTCCTTCTGCTCAAGCTTGCACTATTTTGAAGCTGTTTGTTCCGTCACATGGAACAAGGAAACACCTGGAGCTACATGCGAGGAGAGACGTTAGAACATGTTAACCACAACCTCAAAACATTAAGGTCACACGTGTGACCCAATGAAAGCTGATCCAATCAGAATAACCCTTCCATGTTCTTATTTTAATGCTTTCAAACGGTTAACCTAGAACAGGGATGATAACCTTCAGTCCTGTAGGTTTTAGACATCCCCCGGTTTTAAAACAGACGTCAAAGTTTAAATGATCCATTAATTTTATTCTGGTGTGTTAAAGCAGGGAAATATCTAAAGCTGTAAACAGGCTCATAAAGCCCAGAGCTTGACATTTATGACCTCAAGTTTAAGTCAGTCCTGCATTTAATTTTTGATTACATCATTTGGTGCTTAAAACTAAAAATCAACAGGAACTTCAGACTTAACATACCAAGTTATAAGACAAGCTTGTCCATGTTAACTGCTGAGAAGACACTTAAAGACAACCCATACCATATTAAGCTTCATCCCTCACCTTGCCAGCTGCACATTCATGCTGACCGAGGAATGAGTCATTAGCCTGCTGGATGGGGATGACCACACAACACTATATTAACATGGTCGATTTACCTTGATATGCAGCTAACTTTGATATTAGTTGTTATACCAGAAATCTCCCGATACTACTAAACAGCACGAGCTCGCCTAAAGTCAAACAAGACAACATTTACAAAACCTGCTTTTTTATTAAATAAAGAACATTTTTCATGAAGCAAGACAGAGATAACCAGGAAAGTTGCTCTTTCAGTGTGTGGGTGGCCCTTAAAAGGGCCTTTGGGGTTAAAGAGTTATTAGCTGGCAAAGGCTAATACTCCTGAGACTGAGAGGAGGCCTTCTTTCCCGCCTTGCCGGAGCTTGGTGCAGCCTGGCCGGTCTTCTTTGGCAACAGGACGGCCTGGATGTTGGGGAGGACACCGCCCTGAGCGATGGTCACGCCACCGAGCAGTTTGTTCAACTCCTCGTCGTTGCGAACAGCTAGCTGAAGGTGGCGAGGGATGATGCGGGTCTTCTTGTTGTCCCTCGCGGCATTGCCAGCCAACTCCAGGATCTCAGCAGTGAGGTACTCGAGAACAGCGGCCAAGTAAACCGGGGCCCCGGCACCCACTCTCTCGGCATAGTTTCCTTTGCGGAGGAGACGATGGACACGGCCAACGGGGAACTGCAGACCAGCACGAGAGCTGCGAGTCTTTGCCTTAGCGCGGGCCTTTGCTCCGGTCTTGCCTCTTCCAGACATTGTTGGTTGTAGGATTAACTCTTCCAAATCAAGCGTATCAGTGAAAGCGTGAATCTTCAAACGATGGGAAATAAAGTGCACTGCCGACGACCTGGATATAAACCCCAGTATTTGTCCCGCCCTAAAGGATGATTGGTCTAAAGGGCGAAAATAGTCTGATTTGATTGGTTCGAAGAGGTCAAGAGGAAGTAGGCGTCACTAATCATTGGTTTTAATCATCATAGCCCTGAACCAATCATTGGTCTTGGAATAAAGAAAGGCAATTGGTTATTTCTTCTTCCTGCTCATGATGATTGGGTCAGGCGAACACAGTTGCCCAATTGAGCATCTTCCCTCCAGCTTTAAACGTTTGGCGCCAATACCGATTCTGCAGCACAGATTAAGTGAATTTAATAGTAATTTTATTTTAACAGTAATTTCTATTTAATTCACAGTTATCTGGAAAATACTGTCTATTGATTTAACTGATGGAGACAAATGGCAGCAAAACTCAGCATAATGAAATATGTGATAAAACTGCAAAACTGTGTGGAAAGAAACTTTGTACATTTTAAAGTTCTTCGAATGAAATTTTTGTTGATATTTATCTTTATTTCAGACACATTGGTTCATATCAGCAATAAAAACAACAAATGTATATATTAATTGAATACTTATCTTCAATCTGTCTTAAGTATTTATTTTATGTATTAAATGACTAAAACCAATGCAGTTGATTATTCAAACATCAAAACAGTATTGTAATTAATCAAATTTGACATTGTTTTATTACAGAAGTCATACACATCTAAAACTTAGCTGCTCCTTTCTGTTTCAAATTACATCCAAATGTGGATCTACATTTTTTTCCTTCATCTGATGTACCTCCTCTCTATCTTCATGACATTTGTAGTATCTCAGTTTAGATATTGATATCTTTTTGGCTGGAAAGACGGTCCTTTTGCATGCTGTAACAACAAATAAATGACTTGTTGCAGGGGTAAAATAAAAAGCACTATAAGAGTGTTGAATCATAGAACGATTAAACGCTTTTTGTAACCAACATATTTCATAAGAAAAGTTTTTACAAAGTTATAGTCCAGAGTGTTCCTAATATAATCTTAGGCTGCCTCTTAATAGATGGAGAAATTTGGATGAAATATATTTTAGGTTTTGTGGGGACTAGTTTATTTTCCAAAAAAGGTCATATGGTTTAAAGCCAGACTGAAGAGGAAACAGGATAAGAGTAGAGCCTTTGTCATTCTAAAATTGTGATGATAGTGTGTCTCAGCCATCAATCCTGCATTGGTGAGAAGATGCTTGCTCAACATCACAAACAAAAAGGCACAGCATCCAATACTACTGAGGCCAAACAAAGACCTTCAGTCAACTTTTATTGTCTTCTACGGCAGATTGGAATTACAAACTCCTCACCTACCCACCCAGCAACAACCACCATTACAGCTGCTTCAGCCCCTTCCTGTTTCTGAGGAGGGCGTCTAACACAGAAAACAAGCACCATGCGCAGGCAATATCTTCCCCTCCTCCCTGTAACCAGTGGCACCAAACTGACTAAAATCTACATGCAGATCTTTGTCCTTTAAAGTACTCAGAGTAAACCATATCATCATAAATTCTTTATCCTGAAAATTGCTTGTATGCATTGTAAACAATAGAAATAAAATAGCCAACAAATTCTGTATTATGTCAGCATCTGGATCCAAATTGATTGTGTCATTGTGCAGTGACTGGTCACATCATTGGATTCTTATCTAAACACATCTGCATTCAGTTGGACTGTGAAAAATAATGGAGCAGCCACACAAATATAAACTCAGGATTGAAAAAATATCTGCAGATATATATGTAGGAGGTGATTTGTCCAACCGAGCCACCATTCAACATATGGATGGTTCAACACGAGAGCCAAAGCATGAGGCCAGGACAGCCCTTTTTTTTCCTGCATCTCAATGATAAGAGACACACTTTTGAGGCCCACAATACTAAAATCTTGGACAAAGAAAAAACAAGTAGTTTGAGCAGGGTGTGAAAGAGGCCTATTGTCAAAGTAGAGTACCTTTGCTTAACAGAAGAGGAGGCCTGAGACATCAGCTCTCCCCTTAGGACGCTACAATAGCGTCCTATCAGCTATCCTAAGGAGATTGACGATGCCTATTCACACATAGCATCAAGTGAAACTATGAACAATTGTCACTCAGACCTAAGTTGAAGCACGGCTTTTAACGACTATTGTTGACTCGAAACATCAGTGGTTTCAGCAGCTACTAAGTGAAGTCTCTCACAATCTCCATCAGAACTGAAGAAGCTCTTCTGGATGAGAGCGAAATGCTTCCAAGAAACTAAATGTTCATATAAATTCGATTCAACCCAAGTAATTCAACACAGACACATTTTGTGGCCGTGCCATGGATAACAATGACCTTACAGGCAAAAATTAAGTAGTCAAGTATACAAATTCAATAATGCTTTGAAAAATAATTTATTTGCAATAAATTACATTTTTAAAATAACACAAGTCATACACATTTTAAATTTCACCTCTTCCTTGTTTCAGATTACAGCCACATACATAAATATTCCCTCATTGTGGCTTCAGACAAAGAAGTAACTTTGTTTATTTCTTCAGCATTTTGAATTTGTTGTATTTTGTGAACCACACACAGGATGCACTGGCTCCAACTCTTATACATCTCTCTTTTGATTAAAGAGGTGCACCCTGAAGATTAAATCAATTAATTTGGTTGTTATGAGGTCCCAGAATTATTGCAGTTAGTTAAAAGATTATTTATGTTCTCAGACAAAACACAAATGCATCTGTACAGCTTTACATATGAGTTCTATTAGCCTTTAATGGCTGCAGCAGGTTTTCTCATAGGTGTAGTTTCTAGTAAATGAATTCCCAGCATTGAGAGGAGTCCCTCCAACCATCACTCCAATTGTTAACTTGTCCTGAGCTCAGCATCTCCAAATGCTTCCTATATACACCCCCATGTTCTAAACAAGACTTCTTATCAAAATATTCCTGGATGATAATGTCCTTAAATGTAAATGCAAGAGGTTTTACTCTATGAATATGATCATATATCAGCATTTTCTTTAGAATAGGAGTTTTCTTGGTGAGACACTGAACATAATACATCCAGTCTTGATGCATAATAATGAAGTTTTTATGAGCATCATCTGGACGCCACCAGAGCCAAAACGGAACCTGATCATGTTGATTTTTTTTCACGGACAAGTTGATATTTAATCTTGATTTTTTTTTTCCTCCTTTAGTTTTACACTCAATGCTCGAAATAATAATAATAAAAAATATGCAAAAGATGCTGGCTGATTGCATTTTCAAAAAGCAAAGTTAATAAATGATTTTCCACAGAAAGTAATTTCACAAAATTACAGCAAATATATTTCCTTCGGATTTTTGTATAAGTTAAAACATCTGAAAAACAGTTTATAAACAATAATGAATGCACCGTATAGCTCAACTGAGACAGAATTTCTTAAATTACTGAAATGATGTCTTTATAATTACATTAGTGTGGGAAAACAAACATTGTCTCCATCTTAAAGTGTAATGCAACTAAAATGACTTCATTTGGCGCGATAAAATTAAATTGCACATTTCTATGAGGCTTACATAATAATAAATTATCTTTTTACAACCAACAAATTTTACATGTGCCGATTTAAAAAAGAAAAAAAGAAAAAAGAAAATAGGCCCAAAGTGCAATAGATAACATCATACAGTCATTTTACATAATTAAATGGTCAAAGAGATTTCCACCACCATTCCCAATCACACACTGCAGCTTGTGTTCAAATAGGACACAAAAAATTCCTTCTTCTTGCAGAGCAGCAGATTTCTCCACAAAAAACATAAATTTCCTCATCTCATTTTTTAGTGATGTCATCTCATATGACTTGTGTCCTGAAGGTGCATCAAGTAGTTTCTAGAGGGGAGCCCTACTAGAGCATCCTCTCATCAGAAAGTAGTAGTGACAATCCACTTGGGGTATTCAGGTTGTCATAGACCAGACGTTAGCTTAGTTGTTGCCCTGACAGATATGGAAGAGGTCTTAGAACAATCCATGATGACCCTCACAATGATATTCAGTTATCCATTGAGCTCGCTCCTCCATTTGTAGCTGCCGCTTTGCTTTTTGATTTGCCAGACGAGCGGAAAGAGAAGCGCTTGATGATGCGCCGGGAGAAGCTGCCAGACTTTTTACGGTCTCTGTTTGTGGCTGCGGTGGCAAAGTTGTTACCCATGTTGGAGATGTCTTCGTGGGACTGGCTGAGGCAGGACTCCTTCTCTCTATGTCTTCTGCGGAACAACAGCTTTGTGCCGCTCTGTAGGAAGCCCACTGCAGGAAGCAGACGGTAAACATCAAGGTATAATGACATTTTATCATGGATTTAAAGTGAAAATTAGTAGGGTAGATTTGGGACTGTACATGACATCTCTAACTTGTGAATTTGAGTTATTACTTTTGATTAATTTAGTCCATTGGAAACCATTTACTACCCCCGGCAAAAAATATGTGATGACCGCACTTCAAGGATGTTCATTCAGCTGTTATGGTGTGTAGAAAACAACAAATCCCCAAAAATGGCAATTTACTAATTTCTGACCATTTTGGCTGAACATTTTCACTTAAAAAAATGTCAAAAACATAAATTATCCTGGACTGAGCATCAGGACAGTTAGCTGACTGTGGAAATATGCTTGTTTTCTTCAGGCAGTCCTCTATAAGTTTCATTATACTTGCAAACAAGTGTTCCAGCAACCTCTCTCTGTCCTGTGCAGATTTGTGATTCATCACTGAATATGATTCTCTCCAATCTTCCACAGTCCACGATTGCTTCTCTTTAGCCCACTGTAACCTTGTTTTATTCTGTTTAGGTGTTAACAGTGATTTATGTTTGGTTTTTCTGTTCATAAATGTGATTTCCTCAAGCCAATTTCTGGAGTTTTGAATCCTATTTTTGCCCATTGGCTTTTGATTTCTATTGTTGGATACTTTCTTTTTTCCTAGCATATTGCTTTAAGTTTTTTCCCCTTGATTCTTTGATGTCTTTCTTGGTTGACCTGTATGTTTCCCGTTTCAAACCTTCCCGTTTTGTTCTAAATTTTAGACAGAGTGGAAACAGTCAAAATGTTTTTTGAGGGAACTGAGCTTTTGTAGGACATTTGTGATCCTTTCCATTGTGTCAACTGACAGTTCTTATGTAGAGTCTGGTGAGAATTTTGCAAAGAAGAGAGATCTCAAATATCAAATGATAGTTGCATTTCAAATGTCTTATTCAATAGGAGGTCAGAGAGCCATAAGTCATCAACCAGAGAGAAATAAAAATCACACATTCTCCTTATAAGGCTATTTCTGTAAATGGCAGATTCACTTCAATGTTATATTTTTGCATTTCTCTTTTTTTGTTTGTTTAATATAAAATACAAATTACAAGGTAATTCAATATTTTATCTCCTGCTTAATTATTGAATTATTCCATATTTTTTTCTAAATTTTTTGGTAAGTTTTACAAAGCCAGAATGTTTATCCTTTTAGATAATACAAATTTGTGTTATAATTGTGCCTGTATTTGTTTGCTGAAGTCTAGCCTCCAGAGGGCAGTATCAGCACAGTAAGTCTACGAGCTCTGTATACCTATGGATGTTAAACTGAAGTCCATGTTTTGTAAGACTTTACAGTATTTGTTTGCATGTGAAATCGAGGGTCTGATAGCAAAACAACACTTTGTAAAGATAAAAATAAAAATAAATTGAATTGATTATTCATTATATGCTTTATAAAGAGAAAGAGAACATGTTATCTACAAGGGAAAATTGAATTGCTGAATTTTGTGTGATAATTTTAGCTTTTTTTTTAACAATCATCTCAGCAGCAAAGCCTCTACCTTTGATGATTTTGGTTCACACACCAGTCAGTAAGCTGTGAACATCATGTTACCTTTATGGTCTTTCAGGCTGCGGGTTTCCAAGGCACCAGCAGAACCAGTATCCGACTCCACATCCTCCACAGAAGGACGCTCCGACACGTCAGAGGGTGTGGTTTCATCTGGGTCCTGGTGATGCCCCATCCTGTAATGGTTGCCATGCATGGCTGCGTCCATGGCTGCCGCATAGCCGCTGGATAACATGCAGTTATCCTCTGTGAGGGGAACCTGATGAGAATCAAAGAGAGGAAATCGGGGTTGTGTTATTTAGGATCTAAACTGGCATTTACTTGCACTTTCATAGTGTATAGTGTATAGTGTATAGCCCCACAATTAACAGGATCTTTCCATTCAGCATTAATATGACCAGAAGATTCCAGTCATTTTTGTGTGAAATGTACTGTTACACTGAACATGTTTCCACAGATTTTCTGGCAAAATCAGGTCAGAAAGCTCATTCTGTGGTCCAATGGGGGACTGTGACTGTAGATTAAATTTAGATCACACTCACATTGCCTGGCTCAGAGTCAATTTCCCATTCCTAGTATTCTCATATAAATAGCTTTTTAGAAGTATTTTGGTTTTACTTTCTTTTAAGTTAATTGTGTTACAATTGTGTTCAAAAAGTGCTATATAAATAAATCTGAGAGTACATTTAAAAGATAGATAAGAAAAACCTTGTACTTGCAATGGCACAAACTCTACAGGACACAAGTGGCCATTTTCTGACCTTTGACACGCCAGAGATGATTAGTGTGCTCCTTTTCGTCGGCGTCTTTCGTGCTGCTTTGGACGCAGACTCTGTCAGCTGCCGAATAGCCGTCTCTGCAACAGGATCCAGGCCATTAGAGAGGCGACTGCTCTCTGAGCAACAAAACACAAATATGTAAATAGGTGCTATACTACTAAACTGCAAAATCCAGTTTTCAAACAAACATTATTGAGTTGATGTTTGTTGCACTGCACATACTTTTGGAAAAGCATCTTTTGTCTCAGTCATTGTTAAAACATTCCTCTCAGGTCGTGTTACGCTCCTGCTTGTTGCTTATCCTACTTTGCATCTGTTATGTAAAACAATGTCTAGATTTCAGTCTGAGACTCACTGCTCTGGTTGGGGCTGCTGCTGCTGCCTCTGCCATCAGACAGGACAGTGGCTTTCTTCTCAACCACCTCCACTTTGGATGGAGAACGCAAGGGGGAATCACCTGAAAGGAAATGTACCTATCTAAAGTCACTATTAATATTACCACACAGGTATTTATCTGTCGCTGTGCAGCAACCACGGCACAATGAAACAGTTGATGGGTTGATTTACCTGGGCTGCGGTCAAGTTTAAGTCGAGACTGGATGGTTGTGACCGTGGTGACAATGGTTCCATCTGGCATGATAGTTCGGTCCACGTCCACTTTCTTGGTGGGGGTGAGTGAGGAGCGAAGTGGCAAAGCATTGTGGGAACTGCGAGGCTCCTCAGTTTCCATGTACATCAGCTGCAAGAGGGGGAAAAAGAAGACAGAAAATGCTCATATTTATTAGAGCAAATAAAATGGTGTAATAGGTTGCAGAATGCGTCCTGAAGGTTACTGCATGTCTTTTCTTAGAGACAAATGGAATGTAACAACATCTCGTCACCCCGCACAGAGAAAACAGTTGATTATGTTCTCTTTTACAAGATGCGCAGATTGCCATACAGCTGAAAAGGAAACAAACGACATCTGACACAATGAAGTACAGCCCTTTTCTTGTTGTGAATCTTCGCTAAATTGCAGCTTGCTTGATGTTTGATAATCAGTGGGATGTCTAGAAATTTTTTCATGGGGGGGCCACGCAGGGGTACATGTGAATGAGACCTTTTTTAAGAAAGAATTTAGATTGTAGGAAATAATGAACTGATTATTACAACGACAGTGGTCATCTAATATAAAAAGTAAAACTAAATTTGGAAAAGTAAATTGCTCATTGTTATTGGGATGAGTTTATAGTTTGTATGTTGGTCATCTTCTTGTTTTTGTTGTTAATAGTGTTATAAATCTTTAATGGGCTGGACATTTTTAGGGGATTTTAGGGGTAGCCCATGCCCCTCCCCAAACCACCCTTCTGGCCACGCCCCTGATGATACTGAGTTGTGACTTAACTTCATGCTTTTGAACAGTTTTCTGTCATTTTACAGAAAAGCTGTCACTCACCTCAGTGATGATTGTAGCGTTTGGTGCCAAGCCGTGGCCGGGGCTTATGGACAGTACATGTTGTCCTGTGGGGATTTTGCATTGGAGGTTCAAGGCGATGGAGGCTTGACCAGCAAGAAATTCTGTCCAGAACAAACAGAAGGCCAAAACATAAAGCCTCATGATAAAAAAGAATAAATTACAGTCTATCATAATTGTATAAATAGCACAACACTTGCTCCTTTACTGTTCTGAGGCTGTTTTAGAGGAAAATCCTAACAAACCCCACTACAGTGAGTTTACCAGCAAAGCATTTTAGGCCTGGATGATTTCGCTTAAGCAGTCTAAACATTCTTGCTGATAAGCTTTGTGGCCAGCAGCCAGTAGCAAATTGGTATTGAACTATCACTTACGTTCCCTCGCGCCGCTCCGCTCCAAAAGCCTTATTCTGAGCTCTTTGGTTTCTGGGCCAAGCTCCCTTCAACACATAGGAAACAACAGTGTCAGACTTTTTTAGTTATCCAATGTACTTCTGTTGATTTTTCCTTTAAAGCCCTAAAAAAACCTGGCAAATCTAAATTGCTGGATAAATCGCGCTTAATGACAAAATGTAAATATAAAATCCGACACTTAAAGCACTCAGATAAGCTGATGAATGGGACTGTGTGGGTGTAGTTTGAGCAGAATTGATCCACTGACTGTAAAAGTATCATTCAAATGCTGATTAGTCTTAACTTAAATTAGGAAGAAATAACTAGTAGCTTCAAAGGACCCTTTCACATTTATTAAGAAGCTGACTGAGAATAAACATTGCACGTTAGTTTTAAACCCCACGTGGCACCTTACAGAGTAATTTCTTCACTCCATTCAAGTACTATGTCAGGGTTGGTGGGCACAGGCAGGAAGCGGGTTTTCCTCTCTGTACAGGGTTGGTCCAGGTTCAGGACACAGCACAGCTCCCCTGATCTGGACCACTGGCCTGCAAACACACAGCAACACAGTCAGACTTCAGCTCTCAGCTGGAAGGTTGGCAGAAAAGATCTGACGCTAAGGGATAATATCTGACCTTTACTTAAGGTCACCCTGAGCTGCCGGAGGAGGAGCCGTCTCACCAAGACACTCTGGGGGGCAGAGTTCAGTCCCACTGATAGGTGATGCATTGGGGACTGCTAATGTGCAGAGTAAAGAGGTCAAAGCCCATTTTAAATCAGTTTAAGCCCATAATCTTAACCCACACAATGTCAACCTTTCTTTGACATTCATCTAAGTCAGAAAGAGTCAGACAAAAAGGGAAGTAAACCCACTTTTAGGGCTAAGGTTTTATGTTTCAGCAAATCACAAACAATCATCTGGTCCTTACCAGAGCTTAAAATGAGAAAACCACACCATCGGAACAACAAGCCATTAATATTCAGTCTTTTACTAATTGTAAATGTCATCAATTTTAACATTTAATATGCTAACTGAAACCTGCAAAGTCTGTAATACCGTCTGATTTTGGGGGGAACTGGCTAAGGACATCCACTCCTGGGAAGACTGGTCTTGAATGTTTGCCACTTGTGAATAACCTTTCTGTATAATATGGTAAAATGATGGACTCCAAATTGTTTGGGAATGGCCTCATATCCTTTTCCTGATTGATGAAAAGCAGCATTTGCTCCTCTAAGATCATTGCTGATGTCTTTCCTCCTTGGCGCCGCATTAACACACCTGAATGCTCCTGACCTAGGTCATTTTCAGTTAATCTAAATTCTTTTTCAATCTTTTACAAACACAAAGGAAAATTATTTCTCACCAAAGGAGCGGACGCGCACATCTTGAGATTGAGAACCATAGCTGGCTGAGTGCTGAAGAGAGTATCCTCTATCATTCCTCTGATCGTGTCCAGGTCTGCCTCACCATCGGTGCCCTGAGAAGTGGAAAAAAACAACTGCTGTCTCTGATGATGGACCACAATCTGGTGCAACAACAGAACTACAAGCTGCTGCTTATAAAAATAATCTGTTTGTTTTGTCTCATTTTGAGTTATCAATGAAATTTCCTATAATTTGATCTAATTAAGTATCATTGTGTGGCTTTCTTCGGTAATAAAAACATCTTGTGATGCTAAATATTTATTTTTTCTGACTTTATTAACTTTGATGCTGCCTTAATCAAATGAGCCATGTAATGTAGTTTTATGTAACTCAGCAGTGGCATTCCCTCTGTGACTCTTGATGAGTTAAATGGGTTTGAGAATGACTCGCATGCGAAACATTGCATGCTGACTGACAAGAAAAATGTCTGGCATGTGCTCGATTTTTAAAAGGCATGTAAGCGTTTGGTCTATAAAGACTGTTTTTAAAAAAAAAAAAAGACACCTTCACTGACTGCAGTCATATCAGATTAGCTGTGTTGGTATCGAATGTTCTCACCCGTCTCTGCAGCTTGCACGGGGATACGGTCAGAGAAAACGATGGCTGCTTGGAAAGAGTCCAGGATATCAGCAGGCCCTCCTCCTCCACCTCCTCCAGGCGCACCACCACCTGAAGGAGACAAGGCAGGGAGAGCAACACATTAGATGCAAAGGCAGACAGCAGATTAATAGGCATGCATTACAATGATAGGGATATCACACTTAAACATTAATAAATAATCATGGCACAACCTAATTTTTTGGAATTTACCCCGAACAGCAACCTCTGCAATTTAACATGAAGCCTTGGTTTATTTTGCATAAAAATCATTGCACATTTCATTACAACTGCAGTGATGGCAGAATCCCATGAGAGTTTGGTGTGCGTGAGAGAATGTGTGTGTAAGATCATACATTTGCATAAGAATGCAAATAATTCTTTGGCTTTCTCATGTGCTTCAGAGGCTGTCCCTCCTGTGTACAAATCCCAGTAATCCAGGTGCCGTTCTTCAGTACCTTTGTTACCATTGGTGATGTAGTGATCTGATAGGTGTCCATGGAAACAGCAGCAGGTGACTGCTGGGTGACCATCACAGGAAATGTCACAGTGTCCACCCAACATTTACAGTGTAAAACCTGCAAAACAAAAGGACGGCACTCATCACATGCACTCGCCCATGTGTTGCTGAGTTAAGGTAGACTTCACAGTCCACTAGAGAAACTTGTCTGGGGCTAAAAGCCACCAAATCATACAGCACACTTGTCAACAACACTGCAAAGTCCGCACACACAAGCAACACAATTACACAAGTGATATTTCAATAATAAGGAGCAAGTAACACATCTTGAGGGTGGATGGAATCAACGAGTTCTTTCACTGATTCTGTTTACAAGGTGGAAGGAAGGAGATTTCTTACCATTCGGTTCGCTGACTGGTCAGTGCAGGTCACGCTGTCTATTGCAGAGGCAGCAGTTAACTGGAGACTGCTATCAAATGTTATCTGGAGCGAGCTCTAGCAGAGACAGAGGAAGAGAAAAATGTCCTAAATATTACATAAGAGGAAGATGAGACACGCTTGGGGATGACATAAAGGAGCTTGCAGTGCAGCACTCAGATACAGTCCTCATGGGTCTTTCTGTCCAATTTGAAAATGAAAGAGCTGCTGCATTCCAGAAAGTAACATTATAATTAAAGCTGGCATTAAAGCGTATTTTACATCCAAGAACAATTTTTTTCCCAAAGTTAATCCCTGAGGATGATTGGACAATCACTCATATGTGGTGCATTTCATTTGATGCAAGGAAATAAAACAATGCAATCTCAAACAAATAAAGATCATTTTGACATTTTTAGAATAAAATGTTCCTTAATGTAATATGAACAAGTCACTTCCAGTAAGGTTTTCCCATGTCAAATTGTAAAAACATGCTGTTAAAGATCCTGTTGCCAAATGCCAACCAACACGTAGTCATTGTGCTGTATTTATAATAGAGCACATCTGATTAAAGCGCTGGCAGCTTTTGTGGATTAGTGGACTCTGATGAATAGTGCCTGAAGATATTGGCAAAAAATGTATGTTTTCATCAAAGGGTGCTACGGACGAATTACCACCCAGTGTTCATTTGAGTTTTTGTGATATAAAAAGTAGTTTGTCTTTACTAAACAGACTTCCTGTCATCACAGCAGCATCCATTACCAAAACTGCATCAGTCAGTGCTTAGTCATGCTTACAGCAAAGCAGCCTTTCCTGTTTTTGAGTATCAGCACTGGAGGACAGCTTCCACTAGAAGCATTAGAATCTCAGTAATAAGAAAAGATGCACCAGAATTATGGAGACACCAGTGGCTCACTGTCACTGTGTGCGCATGCCAAAGGATCTGTTCAACTGGACAGCTTTAACTGGCTCAGGAGATGCAAGTGAGAGAAAACAAATCCCCTATTGTTAGGGCATATGTTCCACTAGCTCCAGGTCCAATCTGTGTCAAACACAACAGTGGAGCCAAGGCAGAGGTGGTAGGATGATGTAACAAAGTTTGTGGTGTGTGTCTGTGTGTGCATGTGTCAGTGTTCCAGCCAAGAGGGGCAAGAAGCCAAGTGCAATGCTGCAAGCTTACGTATGTTTCCTGAACTAAAACTGCAGTCACATGACTACAGCGTACAACCGGCTGTGTTTACCTCGCTTGGCTGGCTCTAATAACTGCTCAGTCGTCCAACCGTTGATTACATCCAGAGTGCAGAGCAAATATAATACGATGCATTTTAGTTCAGAAAAAAACCCCCAACACAGGATTTTTATTACCAAACGCTTTATGCCACTGAAGTCATACGCTCGTGCATCATTCTGCAGAAATATAATGCCACTATAGCAAAAGAGAATCATATTTTTGTTTGTTTTGTATTTTGTCAGAGCAGATTTAGAAATGTATTCATGCTGGAAAGGCTGAGAGTTACATTTACATCGTACCTGTCTTAACAATGAGACCACCAGAACACAAAAATATCCTAAAACCAAAACAAGCAGAAAACATTTTCAGCCTAGATTTCAGTTTTTTGTGTGGGTGTCAAACAGATTATAAACCATGAAAAAATGACAATCTTGCATGAAAGAGGACTGATCTGCCAGAGTCTTATTCTTTTTTGTTTCAGCCGCAGGGCATTGATCTTGCCCTCTGCTAAATCTCTGGGCTGAAATCTTGTTCAACGCATTAAGAGTCTTTCTTTTTTTGTTTATGGATTTTCATTTTTGTAATAAACTTTGAGCTCTCTGAGAATATTGCATGTACTGTTTTTTTCCCCCTGGTCCTTCCTTCCAGTTTTCCGCAGAAGAAGTGGATCTTCTGACTTGAACTTTTATGGCGCTGTAGAACCATCCTTAGCTTCAGGATTATAAAGGAAGATTACGTTTGCTTTAGAATTTTCTTTTATCAACCTGTATCTATTCTTCCCCTCTACCAGTAATCTGTTGCCAGTAACAATGGCTACAATACAAGTGGAATAATGAACATTTTTGCAGAACTGTTTCCAAAAAGCATCAGACTTGTTAAAAAGTGATTTGTAAACTACTGAAGATAAATTTTGAAACAAAGACGCAGAGAATTTTTTTAATTACTTGTGCAGATGTGTGTGTGTGTGTGCAGTAGAACAATCCCACTCCAAAGTCTGTTGGGTCTTCCTGAGGGCCTTTTAAGCAAAAATGGGGCTTTGTCTTTCCAGAAAAACTAAAAGCACTAAGACTAAGAGAACAATTTTGTTTACTGGTAAGTCTGAAAACGCTTTTCTATCTTCCTATAGCCTTCTCCTGTTTTGTGGTTATCAATAATTGAACACGCTGCTGTAAATAGAGTCTGAGACTTTGGTAAAAGATAACTGAAAGCTCAAATGTTTGGGGTGTAAACTTTTAAGAACTTTCTACAATTGTACAAAACATAAATAAAATGTTCAAAACTCAAAATACCAGGTGAAGTGTTTGATCTCTTACTTTAACTGTATATGGAAGATCAGTTCTGCTCATTTAACAACTCAGAGTTAACACATTTTTTAATATGTGTATCCTAACATCTACATGTCCAAGCATGCTAGTGTATTATTCTAATATATTATAGGTTTTTATTGCTTTAATAAAGTTTGCTTAGAGAATTTCTCATTCATTGGCTTTACTGGTAACCAGCTGTGGAGTTGTACATCCTCATGGCAGGAGCTATCGAGTTTATTTTAACATGGACGGTGCAATGCTGGAAGCCTGGCCATTGATTTGTCCTTGTGAACCATCATTGTTCAGTGAAGTGTGTATGTGAAGGGCAAGTCAGCAGAGAAACAGTTCCTGAGGATATTCATAGTGTCATTTCAGGTTTGTCAGCGTTACCCCCTTTGGGTCCAACTGGCTCGGTAAAGCATGTGGGTCAACCAGAAATACACTCCCCCTCTGGCTTTTGATGACCCTTATTTACTTTTACTATAGTTTCTGTTCATAACACATTTCTAAGGCTCAGGCTACGACAACATAGAATTGATTTCCAGTAAAAAAAAAAGAAAAAAAAAAAGACTTAGTTGATGAAGTCCAGAAAACCCTCTTGTAGAATTTTAAACATAAACTATCTGTGTAAAAGATCCATTTAGCCAAAACCTGTTTCTGCATCACTTTCTGACATTACCCTGACGGTGTGTGTTCATCGCGTTACAAAAATTAACGCGTTAACTTTGACAGCCCTAATA
>JBBBVU010000016.1:7973990-7990587 GCA_037177055.1 Atherinosoma microstoma
CAGCAAAAAACATTAGAAGACATTATCAAGATAAGACTGTTTTTTACTGTCTGGAGAGAGCTCACAGTACAGCTAGGGGTCATATTGAGAAGTAAACTTATTTTCTTCAATAATGATACATTTGCTGGCATACAACCATCCTTAATTCATACTAAAACCGTATTTATGGGTTAATCTGTAATTTGGGTAAATCTCCTGGCACAGTCTACACGTCACACACTCATGTGGAGTCATGTTTAGTAACTTGTTTTTGTTTTCCTGGCTCATGCACATTTGATATATCTGAGGAGGGATCCTTTGGACCCTCACAGGCTGGTGTACATTAAAAAAAAATGACTCCATGTGGTGTACCAACTAAGCAGGGCTTGCAAAAACCTGAAATTGTTACTTGTCAGAAGAATAGCCACAAGCTTGCATTATGGCGCCCTCTGCTGATTGAAATGCTCTACTGCAGCTCTATTCATCTTCAATGTCGTGACTAAACATTTGGTGACTGTAAACCTACTTAATGAAAATAAAAAATAAACAGTTAATTTGCAAGCAACTACAGAAAACCTTCTTCCACTTAGACAAACACTTTTCATTCGTTTAACGCTAAAAATTGTATTTTGTTGAGCTGCTGAAATGATGAGCTATATAAACCATCATACTCCTGATCCTTCTCATAACTTGATACCTGACTATGCTTTCCCCTTATCCCCTGTTTTGGGCTCTGATTCTTTTGTAAATCCTTATCAAGTGACTTAAACCATGACAAAGCTTTGCCAAAGCCTTGAGTCTAGCCACAGCATGGCACAGCACAGCATTAGCTGGGTAGAAGATTAGGCAGCCTTCGGAGCTTAGTTTAAGTGTTACTTAAATTCACTACTTCCTCGTTCCTCGGCCAATGCACTTCTACTGGGACAGCTTCGCCTGGCTTCATTCTGTTGACTTCATGTGGTCTGGTCTCATGTTGGTGATCACTGCTTACATGCATTTGCACATTTTTGATGGAGAGTAATGGCATCAGAAGATGGGTGCCATGACGCTGAACGTCATGCTGCTGCTCTTGTTTGGGTCTTTCCAGAGAGGGATTTCTCAGTTGCCTGAGTGGAATGCAGAGCTGGAAGTGAGTGGTAAGAACTCCTCTTTACAGTGAAATCTTGTTTTGACTCATGGTCTATGACCAAAACACTGTGGAAGCAGTTTTTATGGATCCATACCAGAATAACAGTATTTTTCTAAATGAGATTTCCATTTAGATATATCTATATATAATGTCGAATATTTGGTTCTAGAGGAAATAAGAAAGTGTTTTAATGCAGGTGAAACAGAATGGATTCCCCAACCGGAGTCTGATTACAACACATACTGGTCTGGGTCAGCACCTATTTGTGTAGGAGGCTGTAAGGCTCGCCACGAGGAGCTGAGGAAAGATCGCTGCGGAAACTCTAGCTGCTGCTGGCTCGGATACAAGTCCTTGTGCAGAGGTAAGTTTACATGGACCCTCTCATACAAAGAGACTGTTGTCACTCCTCTAACAAAGCTTAATGCCATGCCTTGCATTCTCTTTCCTTTATGTGCCAGTGAACTGTGGGAAGCCCGATGTGGACTATAATGGAGTAGTGTACGGTAATGACTGGTGGGTGGGCTCTGTGGTGAGGTACACCTGTCGCTCTGGCTTCATGCTAGTTGGAAACCCAATTAGATCATGCCAAGCTAATGGCGTGTGGACTCCGAAACCCTCCTGCCTCCGTGAGTAAACACTGATCACAATGAAAAAAAGATTTTATGACCTTTTATGAGCCTTTTAACTCTCCACTCCACTGCCTTTTAGGGATGTGTCAGAGGGGACGCATTGAAATCAGTGAGAGGGAACTGACTGGGACCTGCAACTCCACCTGCACATATAAGAGCTACTTCGGCCCACCCAAACAAGGATGCAGTCGGATAGACAACTGTAAGAAGAAGGAGACTGGCTGGAAGCGGTTCTTTGCACTGTGTGCACCTTGCATTTGTGACTGTGCTCTATCATGTGGTGAGTAGCTTTCCGACCACACTACAGTTGTGATTGCTGATTAGACCATGCTGCCATGTTTTCTCAACACAGTTACACCTGAATGTGCTTCATCATTGCTTTGAACATACATTTCGATGTTTCTGTGAAAACTATTTTATTTTATTTTTTAGCATCTGCCGGTTAAAGTATACAAGAAAAAATGCCAACACCGCAGAGAGACTTCAGACAAAGATGAGACACAGACTGCTTCTCCTCCTTTTTCCACCTGGACAAATAGGTAAAGAAAAACCTGGAATTTTTTTCAAAGACAAACTTGATCTCTCCAGAACACTCAAGTCAACATTTTCCCTCTGATTTCTATTGTATTTATTGTATATATGTATTATGATAGATGTCAGTGCCAGATAGATAGTTGGTCAATGATAGCTGCAAAATTTAGTGAGTACATGTGATCTATGGTGATGAGGGTCGGAAATACAGAAGAGTGAAAGGTATTTTAATCTTAAAAAACTACCAACAATGTATGTATGGAAACACTTGTACACATTTCTTAGAGAAATAAATGAAGAAAAGGTGATGAAGAGAATGATATGGAAAAGTGAAACCAGAGATTAGTATCTCAGCTTCACTGCTCCTCCTCTCAGTCCATCTGTCCAGGAAGGAGCTGAAACCTTAATCTTGTTACAAAGAGTGGATCTATGTTCCGAGGTCAGAGTATTGTAGACTTTGTCAACAAATAGTATGAATAAGTCCTGTAGTGTTTACTGATTGATTAGTTGTTGTGAAAAATAGCCCAAATGAATGTTTTTTTTTTTTTTTTTTATCTAATCTTTAGTTTTATATAATTTGTATATTGTTGACTAATTGTATACATTTTGATTAATGTTTGTGCAATTTGAAATGAATAAAATGGACAAATGTCAAACTAAATTGTCTGATTTGGACTGTTTAATCAACAAGCTTTACAGATGACATACTGACATTAGATTAAAAAAGAAATGTTATAAACTATCATTTTACATGCATCATAACAATTATTTGTCTTTGATTATTTGTAGACTTGCCGACAGGAAGGAGATTTTGTGTTTGCATTTAGCCGATGACATTGGTTCTAATAACCACAAGATGTTGCTGTTGCACCTCTGTATACTTCCAACAACATGTAATCCACTTATATTGATACCAAAAATGAAAAATAAAGCTTGATTCTCCTTCACATCTGATCAGAAAGTATTATTCCTGATCATTCATCATTGTTGGGGATCCATTTCCTGAACCTCAGGAGGATGTGCTCATCCGCTTTAGGTGTGTAGCAGCCAATTCCTGGAAAAAAGGGGACATGAGATGCTAATACTTGCATTTGTACTTTCTGAGCTGATCGTGTCTCCAAAAGCCAAAGAGGTGCCTATTATTTCAACAATAAACATACTAAAATTGTGCAGTATCCGTCCTTAGTCCATATCTAGAAGGTAGATGTACCACAATGCTGTCACAACAGACTATTTTTTTATAATCACACATCAACATTAAACAACATGCTGAAGCACTAAGTGAAAGAACAATCAATTTTCTTGCCTCATTAGAGCTCATTAAGTCTTCCTTAGATATTTTGTGCTGTAACTCTAGGGAAGATACTCACCCACGTTCAGTCTGGTGTACTCTCCAGAGCTTTCAGATAGGATCTCCCAGTACGTCTTCTCATTCTCATCTCCAGCCACTCCATTCACACTCTCGAGAAACGAGCCAAAGTCTGGATCCTCCTTCACTGTGAACCTGGCAACAGAAAGAGTCAGGACATCTCTCTAGAGAATTGTGTTTGGGAGCAAAAAAATGGGCCATTATCAATAAAAAGAAACAGTTTGGCTCTCCTGTCAGAGTAAAAAAAATGGCAGGTGGAGATATTAATGGTGATCTCATGGATGGTCTTACTTAAAGTCTTGCTGAGTTTCCTGCAGTCTCTTCAGAACTCCCAGCAGCACACCCCCCTCCACCACATGGCTGGAATATGACTCAGGAGCCATGTTGGACAGGTCATTCTCTACAGACAGTCTGATAGGCAGAGATGCTGGACCTGCATACAAAGTAATTTTGATGCACTATTTGATACACACAGAGCAAATATATTCCCATCAATGTACCTTTTTTTGTGAGAGTTCCTTGCGTAAGCAACAGAAGAAAACCGACAGAGAGCAGAGCAGCTGGTCTGAGTGCCATCTTGTGTGATTTTTTCCTTCAGATATGTGTCTAAGAACACACCACCTCAGTACTTATAGGAGGCCTAACCCACAATTATAATCACACTCCACTCTCAGAGCACTCCTACAGTCATCAACTTTACAAAGCTTTCTTTGTTAAGATTATGTGGTCAAAGTCACAGCCTGAAACTAAAAACAACACTAATGCTTTTTTCTGACTGTCAGCTTATATTTATGTGAACACTTTATGAATAATGAAACTGTTAATGATCATCTGATCTGTTGTGTTCTTTATTCATAATTATGAATGGCGAGAATGCGGATAGAAATGGTTTTGATATAATCTTCTGTATGCAGACTTAAGCTTTGTCTTGGAAAGATAAGAGGTTTTCTCATTATCCAAGAAAATATAGCTATTAAGTGGTCAAGATTTATAGTCTTACACCAGAGTGCAGCCATATAAATTAAGCTTGAAGATAGTATCTCAATCTCAATCTAGTAAACTAATTTGTTTCCATCACATCAAAGTAGAGTAGGGGGAAAAAGAGAAGTATTGCAAACATGCTGATTGAGACCTAAATCAGTGTCACAGATTTACATTTACAATCTAACTGTCAATTTGTCTCTGAGAGAATGGTCCTGGTTGATAATATTAGCAGCAATAGGAGCCTAAATCAGTCGAAAATGGGCTGAAATGCTCATGAGGTGACTTGAGAGTTCCTTTTAAATTAGTCTGATTAAGAAGCAGGTGCGGTTGGCTAAAAATGGTTTTGATTTCCTCTCAGGGGTGATGTAAGGCATATACGGCCAGCTTGAACGCGAGTAACCCCGGCAGTTTTACCGAAAATAACCCGGGCACTGCAGCATCAGCACCAGGCAGCTGCGCAGGTGCGGCCTTTAAAGAGACAGAGGGGCCTCAGTTTCACCAAAACCTTCCTCGTGTTTACTCCGACTATCAACATCAACAGACAGTAGATCCATCAAAGCTGACTGCTCTGTATATCTGAGGGTTCCTAAGCGATACATTTAGTACTAATAACAGAGCTGTTATAATTTTGTTGTTTCATTCCTAGCCCAAATAGCATCCCAAAGTAACCCCCAAAAGCCGAAAACACTGTACTATTAATGTTTAAAATGGCACCAGAGAGGCTAATTAAACAAGACAGGCCGTGGTGGTTAATATGATGCGAAAAGATTTCATTAACTGAAGTCACTCCAACTTTTAGTCCCAGCTTTGAATCAACAGCATCCTTAAAATCTCTAACAGATAGGCTACTTAGATTTGTATTCATTAGTGTGCGCGTGCATTGATTCGTCTTACAATACGATGTCTGGGTGAGATTTGGAAGAGTCAAAACCAAAACAGTATTTCCTCCACAAGCATCCTGCCAGCAACGCCCTGTATCCCAGACCAGCGTGCGCATCACACAGACGCACCCGCCGGTGAAGGAGGATAACGGCGGCTGCTACACCGAGCTGCTGCTGAGGCATCTGCAGCGCCTTTTGGCTGATTACACTTTCATTCCAGATGCCAGGGGATGAAGGCTATCATCCACACCGTTCCTGAAGATGTTTGTGAGTTGTCAGTGCGAGTTCGGGACGGGCGGATTTCATGAAAGGAGTCATCTTTTCGAGGATAAACATGACATGCATCCTCTTCTCTTGACGTTTCTCTGGGATGCAGTCATAGTTTGAGGCCGGCCGGACATGATTTTAATCTCAGGGGTTGCTGTAGTGGATGCAGGATGACGAGCGCCGCACCCCGAGAGATACCGATAAGGAAAATACAGATCGGTCCCTCAATGTCCCACAACCGATCCGGATTTTTGCTGGACTGTGGCGCACCGTGAGCATCCTTTTTCTGTGTTGTTATATTTTTCTTGGCCGGGACTCTAACTTGTATATTGGAGAACTGATGTTGAAGGATTCCGGTGTTTTGGCTGAAGGGATCAACTGAGCGCCGTTGCTCTCTAAGAGGGGAGAATCGAGGCTGAGCTGCTCAGCTGCTCATTTCAACTCACATTAATAAGTATGTTCACTGTTTGCATGTATGCGTGTGCATGTGCAATTCAACACACTGTGGGACTAAATGATATTGCCAATTATGTAAAGATATATAATCAGGACAAATTGACGCAGCGGTGACTCATAAAGCACAAAAAGTCACTTTTCGTTTTTCTCTGTTAATTTCAAAGCTTCATTGTTGGTTTTTGGAAATAGGCCTACGTGTGATATTTTTGTTGTCATTGTTTGCTGTTAACAGGTGCTCTTTGTTGAGCATCCCCCATCACTAACTTGTCATAGCACAGCGCAGTCACCACCCCACCGCAAGGCTCTACAGATACATTTAATAACCATATTTCATCTTCTTAGAAGAGACTTTTACTATGGCCGTGTGAGGCTCACGTGTCCTGTATTGGGAGCTGCACATGACCGAACATGGAGGCCTTCCTTTGACGGGGAGGCCATTAAAGTCCGGCAGTGTCTTACGCGGATTATAAACGGGATGCTAATGGAAATTCACTAATGGCAGGAAGATCAATAAAAGTCATGGTCAATTTTCATCACTGCTCTTCTTCACATGAGGAAATTTTATTACACATAGGCTACAGTGGGTTATGAATAGCAGGTGGTAGCTGATGTGTACAAGCAGACTGCAGTGCATTGGCTGTGTTTGTAGGGAGATAGAAGTTGTTGGCATGCAGATGTCAGAGCTGATTACACTTATGTACATCTTTGCTCCAAAATGATCTCTGATGAGAGGATTATCTGTATCATACTAAGCTGCTACAAAATGATCTTTTAGTGAGGATAAATTTGCCTCAACTTATCACAGCCTGGATTGATGTGCTGAATGAATGATTTATCAGTGTTTCCATCAACTGTTGTTTATTTCTTTTTAAAAAGAATGCTGATAGCAGCCCTAATGGGGTTCTTTAGGTTGGCGATTAATAAGAAAATCTCAGGTTTGTCTAAGATGTCATTATAGTGCAGTCGCATTCAAGTGTTTTGTTTTGCATTGAAAATAATACCATCACTTGCCATAATCAAAGTACTCTAATATTCATCAATATGCTGATGCCTCTCTTTTAAAAATGACCAATGGTCCAAGCTTATTGGCTGCAGCCTGGGCTGTTTTAATGGTATTTTTGGTTGAGTTTTAGTTTTTCAGAGATTATCATGAAGCGAAAGGTTGACTATGTTGTGTTTTTACAACTGACAAGTATTACCTTTGTTCTCAATTATATTGAACCATACTGGACAAAATAACCAAATCCTTATAGGGTGCTCAGACCTGTAAAAGAAAACCTGTTAGCTTACCTGTTATTTTTTTGTAGAAATGGAGTCATCCGAACTACTGTTTCCACATTAGTGTGTTGTCACAAGTGAAGTGTAAGTCATCCAGCTGATGTTGATGTCATGAGGAGACTTTAGAGTTGAGAGTTTAACAAAGAAAAAACTTTTTTTTTATCCTGCAATTATTTGATGTAATAAAAAAAACATAATGTGGATTTATTAAATATATTCAACTTAATAAGTAAGTCAAACCTTAACTATGATGCTACAATTATATTCTGACAAGAGGAGAATACACATTATTAGTTTACAGGTCCATAAAACTCAAACTGATAATTGCAATTATCTTTATCTGTTATTGCATGAACATGAATCTAGAGAAGGTCACTTGAGTAACTTTAAAAACTCATCTAAATCATGCACACACTTAATTTTATGCTGGAGATGAAAGTAAGCAGTTAATGTACTGCATGTATGATATCATGTTGATATCAATACAGTTGTGAAGATGTCCTGATGGGATGCTGACATTAGTGAAACACTGTTGTGTCTGTTTCAAATGATCAGAAGGCTTGTGGATCATCAAGCACTACATGGCTTACACTTCAGACAGGCTGCCTTGTCTAGGAGGAAATTTATTTGAATCAGCACTACAGGACTGTGCAGCAGGACTGAAACCAGATCCCTAGCCCCTCTCACTTACAATCTTATTTGCTTCAAGCCGACAGTTCATGGTAATCAGATCATGTCCAGCACCTTGTTTTTAGATGATCTCTGCAGTCAGGTTAAAATCATTCCTGGAATACACCTTTGTGTGCACACGTAGTGACCCATCAGTCAGTATTTTAACTTGGAATCATTTAAATTGATCAGAGATAATCAATGAATATCCTTGTTTACTGGACATTGCTAAATTGGGTTTCATTTTAGTTGATCTGCTGGTGATGGAGACATACTTTCATGGATTTCTCTAGTGAATATTGATTAACACCAGAGATGATTCATATATGAATCTGTAGAGCTTAAACACAAAGCATGGACTGATATTTCTGCCCTCCTTTGTAGCCTTTCAGCATGGCTGAGAAAACATTGGAGCAGGGCACGGTTAGCATCCCCATGGAGGAGACCAAACTCCCTGGAGGAGCACCGCAGGAGGCACCGCTGCTCACCCACCTGAAGAAAGTGGAGAACCACATAACAGAAGCTCAGCGCTTCTCCCACCTCCCACGCCGCTCTGCTGTTGACCTGGAGTTCAATGAGCTCTCGCACACCATCCGAGAGGGTCCCTGGTGGAGGAGGAGAGGTAATGCAAGCACACTTTACACTAACCATGATAGATGAGCAAGCAAACACCACCCATGACGATCAATATTTGGATTGCTGAAATTTCAAGGGAGTGATTTAAAAGCCATCTTGACATTTAAGAAATATATTTTCCTCTGTAATGCCTCGCTCCAATGTTCTGACATACATAGCCCTGCCCAGTTGTTACACACACTTACAGACTTCTGCCATATTGGAACTGCCAGTGTGCAAGCAAGCTTTGCTGCACTCAGCAGAGTTTAGACATAGTAAATAATTTACACTTGCTGGTTGGCACACTGCTTGCATCTCTTTTCCCTGTGTTGTGTGACAATAGGTGGTGGCTGAAAGTCAAGGCTTTGATTGATCTGCTCATGACATACCAACAGTACATAACTCACCACCCTTATCAATGATCAACCTGCAGTCTTTGGTTTGTCGTGTTTGTCAAACAGCCCACCCTCTGCAAACGGGTTACACATAGCGGCTCTTGTAATGTATGAGGATGAGGATGGAAGAGTTCAGAGGAATCCTTTATTTACATTCGCCACATGGCAGCCAACAAAAGCCGCCACATGATGCATTGCAGTCTGTGTTATTTTTAGTCTTGTGTAATACCAATGAGCATGATGAAAGCCTAGCAGAGCCATGTCTGCTGTGGCATTGTGAAGTCTAAATGATAAGTTTTGTGATCAGGGAGAAGAATAGTGAGGCTTTTTCAAGTTGAGATCAGTGAGTCAGCTTTTGTCTGTGCAACGATGCACATGCTTATTTCCATCAGTCTGAACAAAATCCACCTGTGATTTCCACACATAGTCGTCTTGTTGGGGTCCCTGCCTCGGCCCATCAGGCTGATGATGAGAGAACAGAAGGTCTCTCTCTCTCTCTCTCTCTCTCTCTCTCTCTCTCTCTCTCTGTCCTGCTGCATGCAGTAGGTGATTTGTTATTTTTCAATTCAGGGAATTGGCTGAGTGGGAGCAAACCTCTGCTCCTCACACAAGCAGAGGAGCATTCAAGTGTATTGCTTTATGTTCTGTTCATGTTTAACCAGCTCTGTGTTGTGCTGCTGCTGCACATTCTTTTTCCCCTCTCTTCTACTTTTTTGCTATTCTGCACAAAAGTGTTTAAAAAAAAAAAACCTGCAACCACCTGAACCAGCCTATGTATGGCTATTCTATATCAAGACAGCAGGATGTAGGCCTTGCTGAATTCCTATATACCAGTGATCACTGAATCTGGACCTCTTGGGCCAGTGTCCTGTAGGTTTTCAATATGTCCCTTCTCCAACACACCTGACTCAAAATAAATGGATCCAATAGCCTATGAAGTTCTGCACAATGATTCATTCATTCGAGTCAGATGTGATGTAACAAGAACACACCGAAAACCTGCAAGACGCTGATCCAATATGTCCGGATTCTAGTGATCCCCTGTTATATACACATTCTATGTGTGTTTATTCTTTTACATTTTTTGGATGGGAAGCACTTTAACAATTCTTATTTTTCCAATCACATTGCACGTTTCAATTTTGCACTTTTCAATTTTGCTGTGAAGTGTCAACTCACTGCAAAAAGTAATCCTGAGGCACTTTATAAAAAGAGCAACCCAACCATTCCCTTTAAGCAAGCACTTGGTGTCATTTGGCAGAAGGAAAAAAACATCCTCTTAACAAGTAGAAGCCTCTAGAAGAGCCAAACTCAAAGCTGGTGGCCATCTGCATGTTGTGGTAAGAGGATAGCAAAAGAGAAAAAACACACCAAGAGATTTTTGTTAACTGTTTACTCATAGTTGAATGCGGAGCTAAGCATAGTGTGGTCAGTTCAGGTTTATTTTTATCAGTCACAATACTTACACTGCTGAGTTATTCTGAGCATTTATTGTCAAAACTGTATTTTCAGTCACACCTCCACTAAAATAGTTTGTCACAAAGATGCTTTGATCTACTGTGTACTTTGAGTAGCACAGATGCTACTGAGTGATAATAGGAATAACAAAGGGATAAAATAAGAATCTTCTTGAGGTAGTGTGTCTTTAAGAAACTCCTGATCTTTCCTGACTATATTTCCATTTTAATCATGAGGATGACATAACCCTGTATATATATTATATATATATAGGCAACAATCTAATTGGTATTATAATAAATAGCTTGGAGAATGTAGATCCAAGGAAAAAACGGAGAGAAAAGAGTTCAATACAAATCTGTCTTCTACTTCAGCACCACAGACAGCACCATGGATTTATCAGTACACAGCACAGTTAGGCGATTGACATTTCAGAGCCATGGTTGGGGCCATAGATTCTAGCTTGCACAAACTTCAGTCCAATAAGGGATCAATGTGTGAAGTAAAGTGCACTCTGCCCCTGTATTGGGAGGAAAATGTGAACAAGGTGGGATTACTTTTCTTCATTTTTCCAAGAAGGGAGATGACCCCATCCTATATATCACTTGCAGGTTGTTGTTCAATGTGGGGCCTTCCGACCAGATTCACTGTCCTTTTTTATCAAAGCTGTAAATCATCTGCAAGCACACAGAGCTTAATACTGCTATCCTGCTATGTGCTTTAATAGACAGTGATTATTTTAGCTTTGAAAAATATAATATCCTCCCCCTTTCTAAATTATATGCAATTATACAGCTGAAAGAGAGAAAAAAAGATGGCATTCTGCATGAGCCGTGAGACCATGACCATTTGTGCTTTTATGCGGTTTAATCCCGCACCCTAGTAATGAATCATGTCTTAAAAGGTCTGTGGCAAGGAGAAAAAGATTAAAAAGAGAGGGATATTGTAAACGCAGTAAAATTTGAATGATTTCTTTTGCTGCAAAAAGACTCAGGAACATTGGGTCCGCATTTGTTACTGTAAACTCTTCCTGGTGATGCCAGCCTTTTATCGCTGATAGGACGAAGCTGCTGTGACTTGCTTTCACGTTGAGGGTATTTTCCTCCCGAGGGATATTACTAGAGAAACTCTAGCCAAGCTTTGAAAGGGGAAAGACAGGGGAGGAGATGGGGAGAACAGGAAATGTGTACATCCCTGTAGGTGAGTTGAGTAAGTGTGAGTTGCTTCTGCGCACCTACTCTGAGGATCTGAATTTGTTAGGAGGAAAAAGGAGAGTTATCAGAGATAAAATAGAAGCTTATCCATGGCATTCTCTGTGCTTCCTCAGGCTGCCTTTTAGAATGCATCACTATGCACACATTAATTAAATTTTATGACTCTGATGTGCTGATTTTGTCATTTTCTTGGAGAATGATTGAATTCATGAATGAATGAATATTTATGACTAGTGTATACCCAATATGAAAAGCAATTCAGCACATGTAGCTCATAGTATATTTGTATTGTATGTCATACAGGGGCAGAACAGAAGTCCCGAAGTTACAATGTGTGTTTGCCATATGAAGCACTGTTGTAAGGAATCTGAAGCCGCTACCTAAATATAAGAATATAAGATATTCTGATGTGAGAACCAGAAAGCAAGGACAGACTGTTAATTACTTTTTTTTGGTTTTGTATATTTATATTCATATATCAGTTTTATATTTTGTTTGAATTTTAATTACACTTCAACACCCTGGTCATATTAAAACAATAACATTCCCAATGGTTTGATTAAATTAGATTTAGTTTAATATCAAAATTGCAACTAAATGGCAGGTAACTAAAAAATATTGTGTTAGTTTTTTAGAAAAATATATCTTAATTGTCTACTCAACCCTTGTGCTGAAACATCACAGATATTCTCATCTCCACCAAATGATCTGTGCAACAATTCTATCAGTTTTGTGGTCTTTAGGCTTACTTTGGTGCAGCATCTTCCTAATGTATGTAACAGTCCTCAAAAGTTTTAACCTATATGCCATAAGGAAAGTAGGATATGGCTAACACAGGAAAAATGCAACCATCAACAGTCTATATTTTGATTTAACATCTTACAACAAATTTTGTAAAAAATAAATTAAAAAAAGCTTTGCAAATATACATATTACACATTTACATACACTCAAACATGCTTTGTCTATGCAGCAATACACATCAAATTTAACCCCAATTGGGACACTGTATACAATCTAAATAAAACCAGAATGCAATGATTTGCAAATCTCAGAAATCACATTTTTATTCATAACAGATCATAGAAGACAACAAAGGTTGAAGAAGTTGATTCCTGCTTTTTGCTTCTTATCTTACGATGAAGCCATGCTGTTGTGATAGATGCAGGATGTGGTTCTGCACTGTCTTGCTGAAATGTGCAAGGCCTTCCCTGAAAAACTGTTGCCTGCATGGAAGCATATGTTGCTCTAAAGCGGTATCTTTCAGCATTAGTAATGTCTTTCCAAATGTGCAAGCTGCCAGTCTCATATGCACTAATGCAGCTCCATACCATCATAAATGTAGGTTTTGACACTGAACACTAAAAACAAGATGGCCCCCTCTGCCTATGTCTGGACTTTGTGGCATCTATAATCTATCTATAATTGAATCTCATATTTCGATTTGCCTGACTACAGAACAGTTTTACACTTTGCCTTGGTCCATTTTAGATGAGCTTTGGTCTGGAGAAGACTCCACCATCTCTAGATCTTATTCATATATGACTTCTTCTGTGCATGAAAAAGCTTTCACCTGGATTTGCCGATATGCAAACTGCAAACTCATTCTTCACAGACAATGATTTCTGGAAGTGTTCCTGAGTCCGTGGAGTGGGTTCCATGACAGAATCCTGTCTGTTTTTTAATGCAATGATGCCTGAGGGCCTGAAGATCATAAGCATCGATTTTGGGCCATGTCCCTTGCACACAGAATTGTGTCTAACATCCGGTCTTTGCAATTTCACATTGAAGAACACTGTTCTGAAATTGCTCTGCATCTTTGATGCGCTCTTCTTCTAACTAATCATGTCACTGACCTGTTGCCAATTAACCTTATCAGCTTTAACATGTCCCTCCAGTCATTTCCTTTAACACCACTTAGTTTTCAAGACTGTTGTTGTCCTCCAATATGAGCAGTGAGGGAGGTAAAAACAGAACTAGACTGTAATGGTGAATATATTAACTGCACATAAAAATGTGAAATATGGGATATATTGAACAAATGTTAGTACAGTAAATCTGAATTCCAGAAAAATTTGGATGCTCTTTAAATCTGAACAACATTTTAACTAAAAGACCTTCAAATCACATAAGCCAATATGTTATTCACAACAGAATATATATAACATAACAGATGTCTAAACTGAGAAATTTTACAGTTATATGCAAAAAAATGAGCTCAAGTTAAATGCGGTCCTTGCTCCAGGTCTCAAAATAGTTGGCAGGGGACAAAAAATGGCTGAAAGAGCAATAAAGTAAAAAAAAAGATTCAGCTTGTAGATCTAGCATGTAGTATTCATTGATAACATAATTAACATAAACACATGTAACATAATTAGTATAAAAGGGATGTCCTAGAGAGGCAGAGCCTCCAAGAAGTAAGGATGGACAGAGGCTCTCCAATATATGAAAGAGTTCGTAAAAAGATTGTAGAAAACTTCAATAACAATGTTCCTCAACATCAAATTGCAAATGTTTTACAATTCTCATCATCTACAGTGCATAACATCCTCAAAAGAATCAGAGAAACTGGAGACGTCTCTGTGCATAAGGCCAAAGATCATTATTTGATCCCTGTGGTCTTCAGGCCCTCAGACGGCATTGCATCACTCATCAAAACGATTATGTCACTGACATTACTAAATGGGCCCAGGAATACTTTCAGAAACCACTGTGGGTTAACACAGTCCTCCGTGCCATCTGCAGATGCAAACTAGTTCTATCATGTAAAAGGGAAGCCATATTTGAACATGGTCCAGAAGCGCTGTCGTGTCCGATGGGCCAAGACTCATCTGAAATGGATTGTTTCAGAGTGGGAACATGTTCTACGGTCAGAGGAGTCCAAATTTGACATTTTTTTTTGTAATTATGGAGACCAAGTCCTCCGGACTAAAGCTGAGGGGGACCTTCCAGCGTGTTATCGGCATTCGGTTAAAAAAGTCTGCATACAGTAAGGCAGCTTGCATGTTTTGGAAGAAACTACGAGTGCTGAAAAGTAAAGGTTTTAGAGTTACATATACTCCCCTCCAGATGATGTCTATTTCAGGGAAGTACTTGTGTATTTCAGCAATGCAAATCCACATACTGCAGCTATACAACAGCATGGCGTCACAGGAGAAGAGTCCGGGTGCTGAACTGGCCTGTCTGCAGTTCAGATCTTTCCCTGATAGAGAACATTGGGTGCATCATTAAACAAAAATTATGTCAAAGACTACCAAAAACTTTTCAGCAGCTGGAAACTTATATCAGGAAACAATGAGATATGAATGGGTTATGAAAAGAAGAGGAGATGCTACACCATGGTAACCATGGTAAAAATGTCCCATATCAACTATTCTGAGACCTGTAGCAAGCATCATATTTGACAATTTCTCAGTTTAGTGATCTGTTATGTTACGGATGTTCTGTTGTAAATAAAATATTGTTGATTTCAAGGTCTTTTAGTTTTTATTTTGTTCAGATTTAATCCCAACTTTTCTGGAATTTGGGTTGTATAATGAACAAGGTCGAACAGTAGTACAGCATTAGAGGTAAAGATATGTGTGAGGTCATGTGATCAGTGGACAATGGAGTTCAGCATGGTTTTAGATTTTTGAAAAAATAAAAAATAAAAAAACTAAACACCCATCTGTTCTGGTTGTGATGGACCTGTAGCTTCTGCAGAAGGCAGCCGGTCAAACAAATGGGAAACAGGGGTGTGAGGCATCCTGGATATTTTGTGCCTTGCTGAAGGAGTTGTGCAGGTACTTCAAGGATGGGAGAGAGCTGCTAAAGATCCTCTGTGATGTTTTGATGATCCTATGAAACCTCCTTGTTTTTTATTCAAAGCATTATGTGTCACACAGAACCACAGAACACTAGAAGCTCTACAAGTTCATCAACAGATTTCCACTCAGCTGAACTTTGTATCAGTGGTTACTCTGGTTCGCAGTTTTGTTAGCTGCCACATAGCTCACCTGTCCTACTTTACACTACTTTTTAAGAAAAGTTTGTAAAAACTAACTGCTGGGCTGAGAGATCTTGTTGAAACAGGTACGTTTTGCATTTGTGTCCTTAACCAGTGAACCTGCTGTGGGATTTATTAGTTTCATAATGGGTTTAATAAAATTTTTAAGTGAACTTTTTTCAGATTAAGCAGGTGGGATTTTTATCTCCCAAAATCTAACAATGTGATTATAATGTGCTAGGTTTTACTGTATGTTACTTTTAATTAGTTTTAGTTGATGAGGAAGAAGGTTTCTGATATGATATTTTTTATAAACTATATATCCTTAATATATATTTATATCATATTTATGTAGATTTATAGATTTTTTTAACATTAGTGTAGATTGAGGCAGCGTTCATTCTCATGCAATGATCAAATGCTTTAGTGGGCCTCCATCGGCCTGTAGGTCGCAATTTGAGAATCCACTGTTCAACCGATTACTGAGGTAGAGTCAACCTAGCGTCTTCAATAATATAAATAAGCATATGAACTGAATATTTGACACATCTGGCTGAGTTTAAAGAACAATTCATCTGGTTTGTTAGATTAACCTAGCATGGTATTGGTCCACAAGATACCCAGTAGTATAGTTTAAACTCACCCAGACTGACTTATCCTGGTCTAAAACAGATGAAATGCCTAAAGGCCCGGTCACACTGCGTTTTGCGGGCGTATCGCGGCTGAATCACGGGCAGAAATGTCTGCCCGTGAAGCAG
>JBBBVU010000016.1:7990687-8009610 GCA_037177055.1 Atherinosoma microstoma
GTTTCGCGGGCATACCACGGGTGAACAGCTTTTTGCACATTTTCCACCGCGGGCAACCACGGGCAAAAAAAAATCGCTAAATTTTACCCGTGATTCAGCCGCGATACGCCCGCAAAACGCAGTGTGACCGGGCCTTAAAACATATTGCAGGGATAAAAGCTGGGATTGTTTACGAGAAAATAATTCCTTCTTTAAGATCTGATGTATCGCTTGGGCTTTATTTTCAGACATTGTGATGACCACACCTTGTAATATTTTGTCTGACATTTACTTTGAGATTACTTATGAGATCAGACTGGAATTGCTGAGTAAATGCTGTCAAAAGCATCATTGTGGGCTGAGATGAGTGACATACTCACTGGCTCCCTAGGGACCAAATGATGTGCATGCAGTCTCATACAGATAAGATCATTGTTATGTGCGACCTGAAGCACTGGGTTAGATCATCAGTATGCACCATGGCAGGGTATGGCTGCTTCACTGTCAGCATGCAGCTCCTCTGTCTGAGTGGAGACAGAATGTCTAATGTAATAACTCCATGAAGGAGGAAGGGGCAGCATTATTCGGCTGCTTTACTCGTAGAAAGGAGCTCTGCAGAGACCCTAATTAGACAGCTCAAGACAGGAAGAAATGTTTGTGTAGACACTGGAGAGATGCTTAGGATGGCTGAGACCTAGATGGCAACTTTCAGCAAGTTATGTCCGCAGTAAATCTGGTTGTTCTACTTTTCCCACTGGGTTTCGAGACCCTCAGGCATGGTGTGAAGGCACCACAAAAACCAGACACATCTTTTCTTGCTGTGTGTTGATGTGGTGGAAGCTTCTAGCCTGGCTCTAAAGCATAATTGGTCAATGACTCAATCCTGCTTTAGAAGAACAGAATTGCTCACCTGGTTTTCACTGATGAAGTTTTAGGATTTTTAAAGATCCAACAATGAACTGGGAACATTAGGTGAGCTACAATGACTCATTTAAACTTTGTTGGAGGTTAGCTAAGGAGAACACTTTTAGAGTATTTATATCAACATAAATGACTGGGTTTTTGTTCCCACTGACAGGTTACAAAGCTCTCCTCAAGTGTCTGTCAGGAAGATTCTGCAACAGAGAGTTAATTGGCATCATGGGTCCCTCTGGAGCCGGGAAATCCACTTTGATGAACATTCTGGCAGGATACAGGTGAGACCTTGACTTGAATGGGTTTAATGCAGATCCCTGAAAAGAACATATTGTTTTATATCTTTGCAAAAGATGTCTTTAAAACTGTATGTAGAGATATTTGTATGGGCAGGCCTATCTTATGTTTAGTCTTTTTATTTGAAAACAGGGAAACTGGGATGAAGGGCACAATCCTTGTGAATGGACGGCCAAGAGACCTTAGGACGTTCAGGAAGATGTCCTGCTACATCATGCAGGATGACATGCTGCTGCCACACCTCACTGCGAGGGAGGCCATGATGGTGAGGTCATATAAAATATTTGCCAAACAATGAATCCCAAAACTGAGTAATGAGTGTTGAGTTTTGTCTGTCTTTCAGGTTTCTGCCAATCTGAAACTGAATGAGAGCATGCAGGTCAAAAAAGAACTTGTGAGTCTGAATATATTAAAGCTTTTAAAATTCTGTGTTGCCAGGGAGGTTAAATAGAGATTTGTTCCATTTAAGAGAAACCTTCATGTCAACATCACACATATCTGTGGTTGTATTAGGTTATTGTGGATAAATCTTTAGAAAAGTAAGCAACATAATACTGATTTACAATCTAGCTGGATCAATATAATAAGATGCATAGATTCTCTGGCAGGTTAAGTCACATCATCAGCCTAAAAGATTTCAGTTTAGCCAGAGTTCAAATTGTCATCTCACAAGAGAAGCTGGTTGCAGACAAGATGAAGTCAGTCACAACAATCATGTCGTATCAATAAAGCCAGGAACTTTTCTAGCTTGCCTCACAAAAAGTTAAAGCTCAGAGGTTTAAAGAACAAGAGGCAACAAGAAAACAATGAAAAGATAACAACAAAAGGAAAAAAGTCTTTGAGACATCATTTTAAAATTTCTTGTTTTTTTATGTTTTTCTTTTCATTGTTTTGAGCTTATGATTTTTTTACTTAGCTTAATGAATATTTTGTTTGTCATTTTTGTTTGTTTTTCTAGTGCATTGTGTGCAGTACTCATGACTATTTATTGTCTTACCTTCAGTTTTTACCAATCTAAAAAAAAGTGAAATCTCAAAAAAGTAATAATTAAAAATCTAAATTCTTTACACGACAACACTTCCACACAAGACAATTGTTTACTTTGTCAATCCACTTTAACCAGATTTAACCACACATTAACCAGAGAGTGTTTGTGTAGCAACATAGTCCACAGTGCAGATCCAGATAGCATCACGGTATAGCAGCATGAACAGTTATGCAGACACAGTATGTGGAATATTTTGATGTAGAAGTAACACAGTGTAAAAATCCATAACATAGCTTGTGTTTGCTCGTATTACAATAAAAACATTTGAGCTTTTAGCTAGCTCTCCAATTCTGCAAACTGAGAGCTCTCTGACTTCTGTATACTGCAATTAACACACTGACAACTCATAAGTAATACACACAGCCTCAGTTTGATGACCTCTTTGTTGTCTGCAGCCAGGTTTCCACATCACATTAAAGCATACATCTTGCGTTTGGGCTTTTGTGACATCATAGAAGTTTTACAGTATCTCTGCCTTTATGTTACACATTTATTCCTTACTTGTGTCCAAGGTGGATGAGATCCTCACAGCTCTGGGCCTTCAGGAATGTGCTCAGACACGCACCAATGCTCTTTCTGGGGGTCAGTGTAAAAGACTGGCCATCGCCCTGGAGCTGGTCAACAACCCACCAGTTATGTTCTTTGATGAACCCACTAGGTAAAATCCTCACTTATCTACTTCAAACCTGTCAATTTATATCAAATCCAGTCTCATTAAGACATTTATATTTTTAATTTTCCAAATTTCTGTTTTGTTTTTCCATAGTGGTCTGGACAGCGCATCGTGCTTTCAGGTCGTTTCCCTCATGAAGTCTCTGGCTCAGGGAGGACGGACAATCATCTGCACCATTCATCAGCCCAGTGCCAAGCTCTTTGAGATGTTTGATAAGGTAAGATGAGTGCTTTTACTGCTGGACACCCCCTCGCCTTCCATTAGCTGCTGTTCAGACCTATATACTATAAGTTGACATAATTCATTTTTTTACAGCTGATCCAATGCAGCAATCGATACCCAGTCCTGTTGTTTTGTCGACTATTGATCTATTTTTCAAGGAGGCGCTGTGTAGGAAACTATGTTTATAACTCTGTACCTATGTTGTTCATCCACCAGCTGTACATCCTCAGTCAGGGTCAGTGCATATACAAGGGCACAGTCCCTTACCTCATCCCTTATCTAAAGAACCTGGGCCTTCACTGCCCGACGTATCACAATCCTGCTGATTTCAGTAAGTCCTTGAGAGCACGTGTATGTATGCATGTGCCTTTTCGCACTCTATTTGTTCTTTATAGTTTGTCATCTCTTTTCCCAGTCATTGAGGTGGCGTCAGGAGAATACGGAGACCTGAACCCAGTGCTGTTTGAAGCTGTCCAGGGTGGACTGTGCTCAGAGGAGGGCAAGAAGAACTCCAGAGACAAAAGTGACTCCTCATGTCCCTCACAGTGTCACAGTGTAAGTGATACTAGTCACTGAATACAACACCACACACTGTCAAATTTGATATTTACAGAAGTAAATAACAAGACATGTAAAACCAGTACCAATTTCTGTTGTACGCCCACAGGAAGTTATATGAAAACAGAAAAACTCTAAAAAAAAAGTACAATGTGCACCTTATTAAATATCAAAACTAAGAAATGAGTTTTGTTAGTTGGCTATGGGGTGGCGTGGTGGTTGCCTCACAGCAAGAAAGTTTCTGGTTCTATGTTAGGTTGATTGGTCACTAAATTCTCCCTAGGAGTAAGTGATTGTCTGCATCTCTGTGTTAGCCTTGTGATGGACTGGCTGCCTATCCAGGTTGTACCCTGCCTTTTGCCCATAGCTGGTGGGAAAGGCTCCAGCCCCTGAAAATTTACCCATGGAAATGGATGTTTGTTTAAAATGTATGCTTATACTTAATAAAATCAGATTTAAATTATGTGAAATTTCCATAGTTACCCAACAAGCAGGCAATAATCCAAATCTTCAGTCTTGGGTATTAATCATCTTTCACTTCTTGATCCTTTCAGGCGCACCCATTGACTGTACAGGGTGCACCCCCAAACAGTGCTACTCAATTCAGAAGGCCTGAGTTTTTTAGCGTAATTTTTTAGCTGTTATTTGGTTAAAAGTCTCAGAAAATATTCAACAGTTTCATGTCGGTGTAATAGCTACGGGTCGTGTGTGATGGGTAAAACTTGCTCAGTAGGTATGTGAAGTAAACGTGGTGATGAGAAACTCACGAACACACTGGTACTTCCAGTGCTCTTCATTTTATTAATAATACAATGTTCATCAACCTTATAAATCCTGGTTGGACAGCTGCTGTCTTATCATACATGAACAAAACAGAAGCTCCACAACCTGCATGTCACAAGGAGGTTTCGGAAGGCATGAGCAGGGCCTGTTCATAAAATGTCCGTCTATCGTCCATGATGACATCATTATTAGTAGACAACCAAAGTATTTCTAAAGGGGCCATTCCATGTTTACAACTTTTACAACAGTTTCAACACTGACATGCCAGAAGTCCTATTTCTAAAACATAATGCGCTTGACGACAACCAGGGTCACGGACAATACGTAATCATTCCCACGTCTTTTGTCTTCATGTGAAGGTCTTGAGGGCTGATTTTGCCTATCTTTTTCAAGACTAACAAACTCATTCTTGGCTGGACAGATATACATTTGTGGCCCAGCATAAACCAACAATGATATTACTGAACAACATCTCATACTGACCAAGTTTTAATCACTTCTCCCACCATCATTATGTTAAAAAGAGATGTCAGAGCTATCATGGTGAGATAGACGTTCAAACAAAAAGCTGAAGGCCTCTATCTGAGAAGATAACTCTAAATCATCACATAGATATGTTCTTCCTTGCCTAAATTTAATCTGTTACATGATACGTCTCATCTGGGCTCACAACAATTTCTAATAATTACTTTTAGTGAACACGGTTTTTCACTCCATACATACATGCAAGTTAAAGCTTTACCATGCAAAGAAAAAAAAAGTTTAAACAAGATCCAGATTTGTATTACTGTCACTGGGTCTGATCTAAGATCATTTCAGGTAAATTGGAAAATTCTGGTCTGATTAATCAATATTATAATATATGTGCCAGGCTATATCTTTCTGTATAAGTGGGTAGAGATGATCTGGCTCTTTTCAAACTAACAATGTAAAAGTTACCATCAGAGATGACAAAATGGCCAGAAATATATTCAGAAGTGTTTATTTCAGTAGTAGTCAGTAGGGATTAATGAATAAGTATATTATTTTGGATGCCCAACCTTTAAAAAAGTGGCTGCAGAAAGAGATATAAAAAATGATTTTAACCTCATTTAATGTGTTCCTACAATAATGGTTGACCAACTTTATATGAAAGCCATGGAAAACATGCTTCAAAAGCTGAAAAACCAAATATATCATAAATTCACCATTGATGCAATAAGGAAAAGTTTTTTTTGTTTGTTTTTTAGAATAGTTGTACTCTTTATTGAAACTACAGTTTTTACTGCCAAAAACATCATTAGTACCCATGTACTGAAACAATTTTTTTGTTTCTCACTCACTTTGAAATTTTAGTACAGGACTTACTACTCATTTATTTTTCCAAAACATTTACTTATGGGCTCCACTCACTGATCAGCTTCCCTTCATTTTTGTATTTCTCAACCTTATGAGTTACTTCAGATCAGAAAAGTAGCTAGAAGAGTCATACTACTCTCAAATCTGTGCTTTAAATGGAAAGTCACAGAAAACAGACGACACCAACTGGAAACATCTAGTACTGATTTGTTTAAAAATTTTAGTTTCAACCAGCTACTAATGGCATGCCATGTCATGTCATTTTTAATTAACAATATATAAAGAAGAAAAAATGGTCACAACAGCGTCCAATGCTGGAGGCAAGTAATTTTTTTGCAAGATAGAAAAAGCAATGACGTGAAAAAGCTCTCAAGCCAACAAATTACTTCATATAGATTTATCTAGTGATTATTTAGATTATAGATTGAAATTGGAGCATGACCAGCTGATGAGGTTTGTGTGACATTGTCTTTTTTTCTGCAGGATACAGGAACCCTTGAGAAGCATAGCTTTGCCACCAGTACATTCACACAGTTCTGCATCCTCTTCAAAAGAACCTTTGTGACGATATGCAGGGACACGGTAAAATGATCATTTGACAAATTATTCCTTTTTCCGATGTTAAAAACTATAATATTCTTTAAACTGTATTTTTGAGTTTTACAAGTGTTTGAGCAGTGTTGATTTTTTTTTTTTCAAGGTGCTGACCCACCTGAGGGTGATGTCCCATCTGTCTGTTGGAGTGCTTATTGGCTTGCTTTATCTTAAAATTGGAAATGATGCCAGCAAGGTCTTTAACAACACTGGTTTCCTCTTCTTCTCCATGCTGTTCCTCATGTTTGCTGCGCTGATGCCTACAGTACTAACCTGTAAGACACTGAGCCTCATGAGACTGCAAACATTGATTTGGTGTATTGTTACTGAGGTGGAAAGTCTTTTAACTGAGCCTTTATTTCACAGTTCCCCTGGAAATGTCTGTGTTTTTGAGGGAACATCTCAACTACTGGTATAGCCTGAAGGCCTATTACTTGGCTAAAACCATGGCTGACATACCATTCCAGGTGATGTCTAAGTGATTTATCATTCAATGGTATAGGCATGTATGAATAATTAAAATGAACAAAACTAAAAGAAAAAATCTCCACCACAGGTGTTATGTCCAATCATGTACTGCAGTATAGTGTACTGGATGACCGAACAGCCTCCAGAGGCAAGTCGCTACCTGCTCTTCATGGCCTTGTCAACATCCACAGCCCTGGTAGCCCAGTCCCTTGGTCTGCTTATTGGTGCTGCATCCACATCTCTGCAGGTAGGCAGACCCACTTTCCCTACCTCCTTTTTTGTAGCAGCTGTTTTGGACCAACAGTATTTCCACCTGCCTTACCCTACCGCTACAAATTGTTCTTATAGACTTTAACAGCCATAAGTTTCAATGTTTAGCATTTTAGAGGAATTTATTACCATAAATGTAATGTATTAGGTTTAATTTTAATTTAATCATTTTAAAAAACCTGTGAACATAAGAATCACAGAGTAATACGTAACTTGAATGAGCCATTCATATCCACAGATAGAATCTTTCCCCGAGTGTTTTATCTCAGTGTTTTATTGCCACCTAGGACAGGAAACAAATAAACAGAGAGAGCAGATGCTATAAGCCATCCCAGACAATTAAATTCTACCAGATATTTAGTACAAACTGACCTTCACCTGGGCAAACCTCAGATGCCCACGTGCAAGTGAATGCAGCATATAATGCGTTTCTGAGTTGTTCTATATCAACACTTCTCGGCCAGTCAAAACACAGTATTCATAGAGAAACATCTCGCCAGCTGACTATGTGGGGGATAATATTTGTCTGTCCAAACTATTAATAATTAATGCAATGACTGATTACAGCTTTCTACACCAACGTTTTTACACCAAACTTTGTTGTGGCGGAAGAAGGGACCTCAACATCCCAGACTTCATTTGGCAATAATTATCTGTTCTTGTGAAGGAGGTTTGAGGCTGCATTAGCCACTATTAGCTTTCCAAGGAAATTAAATGAGTAACTATGGCATGTAGGCTACAGCTTCTTTCTGATTAAAAACTGCTCACTTCAAATGACCAAAACTGACCATTACAGAATTAAACAGATGATGACTGCATGTGTCTGAAATCTGAATTTACTGCTCACAACTCAGAAAGCTATTTATATTTAAGAGAGATGAATGACAGAATAAGGGACTGTTTTTTTATTATTTTGGTGCAATGCTAAAATGTAGTACGGTTAAGATGTTTTCACTGTTTGTCAAAAAGCTTTTGTTAGTAAATGCTTCCATTTTGTTCCACAGGTAGCAACTTTTGTGGGTCCAGTCACAGCCATACCAGTCCTCCTCTTCTCTGGCTTCTTTGTTAATTTTGACACTATTCCAAAATACCTACAGTGGAGCTCTTATGTCTCCTATGTGAGGTAGGCTACTGTTAAATCTTCTTTAAAATAATTCAGATGACTGTTTAAATTTTCGGAAAGCAATTGAATTCATTTCAAATGGGCCTGTGTTCATGGGTTTTGCCCAAACTTTCTGCTTTTAGGTATGGCTTTGAGGGGGTGATACTCTCTATCTACGGGATGAACAGGTCTGAGCTGGAGTGTCCAGACATTACGTGTAAGTTTCAAAAGCCAGAGGAGGTCCTGCAATTGTTGGATGTGGAGGATGCAAAGCTTTATGTGGACTTCATGGTGCTGGGGGTTTTCTTCCTAGTCCTCAGACTGGCCACCTATCTGGTTCTGCGCTACAAAGTCAAGTCAGAGCGTTAAGACATACAGATGCAACTGCTGACGGATTTGGATGCTACATGTCCAGGCAGTATGAGAAAACATATTTTCCATCTTTCTCTGTCTCCACTTCACATACACATAGAAAGACACAAACAAATCCTGTGCATACAATCATCAGAGAGCTATGCTGCACCATTACCCAAACTGTACAGTATAACACAAATCGAATGGGCTTGTTATTCAAAAAGAAAAGGGAAAAGTTTAGACTGGGAAGGGTTTCTCCATCTCAAGTCTATTACTAGGTGATATCATAACTAACTATTACTACCCCCCCCCCCCAAAAATAAAGGAAAGGAAATGTGTCAATATGTTCAAATAAAATATCCAGAATATCTGTCAAACTAACCTAAAGCATGTTTCATTAAATAAGATTTGGATTTGGATTTTCATGGCCAATCCAGGAAAGTATCACATAGCTCATGAGCTAAAGCTCCATTAGTCATGACCATCTTGGTGCAAGAGGGTCCAGTCAATAGTTTCAATTCAGTGCCTAAAAAGGTAATTCAATCCATTTCATCCTTTTAACTGATATGTAACTGGAAAGCATCCAAGAAGACGTCCAATGAGCAAGATTTCAAGATGGATTATCACTTCTTTCCATCAGAACACTAGAAACTTTCTCTGCCAGGAAACTTTTGCCTGGCTTATCGTTCTCTTGTTGGGTGATCTTATCAGGTATCTGTACCACGATGCTTAACATACATACTTGTCTTTATGGAACACGACCGAAACAAACCGACTGCCAATGGATAACTTTCCTCACTTTCTAGAGTGGGTCATCTTCCCGGGCCTTCTGCCTTGCCACTGACAGTGGTAGAACATGAAAACGTGGATGAAGAACTTGTAAAAATGTTAAGCAGCGTGTCGTATGATTCACCCTGCAACCAGACCCATGAGTCCTTACGTGTTCCTTCATTTCTGCCATAACCTTGGAAGCAAAATGTGAAAAGCAAGCAACCTGGACTGTTTAAATTGCAAGAATGGTGTTTTAGATTATGTGCAATATAAATGGACAAAAAAGTTTGTCTAATCCGTGTCGCTCTTTTGACACTACTATTCTTTGAAATGCTTGTTTCCACTTGTTGTATGACTCTTTAGCCGCCTCCTCCCTGAACTGCAGAAGGATATAAATCTGTTCTTTCCTCCTCCTCCTCTCTGCTTTGCTGATGTCTGACAGATGTGTGTTGTCCAGAACAATGCTAGAAACTTGAAATGCTGGCTGGGCGGTTTTTGTGCCTCTGAACTAGAATGATTTAAGTTTCCTCTGCTCTATCATTTGCACATACTCCTTATGTCTACATAAAAAACAGTATGCTGGTTCTGTGACACCCATGCACACACAGAGACACACACTCACAGACATGTGACACACACATTCCAACACACACACATTCACCTTGGCAATGTTTAGAAAAACCTCTCCTAGTCACAAGGCAATGCAAATATTTTCCAATAGACTTGCTATGAAATATTTCTTACTCAAACTATGCTACTTAGTAATCCTTATTATAGTGCATAACATAATGTGAGTATATAATCAATGATTGTACAGTGAATATGTCATGCTGTAACAAATGTACATTTGCACTTTTCAGTATGTGTTTATTCTTTTTATTTATTTGTATTTAATTTATTTTTATATATTTGAGACGAGAGCTGCTTGAAAGTATGATGGGAAAAACAGCAACAGAATGTTGCATGATTACTGTAGGAGTGCCATTTCCACACTGTTAAAGTTCAGAGGATAGCAGAGTGATTTCATTTCCTCATACAAATGTATGTATCCTACTCTGTTGAGGAGATGCAAATCCTTTGTTTTCCGGTGAGCATTTTTAGAATGTCTGGTATCAAATGTGCGTCACAGGATGAAAAAAAAATGCAGATTAAAAAAAAAAAATTGAGAAAGAATCAGTGGGAATTTGACAACATATAAATATGTGAATCGTGCCAGGTGGAAGTAGATGAGGATGTAAAACACTTAACCAAATGTATCAATATGTAGCTGATTGGCAGCCTCTTTGGAGAGCAGTTGAATTAAAGAGGAGATCTGTAATCACTGATCTTCCTCTGTGTTCAGCACAAAGAGAGAGCTGCTGCAGCAGGTTTGTTTCTGTCATAACAGCAATAGTCAACATTGTGATGTTTGTAGTGCAATACCTCCCCCTGCTGTTGCTTCAGTCACTTTATAAGTCTTATCTTCCTGTTGGTTTTATTATGTGCAATAACCATCCAAAGGTAATTTCACTTTATGAAAAACTAACTGTGACACTACATCACAACTCTTTTTTTTTTTATGTTGGTGTATTTTCTCTTTTTTTTTGTATTTTTATTGTGTCTGTTCAGGAACTTGGATTAAGTTATCTGGAATGGTTTTATTTGAAGGAATAACAGTGATAAAATACACTCTAGATTGGGTGATGGTTGACTTAAGGATCCTGGACAGTGGAGGACACATTTAAGTCAGAGCTTGCCGAGATTATACCTTCTCAAATTGCTGCCTGAAAATCTGTAGCATTTTGTCAGTTTTCCTGCCAGCAAAGGAAAATAATTGCGATTTAAGGTTCTCATGATGATATGAAGTTGGCAGAAGACCTGTGGGCTATGTCACTGAATGGGTGAATTAACAAAACAGTGATAATTAGCTGAAGTGATTAAGTCTGGAATAGTCTTGGCCAATGCTACCAAAGAAAACAACAAAACCTCCCCTTTTCTGCCCCAAAATGTGACATATAAGATGGTGCGCTTCTTTGCTTTTCGATAACCATATTTCCCAATGTTTTCAATAATTTTCTGAGGGAAAAAAAGGTGCTTGATTGATATGGTTTGACCCTAGTGAAGACACTAAATCATTTAATTGGTTATAATGAACTGTAAGCATCATATAGGGGCTTTGGATGTGATGCAGCTGAGCGTAAAATGTTTCTACAGTCTCTTTAACAGATTTCTCGTGTTAATCATTTTACTATTTCTTTTGGGTTTCCTAATAAACCACCAGACTTATGTGCACACTATTATGCATGGTAAATAATGATATGCAGGCTACCGCAACAGAAAGCTTCTAAAATCTTGATGGAATCGAGGGTTATTTTACACACATTGCTCTTTCTTGTTTTGTTTTGGTTGATTTATCATTTACAGTTTAATTCATGGTTTGTCATCTAAAAAAAAAAAAAAAAAAATTTGCAAGTTATATATATATATTGAACTCTGTTCCAAGGATTATAATAAAGATAATTTATAACCTTTGCCCTCACTCATTGACATGATTTGTTCCAACAATGATCACTAATACAATTTAACATCTACAACCATAGATGTGCACAGGCTTTGATGGTTACATGCTTGACTTATAGGGAATTATCAATATAACCATTTTCTCAGTCTTTGTGCAGGTTTTCCACATTTTTAGATACACTTGAAGATGTTTTTTAATGAGGGGTTGCTGAAAAAACAATTAACTGTCTGATTTTATTTGAGAAACTCTTGAAAGAAAATTCCTCTAATTTAGAACACATTTTCCAAATATAGGCAGTGTTATTATGGACAGAATTAAGTGTCAAAAGGGTTAAAAAAAATGGGAAGCTGGGGGTATAAAGAGCCAGAAAAATTATTTGCATACTTGATTACACATTCAACAGCTCCTTTGCCTTTGTGACAGTGGGAGCTTAATTGTAGGCAGACACAATGCAGCACAGTGAAAGGGACTTAAGTGTTTCCACAAATGTACATAATGGGCTAATTCAGTGTGGAGAAGCAGCTTAGCTGTTATGCACACTGACTCTTCCTGTAAACGATGAGAGCAGGTGACAAAAGAAAGGCAGCTGAACAAAAATGCTGTATACTTTACACTCACATCTGCCTCCAGAGACAGGTTGCTAGCTTTGGTCTGTCAGTTCAAGTAGAGGACATATTTGCCTAAATCCCTTTTATTAGATCTTTTTAACCCCCTTTGAAGTTTGTTTTGAATGTTCGGACATGAGGTATTCTGGCAGGAAAATGAATATGTAAAACTTGATTTCACTGTCTTTGTATAACAGTGAAGGGCTTGGTTTAATTTGATCCATAATCTTACATTGTAAATAATAGTATCTTTATGGTAACAACTGGGTCCAGCAACAACTTGATGCAATAGAACATAATGTCTGAGTCTTTTTTTTTTTGGTAAATTCAAGTTTTCTGCTAAATATGGATCTCTCTACTAGGTGCAAAGCAAAGCTGAAGACTAAGGTAACTTATCTGCCACATGTTCTTCAAACAAACAATAGTTTTCTGGATGAAAAACAGGTCATATCCACAGCTTAAGTGGAGAGTGACAATAGCTGTAAAGCTACTATTACAAGGCTCCTGTTTTCTCAGCATTCACCATTTTAAAGTGGGGGTGATTTAGCTTTAGTGAAAAATTCCCTTGTAGAAACATACTCCTAAATAATCACATACACAAATGTGTATCCCAGACATAGACAGGTTGTGTAGCTACACCAAGTCCTAAGGGTGTCTTCAGTCTCAGTTTCAAGGCATTGACCCAGATCTGAATGACTCCTGATAGTTAAGAACAATAAGCAGCACTACTCCTTGGCAAAAAGTTAGCAGTTAGTGAAGTTTGAAAACGATCAAAGAAATTCTTGAAATATGTCCCTGAGATAAGTAAAAAAACAAACAAACACAACAAAAATAGAAGCAAAATAATGAGGCCAAACAAAAGAAAAGAATTAGGCTACATGTGCATATATTATAGTAAATGAAAGGGTACTGCATTTTGTCCAAGCCACTGAATTTAGGTTCAAACCATGTTTGCTTTATGCTATAATAAATTTTCTACATGCATTATAAACTGCAGTCCTTCTCAGATGAACCAAAAGCTTTTGGATTTTTTATATATATGTAACATATAATCAATTTTATGTAACAGCAACTGTGAATTGATATATGAAGTAGAATTTTTTTTCAGTGGACAGAATTGAAGTGTATAAGGGTATTTTCTTGGTTAACAAGAGGCTAACATAATAAAAACATTTAACAAAATGTATTCTTTGGAAATTAAAATTTGAGCAAGGTTTTCTTCCGGGTTGGTTTACCGACTTCCGCTTAGTGACAGAGATTCAATTTTGGTGCGTATTTCGTCTTTGATGTGGACCGGCATTTTCCCACAACTCCCTGCTCCTGCTCAAACAGATGACGAAAATGGCGGACAACTCATCTTCGGTAGGTTCTCGAAATCTAAAATGTTATTTTAAAGACATTGACCAGTCTTTGGGTGTAAAATAACATATTGTTATGTACAGGTCGAGATTGTGGAGGGCTGTCGCCTACCCGTTCTTCGTAAAAACCAAGAACACGAAGACGAATGGCGTAAGTATGGTCCGTTTGTTTCCTATTGCTAAGCTAATGCTAAGTAGCGAACCTCAGCTGGCTGTTGTTAATAGATACCACGGCCTCCAGTTAAACCGCTGATCAACACATTTACCCGTTTTGTGTTTAGTGAAAACATCTTAGAAAGTTACATTTGAAGTGTTTCTTAAACTCACTTTCATTCACTCAGAAACTACCTTGTCAACATTTAGTGACATTTAACTGTAGATGTTATTATTACACTACGAAGTTACACCGGTGAACATCAGAGTAGTGTTTACTAACAGAATGGTTCATCCTAAATGTCTAATTACCTGAGCATGCCTTTCTCTTGAATTAACTAAAAACGGGGGACATGACAGTAATTTTGTCTTTAAATTATTAGTATTGTAGTCTTTCTAATACTAATTCTGTCAGTGTTTTTATCCTTGTACCTCAAAACAGATGTTTTTATTAAAAGTTTTCAGTGCTTGTTATCCAAAATTTTTGTTTAACTTTTAACTATGTAAATTTGACCCATAACTTTTTGCCAGCCCTCTGTCACATTTTACACATTTACATTGCAATCATGTAAAATTAAGTTTTTGTCACATTTGAGAATCCAAAACCAAAAAAGTTTCAATTAGAGTTTTTATGGATTGACTAAAGGATGAGCTGATTTTTTAGCAGTACTGTTGGCATTACTTATCAACAACATACAATGCTCTGACAATGATTACACATTAGCATCAAATAGGGGCTTTTGATGTGATAATAAGAAATACACTAATGCAGTTTTATTTAGCTTAATTTCCAATTAAGTATTGAATACTCTCTCTATTCTGTTTGTTTTCAGCATTGGCTGAAATTTTAAGTGTGAAAGAAGTCTCCGGGAGAAAGCTGTACTATGTTCACTACATCGACTGTGAGTAGAAATTTTATTCCTTCCTGTTGCTCATTGATATTGTATTTGCACCATCAGGTCCTGGAGGCTCAAGTTTTTATTCAGCATTGATACTTTGGTCATTAATTCCCTTTTCAGTTATAATAAAGCATATCTAATGAGATATCTTTTCATTCAAAATTCTCAATTCTCCCAAATGCATATAATATGTGAGCATTTATTGTGACCACTATTGTTTAATGGGGAATATATGACTCACTAAAAAAGCTTAAAAAGATAAGAATACATTTTGGGGGGTTATTGTCTCTTTGTGGGAGAAATCAGGAAACATAGGTGCATCATATCATTTGTCTTCTTATGTGTATGTATATATGCATATATAAATGTGGGTGTCTGTGTATATGAATTCTGTATATATGTGTTTATCTTATTTGTTTGCTTGTATCAAAAGTCAACAAGCGTCTGGATGAGTGGGTCACAGCAGATCGGCTGGACATGAAAAAGCTTCAATTTCCCAAAAAAGAAGCTAAAACGCCAACCAAGAATGGCCTTCCAGGCTCCCGTCCTAGTTCACCAGAGAGAGATGTGGTAAGTGAACACTACAACACTGAATATTTATCCCAGATGCTCAGACATGGCAATTATTCGCTCAAGATTAGTATAATTTATTATCAGCAGGAAAATCACACCCACCATAAGGTCTAGAACTGGTTTACGGGCCTCTAAACTAGAAATTTACATGGTTGCAGCGCAGAACTCGGGCCGCATAAGATGGCATGGTTGACTACCACTGAGAGCGCTCATCCAAGATGGATGAACTTGGAGTCTGACTGTGGCACAAAAGAGTAATTGAAGTTGCATCTAAATATTTATATTCATACATGTACTTGCCAATTCAAATATCCACTATGGAGCACTTATAAAGGGTAATATTAAATGATTAATTCAAGAGCTGCAAATAGAATCTAATTTTGTTGGCAACACTGCTGCTTGAGCAATTTTTTTTTTAAGGATTGGGCGGTAAATTAACTTTTTGATCTATATACTATATAATTTATTTTTCATATGAAATAAGACTGTCCATTTTTGTTTATCTCTTCTCTCCACTTTGCCTCCACTCTGCCTTTGTATTTGTGAGCTGCTCACAATTTGTCATTGTTGCCAGCTTAGCTTTGTCATAATTTGTTTTTCAAAGAAGCAACTTGCATCGAATCGAGTGATTTTGTGGACAAACTCCGTTGCAGAGCTAGGACAGCTTTGCGAGCACAAGCTTTGTGCTTTGTGTGCTGTCAGCTTTTCTTCCTGCACAATTCTGTGCTTTGCTGACTGGCATAATTCAAATACTTTGTATTCTATAATATTGCTTTCAATAGTATAATAGTAATTATTCATCAAACTACAAAGATATGTCTCTTGAGTTCATTCCCATTTCTTTTAACAATGCTCTAAAGTTTCTGAGACTTCTGCTCCATATAACCCAGCTCTGTGAGTTCTTTAAACCAACAGAAAGCACTACCTTGACTCTTGAAACGTTCTGCAAAATATTTAAGAAGGAGGTTCATTAGGGTTGTCCTACAATTCACTGCCCAGCCAAAAAATATCATCTTAATGCAAATACTGTGGGCTGGATAAAAACTGAAATTGTGTGCATGCAGATGTCAAATGTGAAAAGTCTTTTCAGAAGATTTATGAAGTTGTGTATTCGTGTGATTCCTTTTTTTTTCTTAACTCTCAGTAATTGTAAACTTATAGGAATGTGCACAAACCTGATTTCTGTTCCCAACTCAAGCCATGAATTTTTGTCAATACTCTTCTGTAATCATTTGTTTATAAACAGATTTTTGTACCACGACTAAACAAACATAATAATGAAAACAGTTGTAAAGAAAAAGCACAATTAATGAGAAAGTAATATACTCTGTGTATAAAGGAAATCTTTGTTATTGTAATCATGATCATGTACATTTCATAAATAATTATTTGCGTTCTACCTGTCAGCTAGTGGCTGACCTTAACATCTGTTTGCTTTTCTCCTGTGAGGTGACTGAGAGGGTAGAAACAAATACCGACGCATCTTTACAGAAGAAACAGGTAATCCAATGCAAAATCATGTTTGTATGAACAGCATTGTCTCATTTTATATCTCATTTGAAAATGTTATAGAAATTAAAAAGTGAATGTACTGCCTGTCCATAATGTTTTATAGATGTCTCTTCATTTTAAGAAACATATTAATCTCTGAAATGTTTGTTTACATGATTCATCAGATTTGATTTTGATACAAATGCCTTATTTTGTTCGGCTCAGTATCTTCTCAATTGTTACTTTAATGCTAAGTTTATTATTATCAAGACATTATTTGAGACTGTTCACAAAATCTGAGTAATAACTTGAGGATTAACATGAACGTCAGTTAATCCTCTTCCTTCTCTTCCTTTATGTTCAATTCAGAGGAAGAGTCTAGATCTCAACTTGCAATCTGCCACAGCTCCATCCAGAGGCAAAACCCTCCCCACACCGGTACATGTTGTATTTACCCATTCTAGAGATGATTGATACCCTTTTAAACCTGGTGTTAATGTGTGTTTCGTCTGGTCATATAGCTGTGAGCTTGTATTTGAAGTGCAAGGGGATTTAGATATGAAGATGTATGTTCATTAATGTAGTTGTTAGGCTTTGAGGTCTTATCACGTACAAGTGTTCAGTCAAATATTATTAAAAAAATTCAGGCCCTGAAGCGGTCAACATGATAAGCAGTTGAAGTGTCACTAGGTGCAATAAAACCGACACAGAACAGCTCATCTTTGTACATCACATCTTAATACCAGGTTTAAATGGGGAATAATTTGCATCAGGTTAAGTTAAAAGAGATGACCAGAATTTAGAGGGAACATGAAAATGCCTAAATTCAATTTGATCTGCTGTGGCTTTTTTAATCGGGCATAATTTTGTCTGTCAGTACACTAGCTGCTGCTAAAGCACTTTGCTATCAAGATTACGTTTAACTGGAGTACCCAGCTTTTAAACATGACATTGATGTTTACTGTGGAAACTTGAATGTATGCCTCTGGTCAGGTTGGGATTGAAGAAAAATGTTATTGGAAAAAAAATTTCTGAATGTGTCAAGTAATCGATTTTGTTTGCTTTCATTCAAAGCTGAAGTCTAACGATGCATGTTTAACGCAGAAGAGGAAAGTAGAATCCGTTCCCTTGGCACCTCAGGTGCCCCCGGTAACACCTGTGCCCTCTATACCAAGTTCAACTGAAGTTTCTCAGGCAGCAGTTTTCCCTGCTGTAAGAGAGCCCACCACCTTTAAGGCCAGAGAAGACCATGACCCACTCCCCTCACTCACAACAGTAAAGATAATCATCTTAGATTCATGCATCTTGGTGTTGAAGGCTTTGATAATTTGGAAATGAAAAGCATCATCTATCTTTCCAACAATAGAATGGCACGGCCCGACGACTCATCCCTTCTCAGCCTGGGAGGAAGAGAAAAGCTAACTGTGGGGGACCTGATGAGGTACGTGACTGATATTTTCTCATTGAGAGCTGGCTTGTTTTCTCCATTTTTAAATATTAACTTATAAATCTGCATGCTTTTATTGAATTAGATTTTGGTACTGTAGGTTTGTGGTTATCCAGCCTGTAGTTTTGTTGACTCTGATACATTTTATAGAGTTTCAGTCATGAACAGTTGACAAAATACAGTAAATGGGTGTAAAAAAAAAAAAAAAGACTAAACAAGCAAATGAATGAATTGATACATGAAAAAATAATTCTCTTTAACTTGTATTTCTTTCATCTTTTGAATGAGAAAAGTGTCTAATTTTTTATATTTTTCCATGTTATTTTCTAACTAAACTGTTTGTGGTAAATGGTCATTTTCCAGCCAGTATTTCAAGTTGTGTTTTGTAGGTCTTACATGTTTAGTTTTTTTTTTAGCAGGAAATAATACAGCATGTTTTCTGGTTATGCATAGCCTTCTGGTTGAGTAAAATATATATTCTTTAGAAGCTTGGTGTAGTTTTAATGCTGTTTATTAGATTATTAA
>JBBBVU010000016.1:8017703-8027839 GCA_037177055.1 Atherinosoma microstoma
CACACACACACACACACACACACACACACACACACACACACACACACACACACACACACACACACACACACAGATAGCCATTTCCACCTTTGCCCCCAGACTTTTGAGCCTTTATCTCTCTCTTACAGAAATGTGTGTCATGTCGCCAGCACATGTTGCCATTAATATGAGTGAACTAGAGGTGGAGAAAATAAGGTAGCCTGTGGTACATGACATCAGGGTATCACGTGCCACATTCCCAGTTGTATGTGTCATGGTGTTATTTGAGGATTTTTGAGCATTTGGTTCAGCAAATGTTTAATTCTCACTCCGGATCAGTAAAGTCTTTAAATTTCAGTGTAAGCTCTGCTTTCAGTCTTTGCTGTCTGTCCTTCGCTGCCTCAACCGCTCTCTGACAAGGAGATTGGGGGGGGGGGAGAGACAAGCCGGGTGAAGCTGTGTTGGAGAGAGAAAGAGGGAGGGAGGAGGAGAAAGAGGGGGTTGGCTTTAGTGTGATGTGAATGGAATAGAATCAGCGCGAGAGGGAGCGAAAGAGGGAGGAGGACAGCACAAATCAACCTGCCTCTTTGACTTCAACAACAGAACAGAGGAGCTGGTGGACGGCAGACGTTGGGAAGTGTTTTGTGTTGTTTTATCTTATTTTTAGAGAGAGGAAGAGGACATCGGCCGGGAGGAACTGCAGGAGGAGGAGAAAGAGCCTCACCGTGGAGATAGATAGCAGAAAAATGCTGTCATGGGGAGAGAAGGGGAGGGAGTCGGCAGAGAGGAACAGGATGAAACAAGGCAGGGTCGAGCAGAACTGAAATGTGGAGGTAAGCCTTTTTCTTTCTGTTCTGAAAATTTACATTCCAGCCTGCCCGTGTCCTCTTTGTGATGATAATGAATTCAGATGGATGGATTTGAACGCCGTCTTTGCCACTTACGTCTGTAAAGGCATGCATATGCTCTTATAGGTACCCAATCCAGTCAGAGACAATGTATGAGAGCCACGGAGGATATGAAATAATGGCTTGGCATCATCATATCATGCAGCTTGTCCTCCCTCTGTCTCATTGCCCATTGTGCTGTTGTCAATCACTCACAAATGGGTTTTATTCAGTGACCTAACGTGTCCCATACATACCATTTATACACGACACTGTAGCTTGGAAAGCAGCTCCCAATCTTTGTCGCATTTCATCCCAGGCCTGCCCTCCTCTTTTCCTCCTCTCCTCCTCTCCCGACACTAACACCCTACCCACCCCCCAGCAACGCACACACGCGCAATCATCTTTCTCGTCTCCCTCCATTGTGTGTTCTCCAACGAGGCATGATTGTCTTAAAAACAGTGTTATGACATTGTCAAGAATGCACTGCCAAACCTCGCTGTAGAGCGCTCATGGCTGCAGGACTCAGAGATGAGGGCAAGGTGGGAGGAGGAGGGGAGGGGAAGGGATAGATGGAGGGACTCTCAGAGAATGAAAGAGGGACAGAAAGAAAGAAGATGCAGACAAAAAAAAAAAAAAGAGGATCAGCATTTATTCCAGATGCACATTTTCAAAGACTACAAAAAAGCCATCAGTCTGCAGTGTGCTGGGATTTGTGGGGATAAAGAGGATTGTGTGATCTGCTCAGACAATGATGGAGTGGAGAAGCACAACCTGAACTGGGGTGTTGTTTTCAAGGTGGCAGAGAAAATGAGGGATGCAGGAGTCAGGCTCCCCGTCCCCCCTCCTCACCACCCTCTGCACTCCCTAATTTAAGATGGGGCTATGTGTTTACAAGATGATGGGGCTTCAGGGGCTGCATTGGCTGCTGTGGGGAAAGAAAAGCAGGGATGAAGAGCTGAGCGGGAGGAAGACAAGCAACAGCAGCTTACATAAGCCAGTGCACTCAAAGGACGGGCCATTTAATTTACATTGAGCTGCATGATTCCTCATCCAGTGTGGTATTCACTGTGGTTGGCATTAACATTTCAAATGATAAAATGCAGCTTGACCTGAAAAGATTGTTTTCTCAGCCAGACAGGCGGGAGGGCGTGTTGCTTTACACCAGGGTCAACTTTGACTGGGGCAGTTAGGGTTTGTATATGAAAATCCACCCATGTTTCATTCCTCCTACAGTTATTCATCATGGCGAATGATAAAAATGCCTGCATGAAGTACACTGACGTGATTGTGCTCACAGTTTGCAGCTACAGGATCCAACTCAGCTGCTGCTGACTTTTGCTCTACTGCCATCCACTGCACTACATTCACAGGATGTCTAAATGTAGTAAGATCCTGGAGTTAAGGCCTTACCCAAATAGTATAATAACAGAAAAGGCCCTAAATTGAAGTACATATGCAATTTTTGTTAGAGAAGATGTGCGTATCAAAAGTATGATTTAAAAGCATGCTAATATCAGAGGAAATGAAAGCTATGGTTGATTTGTAATCTGAAATTTACTTTCCATTTCCCTAGAATTGTGTGGGGATTTTGGCCATGTAGACCTACTTTCTAATTGCCATCTCCCTAGGAAACATGTTTTATATGTCAAACAAATGGAAATTCACTGTGTTGGTAGTTGTGAGACAGTTAAAAGGTTTTTATTGTTTTCCTTAATGAAATTACCTCAAACAATTAAATGTCAGCCTGCTGTTACTTTAGAGTTTAAGCTACATGTGCAAGTGATGAAGTAGAGGTAAAAATGGTTGAATTAGGGCTGCAGCTAATGACCATTTTGCAGCCTCTCGTGATCCTCATGGCCAAAAGTGTCCACGCACTAAAACTGCTATAAAATCGTCATTCATTAATACTTTTTTCTGATTTTTTTTTTCCATAAATCACTTAAACAATTTCTGTCCTGCTCAAAAATATCAAACATTCAAACATTTTCAAGCTTTTAACCCTTTAAATGCCAGTTTGATTTTTTGATGTACTGCCTCATTCATAGGGAAAAAAAACAAAAAAACAATTTTTTTCCATATAAAAAAAATATTAGATAGATAGGTGTTTGGTGGTGATTAGACCCTTGGATATGTCAAAGATTAGCAACAAAATTTAAAATTTATTTGATTCCATTTGTATTTTTTATGTAATATCAGATACAACCTCTGGTGGTCCTTGTGGCCAAAAGTGTCCCATTGACTTCCATTAAAACCACAGTTTTTAATCTACCAATTATCACAGTTTAAAATAGATATTTCTTTGATTTCATTTAGAAGACAAATAGTTGAATCTGACATTTTTACAGGATTCCACCAGATTTAGCTGTTTTACTATTGTAGACAGATGCAGGAAATTCTGGTATTTTTAACAGTTATATTACGGAGCTTTGTCACTACCAGGGAACACCAAAAATTATGTATTTGTGTCTGTGTGTGTGTTGTGAGTGTGTGTGAAAACATGTGTGTGCAAGTGTATGGTGTTAGAAAAAGAGAGAGCCTGAATTTGTAAGCACGCATTGATAATTTCAGGGCTACAAAGGGCATCGTTTGAAAGATGTGTAACTGAATTTGAAGAGGTGAATGAGTGAAAACACAACATCCTTCCTCATTTGTTCTCACAAACAAAAAAAAGTAAATGTAACTGTGTTTATGCACCTGGCAGTTTCACAGCAAAACATAAACATGCAGCTTCATTTTATTAGTGAGCAGAGAAGTGGAAAGCCTGGAGTAAAAATGAAGATGTTTTTCACTGCAGAAGTGGCTTTGGATATGGTCTTAGCCTTTATCTGTCATCAGACTCTAGTATTCATCTGAAGAAGACACAAGCTTTAAAGAAGTGTCTGACATATAATACTTATTGTAGTCTTCACTTCTGAGCTCATCTTTCTCCTCTTCTGAACATGGAGAGGGCACCAGGACTACGCCTATCCTAACAGCTTCATAATATAACTAAAAAATACAGTAACTTCATGTATCTGTCTACAATAGTCAAACAGTTGAATCTGGTGGAATACTGTAAAAATGTCCGACATAACTATTTGTTTTCCAAAGGAAATGCTGACATAAAAAAAAAATCTTGTTTTAAACTATAATAATTGGTAGATTAAAAACTGTGGTTTTCAGTGGAAGTCAATGAGACACCTTCGGCCACAAAGTTTGTATCTGATATTACATGAAGAATAAAAATGGAATCAAATAAATGTTGTTGCTAATCCTTGACATATCCAAGTGTCTAATCATCACCAAAGACCCATCTATCTAATATGTATTATGGAAAATAATTCAGTTTTTGTGGTATTTTGTATTGAATAAAGTAGCACTTCAGATATTCAAACTGGCATTGAAAAGGTTAAAATACTGAAAATGATTTAATGTTTGGTATTTTTGAGCAGGACGGAAGTTGTTTAAGTGATTTATGATAAAAAAAACAGAAAGAAATATTAATGTATGATAATTTTACAGCAGTTTTAGTGCAGGGACACTTTTGGCCATGAGGACCACCACAGGTTGTATCTGATACTACATTAAAAGTTCAAATGGAATCAAATGAATTTAATTGCTAATGTTTGACATATCCAAGTGTCTAATCACCACCAAAGACTCATCCATCTAATATTTATTCTATGGAAAATAATTAAGTTTTTGTGTTTTTTTGCTATGAATGAAGCATACTTCAGATATTCAAGCTGGCATTTAAAGGGTTAAATTCCTGAACATAATTGAATCTTTGGTTCTTTTGAGCAGGACGGAAGTTGTTTAAGTGATTAAGGAAAAAGAAAATCACAAAAAATATGAATGTATGACGATTTTGTAGCAGTTTGAGTCTGAAAGTGAGATGGCCGTGGATCAGGACTCGAACCCAGCCTGCTGTGACAAGGACATATATATGGGGCACCAGCTCGACTTGTTAAGCAACGCACCCTAGTATTTAATTTTTCTGTCACTGCTTCTTATTGGCAATGTCATTTTTCCCTCAGTCACTGATACAGTAACTATAACCTCTAACCATGAGGCAGGTATCTGAGGTTGCTTGGCTGCCAGGATTTAAACATTAGATCATCCATCCATCCCTCCATTTTCTGTACCGCTTAATCCATGCAGGGTCGTGGGTGGGCTGGAGCCTAACATTAGATCATGTTTTGTTTTTTTGTTTTTTACCTGTTTCTGGTCACAACAAAACTGTGACAACTGCAATGATGCTTTGCATATTAAGCAGCCCTTCACCATGCAGCAATGTCCATGTGATTTAAGTCGGAAGGTTACCAGGCAGATTTTCTTGCAGTCTGACTCAGCATCATATCATCCATCTCATTTTGAAGTCGTTTTGCATGGCTACACCCAGGTAGGCTCCCGGTGGGGGGCTCAGTGAGGAAGGCAGTTGGACAGGCAGAGCCTCCCCCTCATCGGATGGCAGGATGCCGGCAGTGTAAGCCCACCGGGTGGATCCTCTTAGCTTGTGCTCTCTGCAGTCACCTGTTCCCCCGTTGGCCTGGGAACTCAGTGGAAGATCAGGCCATGCTGGCTTGGACTTCAGCAAATCTTTGCACAAATAGAAAGCATGATGAAAAATTGAAAAATCTGGGAGGAATGATTCATGATTCACAGTGTCAGCTCTGCACAGTTGAGATGCATTAGTATGAAATGTATTCAGCGAGCTTTTTATCACTTGGGGAGTCAGTTCCCTCTACCTCTAGATCAACTGCTATCTTTCTGAAAAAGGAGCATTTATTCTTTTTCTATTAAAAAGTCCCCCAATGATTTTGCTACACCCACTGTCTGCACAAAGACAATTTAGTTAGATTTTTTTATTTTACACTTGGGAATAACAGTAATTGATATCACATTTTAAAACCCCAAATGAAATCCATTAAATCAAGGAAGAGCAAAGAAATTGGTTTTTCAAATACAAAGAACATAATCATTGTTGCTGGTTGATGCATTTTTCTTATTTGAATAAATTATGACGTAACTGTTTTGATAGAGAGAGAAATATCAACTGAGCCAGGCATGTGTAACAACAAAGCCTTGATGTAATAGTCCTAAAATATGGGGGAGATACTGTCTATGCATCTGCTCATGTACTGATAAAGCCCCCAGTATAGTCCATGTTTCAAAATGCCCCTTTCCAGAAATATATTCAGACATATTGTCCTTAATCACAATGTCCACTCAGTTATGTCATACATACATTAAACCATTAAGTGGTGCGGTGGCTCTTTCTCATTGTTCTTGTTGCTATTACCGGAGAAGTGCACTCAGGGGTATTCAGAGCCACTGAAAGCAGTCCTGTACCAACCATTCATGCACGCACCACGTCATTTCATTGCCATAGTTGGTCGATAGAGATCAAAAAGGCAGAAAACATCCCGCTCTGATAGGAGTTTAAAAATACCCTTATGAAGTATTCTATTCTGGGGATAATGCTTGAAATCTGAGAGCTCATCATTGCGTTTATGTCAAACTGAAGAGTCTCTTTGTTCTGTCACAACTATGAGGAGGAACTTGCATCCTGAACTGTTTCATTTACACGTAAAAGGCACTTGTAATAAAGAAGTGAGAGGAGAGAGGAGTTTCTGCAAATATGCTTTTTGGTACTGCACGCTGTTGAGCCTTACGGGGACAAACAGCAACCACACAGGAAACTGACAGCAGAGATGTGATCTCAGTGGCATAGAGGGGGAAGAGGGCTGGCTTGGTGTCTTGCGTTTTGCTTTAAACACAAGTTCTGCCTCACTTCCCTTTATTCTTGGTCATTTTTATTAACATGACACTAATATGTGCCTTGCAGTCATGGAATTTATATGTCTATTTTATACCTTCATGATGAATAAATTAGTTGCAGTAATAATAATGTTGGCTCCGGGCATTCACTGATAAACCTCAGACAGCTTCTCTCTGTAATGGGATGCAGGCATTAGCACTTCCTAGTATTCCACATAATGCATAGCACCCTCCTTATGACAAACCATGTTTTTATCCACAAATGCAGAGCCACAGATGTTCAGAGCCACTGTCTGCGCCACCGTGGTTAGCATATTGGTGCATGAGCTGCTCTTTTTTATGTAGGTCAGAAGGTGCAGAGCTGCTGGTATAAATGACACAAGGCCATCAGGCAGAAGGGAGGCAGTGAGCTGCAGCAAGAACTTGCCTGCAATGTGCAAATGTAAAATGAGCCCATTGAAATAGTCTGTTAACAAGATTTCCCCTCAAATTTCTTCCAGATGTTTTTTGCTCTTATTTTTGTTTTGTTTAGTTTTGTTGGTTTTTTTTGGTAATGTTGGTATCAAGATAACAATTCACCCTTTTCCAACTTTTTTAAAACTTTATTCCCAGAATGCAAAACTTAGATCTACATTTTGAAATATCTAGAAGGGTTGATTTCTTTAATCTGAACAAAGTATTTTTTTTCTAATGGAAAACAAAACAGAAAAAAAGGAAAAATAGAGCACCCTAACACTCCAATTGTTGTCTAAGATTAGCTGTAATCCCCTCTTTAGTAGGAAAGCAGAAATAATCACCTTTACAGATGTTTGTGCTCTGAGAGCCAAAGAGGGACATTAGTCTGTTCCTTCAAATAATGGGAGCAATTTGCATTTATTAAGTTTATAATGGACATAAACTGAACCAGCGTAGCTTGTAAATTAAATGGTAACCATTTAGAAGTGGCCTTTCTCGTCTGATACTTCAACCCATAATGAATACTCATGAGGAGAAAGTGAAGATAGCTGGTTTGATTTGATCACATTAACAAACATTTTAACCTGAGAAACTGGAATTTCTTTGGAGAGTTGGGTTAGTTTTGCAGCCACTTCACATCCATTCGAGCGGGGAACTGGGACAGTGAGGAAGCAGAGGTCAGCCTCTCTTCCTCTGAAAGTAGACACTGTCGATTCAAATGCTCCAGCGTGCTATTTAAGTACGATTGAGCAATCTCTTCTTCAGCCTCAGAGCTGTTTGCGCAGATGACGGAGGGGGTAACAGTGAACCGTTGAACTCAACATAATAGATACAGTCATGATGCTGAGGGTCAGTTCGTCTCCCTGACACATACGCCCACCCACACACACACATGCACACACAGAGTGGTCACAGAGGGACATCTGCTCTTCCTGCCTCTATCTGGACAGTGTGCCACATCGACAAGGCTTTGACACTGTTTTTAAGAGTCAGCAAACACACAACAATACACACCTCAATCCACTTCTCTCATTCAGGCCTTAAATATCTTGGCCTCGGTCACACTCATGCTCTGCCACAAAGTGTGTTTTCAGATACACAGGAAGTAGCAGCACTCTGCCAGCGCACAGTGTTGATGTCATGGCAAATTTCATGTCAGACAATAGCGTGAGTACGGTACCTTCATTAACCACAGAACAGCACGTTCAGTCAGTTGTGGGAGGACAGTATAGTCCTAAAATTTGTATTTGGGTGCATCCGTTTTAGGCTGTAATGTTGTTGCAAGAGGAAGTTAGACTTTACAACGAACAGCAATGTAGAAATAGCTTTTTTTATAGCAAATTTCTTCATCACATCAGCTCAAGGAGGAATAAGTTCACTGAGTATAAATAATCCAAAATAAAGCCTATGTGCTCTGATTTGTGTAGCTTTGACTCCCAGTGTGACTGTGTGTCTCTTCGGCTTTTCTGCAAGCTGTTTTCGGACGTCATCCTCTCGCAAAAAGAGAAACAAAAACGAACTGAAACTGGACCAGACAGCACGGAGGTCACACAGCAGATGACCTTTACCACATTGGTTTACTGTAACACATGGGGCGTACATCCTCAGAGAAGTCCGGCACACACTTTGATATGAATCATAACAGATACTCTCCTACCAGCCAATGAATAATTAACACCACGGTTACCCTCACTCCCTTTTTCGCCCCAGATTGATTAATAATATATTAGGCAGAAGACTTATTTTCAATTTACCCTATGGAGCCTAGAGGAAGTCTTGACCTCCACATATAACCTTAACAAGTCTGGCGCAGCTGATGAAGAGCAACCATTTTTTTCCCCAGAGCTTTAAATAGTTTTAGAAAACAGTCCAATTAATAGTTATCTGTATTATATGTGTAACAACATATGCAGGGAGGTTTGGCAACAAAAGAACATCACTGACTCTACTTTGTCCATGCAAAGCCTCAACATCAATGGAACAATTTTATCTTCATTATTATCATTCTTAAATTCTTTTAAACCCATTTTCTCCTCATCTTAACAACTACTATCTTTTTTTAATAGAATCAGCCAATTGAGCACCTGATGCCAGGGATTATGTGTCTTCTGGGATCAATAACTTAGACTGACACTGGCAAAAGAGATTGAATTAAAATAAAAAAGAAGAGATTAAACACTTCACCTAAAAAGAAAAAAGAGAGAGCAGCACTTAGAAGCTTCTGGACTTGGCCCAGTTCGCTGTCCGCAGTGTGGTGGAGGAGGGTGGTGGTGTTCAGTGGGGAAGATCGAGGACGCCGAGAGACAGCATTTGGGCATTAGAGTGAACTCATTTTCTGAATCAGATCCAACCACATTAATACACATTTACTCTCTTTGAAAGCATCTGCTGCAGCTCAGTGTCACATATTCAGGAGCACAACAGGAATGCAACCTGATCTGAAATGTGGCAGGGTTACACACAATCAATACTGAGCAGGAGACTGAGCCTGGCTTTAAATTTCCCCCCAAATCAATCACTATTAGGAGTTGATTCAGAACTTGCGGTTAAGAAACCAATAAGGCAGCTTTTAACTATAAAGTCAGACAACTGACACATGAGGAGTTGACCTCTGCCGACCATGAAGTTAGACCTCTCAACTCCTCAAGTCCACTCCAGAGCATTTTCCCAGATGTTGGTGTCAGAGCTGGTTTCTTCCCCTTCATGTATTGTTTGATGTCAAAACAATTCTGTCAATAGGAAGACTTGCATCATATGTTATGGAAAAGACTTTGATTCACACACTTCAGATTTCAGGCTGAAAAAAACTTCTCCAACCTGACATGAGTTGATAAGCTGGCAGTAAGAGCACATCTTTTGCCTCTGATCAGACACGCAGTTAAGCTGATTGCCGCAGGTCCACCTGTAGGGAAAAGAGATGAAATCTCAGTTGTCTAGATCAGCACGCCATCTCTCCTTCGCCATTAAACACTTCAAATGGGGGGGGGGGGGGGGGGGGGGGGGGGGGGGGGGGGGGGGGGGGGGGGGGGGGGGGGGGGGGGGGGGGGGGGG
>JBBBVU010000016.1:8032351-8044515 GCA_037177055.1 Atherinosoma microstoma
ATGTACACCCTGTAGCCAATCAGAATCGAGTATTCACCCAGACCATGGTATAAACTGAGTTACTACAAAGCTACGGTAGATAAGATAAGGATTGCACAAGACAACATAGAAACACATTGATTGTTTTAGTGTTGTTGGAGCTTCTGGCCGACCCTGGAAGTCATGTTTGTTGCTGGAACAGACTGAAGGCAACATGCAATTTTCAAGAAAATACCTGCTGCCCATTTTGAGACAGTGGAGAAAATTGATTCCTCACACTTTTTTCAGCATTGTAAAGCATGCAGATTATGCCGAATCTAATGACTGCACATTGGCAGAAATTACACAAGCCCACATGGGTAATGGTGTGACAAACATTTGAGAGCTCCCAGAGAGAGACATGAGCAGGTTTTTAATGTCAGAGGCCTTGGCACCATATAGACAGTGCACAGAGGGTGCTCTGTATGAACCAGTGCTCTCTTCTTGCATGAGGAAACGTCTTGTATTGTCATGAAGAAAGAAGCTTGATACATCAGAGGTGCCGTTCTGTTTATCATTTGATGCACACAGGCATTTGCATTCTGAAAGAACCAGGAGGCTTATGTGTTCAAAACAGGGAAATTAGACCCGGTGATTACTTTAAACTAACAAATCAAATGTTATTCATATTGATGGTTAAAATCTTAATTGTCGTAAATGAAGATGCTTTATATTGGTAGTTCAACCATAAGAAGACATATTTCTTTTTATTCTTTTATTGAGAAATTTTAGTTTATTGCAAAATAAAAAGCCAAACTTAGTGATTCAGATATGAGATGTCCTATGTTCATTGTCTGTTCTTCAGATGAAAAATAAACTTGGATGATTGATTTGGTCTATAACTCTCAATAGTTTCAAACAGAAGACAATGCTTAAGATCACCTGCGAAACAGTAATACAAAACAGCTATAGTGTAAGATTGTTTCCTCTTTCAAGCAAACTAATTCACTTCCTGCTGTCAAAATGCACCAACTGTCTAAAAGTCCAATGAATATATGCACTTTGTTACTGACACCAGTGAAGATGATAAACTGGGATGCAAACAACGGCCAGTTAAGTTGCATGTGCATTTAATTGATTCTAGATTTAAATGTGTCTATCAGTGCTTTCTTTTACTGTTAGGAAATGGAAAGAGTGTGAAAGCAGGTTTAGAGGGGAAACAAAGATTTCTTGTGACTTCCCCTTTTTACCTTATATGGCATTTTTTGTATCAGAATGTGCGTGTGTTTGTGTGTTTTTATGCGATGAGGAGATAGATCGGTTCACACAAGAGTCACATTGAGGGGACTCTAAGCTGAAGACATAGTAAAAGGTTAGAGTAATTCTCCTGATTGTAAGTCTATGTGATGTCCTCTGAAGCGATGAATACACAAATGTGTGTGGTTGTGTGTACACGTGTGTATGTGTACGTGCCTCCCTTTTTCTGGTAGCTGCTCTGCACCACTGCACCTGCTTTTTAAGCTGCAAGCACGAGAGAGAAGATGCATGTGAAACAGCCAGACAGGAAGAGCCTTCATACCTTACTGACACTGACAAAAGGTTTCAGCTTGAGCTGACTGATGTAAGTTTGGTCAAAGACGGGGCATGTGCGATAAATGATGACACAAACAGGCTGATCTTCACCTAATACACAAAACGCTCGGTGGGTAAGTGGCTATTACATATTCCAAAAAAAAGAAATCTACTGATATTTTTTTTTTTTAAAAGGGAAGCGATGCTTTTAAGTGACTTTTAACTTCCTGGGTTTGTTCAAATGATAACAGCAGGAGCAAACTACTATCTGCAACATTTTCTCTCCTGTTACACATTCATTTAAATGTAGTAGAGGTGAAAACAACAAAACTGCGTATGTGTGCATATGTGTGGGAGAGAGAATATTTATTTCTCTTGCATGCTGGTATGCTGTCAGAGAGTCAGGAAGGCCCCCTCCCCAGTTTTAATACTGTCTATTGTGAGCGTGTGCAGGGTGGATGTGCTGAGCCTTAAGCTTGCTATGGAACTATTTAGGGAAACTGTGGAACGGAAAGTGACTAAAGGAAAGAATAATAATGAGAAAACAGAGGTACAAGGCATTACTCAACAATAAAACACACGTCAGACCTGCCTGCTGCCTTATTGTTGGAATTCAATACTTGTTTATCAAAGCTATTCCTCTCTGCTCCCTGGATGCTCTGACAAGCTGCAATAGGTGGAATATGCTGTCAATTAAGATAACGAAAGTGTGGGTGAGTGATGAAGAAGATGCAGTTAAATAAGGATTCCTTTTTGTCATTTTTCTGCTCAGGTGGCCAGTGGATGAAGGCTACGGGCACTGAGGAGTGCAAACCAATGGATGCCATGTTAGACGGGTTGATACAAACAGAGCCTCTCCTCCTCAGAGGTCAGAGGGTTGGGTTTCAGTGATGATCCTCTCATCCTCACGCCAATGGAAGAAACAGCCTACAACTGGACTTAAACGCACATCTGCACACCTGGATGGACCCCTGCAGCAAGCAAAAGCTGCGTTTTCACCTCCGTCTACATCATTCACAGTCAAGAACACACTGACAAGGTGTGGCGTCTGCACAGGCCCCTATGAGAGCCCAAGCGTTGAGAGAGTTCAGCCTTCATAAGTGGTGTGAATGAGAATTACATTTTTTGCTTTCACTTAGCTGGATTTTTCATCCTCATGCGCAGCATCTCCGTTTCACACGAGCACCACAGAGACCAGAATCAAAAGTTAACTGGGACAGCAGGAAGCTCTGGGGAGAAGACTGGATTCTCTTTCTCGAGCATCATGCAGTCAGATGACTTATTCATCCGCAAGTTTCGCCGCCAGAACGTGCGGCCTCCTATTGCTACTGTCAACTTTGACCCCAAACGGGAGGCAGGCGTAGTGGAGTGGCCTCCCAGAAGGGACGGTGATGGAGCCGATGCAGACAGCCTCACTCCAAGCCGTGTGGGGTTGAACCTGCGGTCGATGGGGCGGGGTCATATCATGCAGAGGAGCAACAGCGATGTAACCTTGGGAGACTTGGATTCCTCTGGAAAGGCAGGTGGGAAGGCGGTCCGAGCAGTTGGTGAGAAGGCCGGAGCAGGGGCTCAGGGGGACTCAGGCATGCTGCTACGCAGAGAATATGGCAGCCTGTCATCGCTGGAGAGACAGACTCAAACTCAGGAGGTGAGAGCAGAAGATCAGGGGCCCCTGAGTCCAAACGCCCTCCGTTTCAAAGACCCTTTCTTGCTTTTAGGACTGCAGTGCAACCCTCCAGAGCCTGATGGGTTTTTCCGAGGTATCACTGCTCCCACAGGGGACTCCCCAAAACCTGCAAAGCCACCTAAGCCTGAGGGTCTGAGCAAAAAGTCCAAATATACACCACCTCAAATCCCTCAACCCGGTCCGTATGACAACCTCGGGGGTGGAGCATGGGTGAGGAACTTTGCCCACTATGATGTTCAGAGCATCCTGTTTGACCTCACAGAGGCTGCCACAAACAGAGACAGTATTGGACGCAAAAAGAATATCACCTCAGGGGCTTCAGCCGCCTCCCAGCTGCGCCCACTCTCCCAGTCCACCCCGTCCTCACCTGCGCAGGGCGGGGGAACCAACGGGGGGAATGCAGATGACCCTGAACAGTCACTGCTGCTAGATGAAGGTGACGGAAATGATAACGAGCTCCTCCTCAGCTGTCCCCATTTCCGCAACGAGACGGGAGGAGAGGAGCAGGTGGGTCTGGGTTGGTCCCCAGGAAGGCGGGGACTCTGGTCAAGCCTGAGAACTCCTAACGATGCAGTTTCAGTACTCGAAGAACCCCGAGAGAGTCACGTCCAACTGCAGGGCAAGAGCAACTACTTTATAGAGCACGCCGATCTGGGAGCCCATTATTATCGCAAATATTTCTATATGAAAGGTATGTGAAACGCCACAGCCAGACAACTTTAATTCTGATTATTTGTTCCAGTTTTCATTTTTATGCTTTAAAGTTTGACTCGTACATTTGTGGAATCTGCACAAATTTATGACCCAAATGCTCTTTGGTGATCCAGGGTGTACCCTGCTCTTGCCTAATAGCCACTGGGATATGTGCTCCAGCATCCCTCCATCTCTGCATTGGAATAAGCGGGTATAGAAGATGGATGGATGCTTTCTAGTTTTGATATTTTAAAAGTTTGATCACTGGAGCTAAATTTAATCATTTTATGGATTCTTTGGAAGCTTCCCCTATCACTCTCTCTTCATTGGACTCGGTTGAAAATTGCTTTAGACAACCGCATTTTTATGATCCAATGAGTGGGCTCCAATAATATTCCTTTTTCTCTGATTTGATTACAGAGCATCAGAATTTCTTTGGAATGGACGATCGCCTCGGCCCAGTGGCCATCAGCTTCCGACGAGATGAGAAAGAAGGATCCAGTGGAGCTCAGTATAATTACAGAATCATCTTTCGCACCACAGAGGTAAACTTACACTTTCATTCCCTCTTCAGACTCGTGTTCGACATGTTTGAAAATAATTTTTCTGAAAGCGTTGATGGTGAATCTTTTCCTCAGATGAAAACACTGCGAGGTTCCATCTTGGAAGAGTCAGTGCCATCTGCCGCTCGTCATACGACTCCCAGAGGCTTGTCTCCCAAGAGGCTGCTGGAGTTCATCATGCCTGAACTCAACCTGCACTGCCTTCGCTTGGCCTCAAACTCCCCAAAGGTCCGGGACACCCTGCTCAAACTGGACGAACAGGGGGTGAGTAATGCTACATTTGTGATACACAAGACTGCTGCATGAGCCAGACAGGAAGCTTTTCAGGACACTGAATACTATCAAGCAGCATCAGCTTTTTCAAAGGTCAGACTGGGATGTTGTTGTCTTTACATGTGAAAATGTGAAAACATAATTTTGTAACCAGTTCAAATCTGGCTCAATTTTTTTTGAAGAAAATTGGGCTAAGTTCTGTGTAAAAAGCAGGCATAATGAGTTCTTAGTTTATGGTTTTTTTAGTTTTTTTTTTTTTTTTAACATTATTCATGTATCTGGGGAAAAACATTAAAAATATACAGTTTTTACAAATGTAATGGGAAAAAAAGCAATAAATTCTTCAAGTTTTTTGGCCTTAAAAACTTCTTAAAAATTACAACAACAAAAAATGTACCAAACACAGATTTTATTTATCAGTTTCTGAAATGATTATATACTGAATATTTTCTGTCCACGTGGCTTAAAATCTTATGGTCATTAAACTGCAAAAGTCAGGAAGATTTTTAAAAAAGGACTTTTTGCCTTCATCTTCTACATGTTTGCATAATTTCTAAGGTGGGAATGAAATGTGTGTGACATGCTTTAGTAATAATACCAAAGGCTTACAGCTCGATGACTCTGTTTTTCATTCACGTCATTTCAGTTCTGTTTATAACTGCTGGTTAGCCGAAAGAGTGAGCCAATTTCCTTCTCTCCACTCCTCTTTACCACAAAGTACGCCTCTTTTGCAATCTGTCCTACAGCTTTGCATTACTATGCAAGCATAAACACTGAATGTCCCCCGAAGCATCTAATCATCATTTGAAAAAGTATACAGTAAATACCCTGAGAGTTCATACCTGCACACATCAACCTGTCTTGCAGTTTTACTCTCAAATACTTAATTTTCCCTCATTTTCAGTTAAGCCAAAGACAGCTGTTGCTAATCACTTTTATAGTCCCAATCTCCTCACGAGTCATGTTTTGTCCTGGACCATGATGTTAAAACACCGAACATAGGAATGCTGAATGAACTAAATGACCAGCCAGCGATTAATACATGAGTCAAAATCACATTGTAATTCCACCATCACATATCGGCTCCATAAACCCATAAAACAGCTGCTTTTATGGACAACAATTTACCAGTGTTTACAAGTCTGTATTTGTAACGGCAGGTTCTGTTGATGACGCATTCAACAGCAAATGGGATCTTGGATTTTTCAACCTGCAGCTCTGAAAATAAATCAAATTAAATGCCAACAATAATAATAATGGATTAGATTTATATAGCGCTTTTCAAGGCACCCAAAGCACTTTACATTGAGTCCATTATTCATCCATTCCTCATTCTTACAAGGTGATGGTAAGCTACATGTGTAGTGTAGCCGCAGCTACTTGGGACAGACTGACGGAAACATGTGAGCCAATCCGGGCTCTCCGACCACAACAAAACATTCATACACAAGCAATGCTGACACTGGAGGCAAGGAGTGTGAAGTGTCTTGCCCAAGGACACAATGGCAGATTGACTGGGGGGGAAGCAAAATTCAAAACACCTACCTTCCGGTCATTGGGCACCTGAGCCACTGATTGCCCAGCTGGGATACAAATCATTAGACAAAGTACTGATACTTTTAGGTCATTTTGTTCTTAAGTTTAGTAAACTATATAACTGCTGATGCTAATTTCCTGTTAATAGTAAAACATAAAGCAAGTTCAAAAGAGTTTCGACTTCCCAAATCCGAGGTACAATGCAGCACAATTAGAAAGTTGTGGTCAAAGATAAAAATGGGAATTAGATAAATGTACTCTGAGCTGGGTTTGGGATCTAAGTGTACCCTTTAAATCTAAATTCCTCACTGGATGATGCAGCCAGTCCCAAACAAGGTGAACACTGTAAATATGTCAGGTTTTGAGTTGGAAGACACTTCAGATGCCTACATATTCGCTCTCAAACAGAGAAAAAGAGATTTGTTTTCATAATATGTCCCCCTTCAATGCATCAACTGTAGGTCTACTGTAATCAGCTTCCACCTTTTGTAGCTGGCTAGTTGAAAAAAGGAAGGAAATAAACTATCACGTGTGCCTGTGTGAACTACGTATGCACTCAGCAGGTGGAGCTCATGTAAAAACTCTTCCAAACATTATTTCTGAGCTGTCAATTGACATAATTATATGAGGATGCTCTATGAAAACAGCCCTAATTGATTTTAATTGGAAAAATTCAATTGGCAAAGATGCACTAAATTCTGTATTTTTCTGTCTCACGATGTAGCTGAATTTTCAGAGAAAGGTTGGTGTCATGTACTGCCGGGCTGGGCAAAGCTCAGAGGAAGACATGTACAACAACGAGAGCTCCGGACCGGCCTTCGAAGAGTTCCTGGATCTGCTTGGGGAGCGGGTGCGGCTGAAGGGCTGGGAAAAATACCGAGCTCAGCTGGATAACAAGAGTGAGCTGAAACCATGTGCTGCACACAGATCTATTAGCCGCATCTCACGATATCACAGTGCCGTTATCCAAAGGCCATCAGTGTCTCACTGAAAGCCTGAGATAACTTCCATCTATCCACATGTAATCTGAGTAATGCCTGCAAAATAGCATAGTCACTGCTGATTATCTCAGAACCGTATTCCCTTCAGTGGGACAGATTTCCGTCTGGCTGTGGCAGTATGACAACTGATTGTCCTTCCTGTCCATCTCTTTGTGTGATGTTTCTGTGTCTTGTGGATATACAGCGGACTCCACCGGAACACATTCCCTCTACACGCGCTATCAGGACTACGAGATTATGTTTCATGTGTCCACTATGCTCCCCTACACAGCCAACAACACACAGCAGGTAAGATTCAGATAAACCTAACAGAGATGAGACATATTCAACCATGTCCATCTGTTGGATTCCACAGAATTGCTCTCACATCTTTCTCATCTCTGCATTCGACTCTGAAAAGCCTTCATTATCCATCTCTGTTCAGACTGTCGCACTTTGCCAAAAGCTTAAAAAATAAAAATAAAAAAAGCTTCTGTACTTGACAACAAGCATGACTTAGAAATCCTGCCCCCCAGTGTTCACTCCCACCAACAAGGTTTTGGCCGCTGCCTCACAGGCAGACTTCCTTTTCAGACATCTGTGCAATCTGTGGTTTAAGCCTGTTTACGGTCATTTATGAACAAAATGAAAACAGAGATTAAAGCTTTACATAAAACTGGAGCAGTGCAAAGCCTTAAAACACATCCTTTGTGGAAAATATGGTCTTTTTTACAAATCAAGTCTCGAATTATATTTGTTTTCCAAATTGTAAAAGAAATGTAGATATTCAAATTTTAGAAGTCTCCTCGTGTAAAACATGACACATAATTATTGTAAGTTTATTTAGTTTTTTTTTTTTTTCTTAGCTTTTCTGTGAAGATTTCTCTTCACAGGTTAACCATTATATCAATTAACATCCCTGTTTGTTCATATTCTTAATTGAACTATGTTCACTCAGATCTATATCGGAGCTTAAATGGTATTCCATACTCTGTAGAATTTCTTATATTCATGAAAAAAATTGATCTAATGAATCACACTTTCACAAAAATGTAAAAACATGTATAGTGAAAAAACTGATCAAAATGGGGAAAAAAATTAAATTAGGTAGTTTATTCATTTTGGAAAAATTATTTTTATATCTGTGTGTGGCATAAATATCTTAACTTTTCTTCTCTTTTCCTCTGTTTATATTCATTCTATCATAAAAACATGTGCCATCTGTAAGGCAGTTCTTCTGCTGCTTATCCCACTTTGTATTGATACAAAACTAAAGTTCTTACATTATACTTCACACTTCACTGTTATGTCAATGGTGGCAAATTGTTCTGGTCCAGCTGAAAAGGCCCAAACCATGATCCTACCACCACTGTGCTTCACAGATGATTATTTTTCCTTTTTCTAACCCGAACAATTATAGTTTCAATTTAGAAAGAGAAATTTTGATCTTGTCCATAAAGTATTTTGCCAACAAGCTTCTGGCTTGTGCATGTGATCTTATGCAGCCTGCTGTTGAGCAGTGGCTTTCAGCGCACCATTGTTGTTCAAAGTTCTTCTGATGGTGGACTCATTAAGAGACCATGACCTCCTGTGTGACCCCTAACACTCTCACACACTCTCTCTCTTGGAATAATCTTTGCTGGTCAAGCCCTCTGTAGGAAATGGTTTTTAAATTTCCTCTACTTGTGTAGAATCTGTCTGACTGTGAGTTTGTGAAGTTAAATCTCTTTATTGTTTTATAACCTTTGTCTTTGTCTGAGATTCTCAGAAGTTTCATCATTGTTTTTCTCATTTAATGTAACATCTCTGGGTTTCTTTTTTTTTCCTCATCAGTTGCTGAGGAAGCGACACATTGGCAACGACATTGTGACGATCGTGTTCCAGGAGCCGGGCGCCCAGCCCTTCACTCCAAAGTCCATCCGCTCCCATTTCCAGCATGTCTTCATCATCGTTCAGGTTCACGAGCCCGGCACTGAAAGCGCCCATTACAGGTTTGGTTTGATCCTGTCTGTTGTACCATCATTGTTACAATGATATTCAGGGATTTAGTGATGAATCAAAGCCTTTTTTCATATGTTGAAGCATCTGTTCTATGTGCTATAGGGAGATCAGTGAAAAGATGTGTGTTACTGCTTGGGCCTCATCACACGTGGCAGCTTAGAAGAAAACAAATCTGTTTCACTGCAGCAGCACTGAACACCCTCCTGCACAGAAAACTAGACATAGATTAAACGTTTCTGCTGTACCACTCTCTTACTCAGTCATTCCTCTTTCCCTCTCTCTCTCTCAGGGTGGCTGTGACACGCTCCAAAGACATCCCATTATTTGGCCCTCTCTTCCCTAAAGGTGCACGATTCCCTCGCTCACTTGCCTTCAGAGACTTTCTCCTGGCAAAGGCGGTGAACGCTGAAAACGCTGCAGAGAAGTCCGAGAAGTTTCGCTCTATGGCCACCCGTACGAGGCAGGAATACCTGAAAGACTTGGCAGAGAACTACGTGACCACCACGCCCATCGATTCATCCACCAAGTTCCCCCTGCTCTCTCTTGGCGGCAAGCGTAAAGACAAGCTCAAGGGCGCTAAAGGAGCCGAGCTGCACAGTGCCGGGGCGCTGGTGTGGGCGGTGATGGTCAACGGCAGAGACGAATGGGAGGTGGGAGAGCACAAGCTCCCCTGTCTGCTCGGGGTGTCAGCTGAGTCGGTGGTGCTCATCGAAAGGTTCACGCGCAGGGTGGTGTTTAACTGCTCCTGTCGGGACGTCATCGGCTGGAAGGCTGTGACAGAGACTAAGGAGGGGGGCCCGTGCTTGGATATCTTCTATGAACGTGGGGATTCTGTGTCAATCAGTGTAATGGAGAGTCAGACAGAAGACATAAGAGAGGTGGTGCAAAGGCTTGAGGTGGGTGTTGGCATCCACATTTGAAATGTTGCACCGAGCGGCTCATTATGTCCTTGATCCATTCACCCTCCTCTGTTGTTCTACAGCTGGTTACACGGGGCTGCGAGGCCTTGGAGGTAACCCCCCTGCGGGACGGAGTGGGGCAGCCCGGCTTCCTGATGAATGAAGAGGGCTTCGTGACAGATCTACAGAGGTTCTGCTACGCTGAGAGCGGGGGCTTGCAGCTTTGGGCTCGCGTGGTGCGGCTGTGCGGACACTCCCTCGTTTACCTGAGCCCTGAAGAGAGGACCCGGCTGCTCCGCACTGCGCACAAGATCCACATCACCGTTATCCCACCGGACGAAAACGGCAAGCCTCGCAGGTAAGGAGGAGGGACAAGGATAAGTTGACCATGGGGTCAACAGACTTGAGAAAGGATCCATGGGTATCAAGACAGCAGCAGAGAGGGAAGAGTAGACCCAGAGAGGTGGTAAAAGAGTGACTGAGGGGGAAGGGGTTAGTGAGACAAGTCAATCCAGCGCTAGTTTAAAGCTACTCAGAGGTCACCACTCTCTCCACTGTTAATGACAGACTGCCCTCAGCTGGCTAACAACCAATAAATCCCTCTAATGATGTTTAATCACATGGGCACAGACTGTCCCAACATAACCAGCACTTTCTACTCTGAACTGCTGTGAATAAAACTGTTTGGACAACATAAAGTAATAATTATTAAAGCAGACACCTCTGCAGCGCTCATCTTCAGACTACATTATATAGCTGGCAGCATTAAAATCCTCAGAGAACCCCCCGATTTATTTATATCGCAGCCCTGAGACGCTCGTCTGTGACGATAATTGTCACAAAGATGTCGTTATTCAAGGTAGAAAGTGGGTTTTCAGAGGAATCTCATTTTTGTTTCAGCTCTTTCTTGATTATTTGAGTCATAAAGAAATAAAGTGCGATGATTCTGTTACTTACAGAGTACGCTGCTGTTTTATGCTCTGCAGGAGTTTCTCTGAGCTGTACCAAAAAGCCATCAAGGATGCAGAGTGTAAGCCCGGCGAGGATCGGTCAGGAGAGGCCTGGGTGCTGGATGAGAGGGAAGAAGAGGAGGAAGAAGAGGAGCAGCAGGCGAAAGAAGACGAGCTGAAGACGGGCGGGGTCAGCGAGGTGGATACAACGGAGGGGCAGACGACGGCAGAAGTGGGAGAAGAGCAGCCGTGCGATAAAGGGCAAATTGAGGCAGATCACGGCTCGCTCCTCATGCCGCACAGTTTACCTTTGTTGAGGGCCACTTCTCTGCAGGACCAACCAGCCAATCAGAGCCAGGAGGGCAGTGCCTCGCAGCTTCCTCGCAGCCTCTCTTTGGAGAAACAGCTGACTTACACAGACACATGTGATGGGTGAGTATTACTAAAGCAACCATCACTGTTGTTATAATGACACATGGAGCCATCACTGAGACAAACATCATGAAACAACAAGATATGCTCCTCTAGAGCATCCGAATCAGGGATATCCAGTTCTGGTCGTCGAAGGGTGCTGTCCTGCAGGTTTTAGATGTTTCCTGCTCCAACAAACTTGACTAATGATTAATTGTTTAGTAACTTGACAAGAAGCTGTTAAAGGGATCCATTTAAGTTGAATCAGGTGTGTTGGAGCAGGGAAACATCTAAAACCTGCAGGATACTGGCCCTCGAGGACCAGCTTTGGACATCCCTGATCTAAACACACTGTAAATCCGATAAAACTCAATAAATATGCCATGTCCTCATTTAGTTAATCAAATATAACCATTTTTAAATAATACATGGATTAAACAGAAACTGAATTTGGTGTTTTTTTCTCAACTGTTGTACTTTCATGAATGGTGGAAAATAACAAAGCATATTCACTCGATCACCTTAGTGCATTTTTTACTTTTGACTACAGACACATTACACTTCAGCTTTTTTACATTTAAAGGAAATATTGTACTCTATTTACTCTTGTAGAATACTTTTTCCTGACAGCCACAATTTGT
>JBBBVU010000016.1:8049396-8076082 GCA_037177055.1 Atherinosoma microstoma
TTCAGACGGGTGCCCTTCGAATCTTTTCAGGGGTTTACAAAAACTCCTTGAGTTTTTTTTTTTTTTTTTTTTGTTTTTTTTTTTTGCACATTTTCACCAAACATAAGTCTGTGTTGCTCTGTTTATCTTCTTGTTGATGCCACAGAATACTGTATGTGATCGACTTAAACGCTTCTTTTGAACGTGGAACTCAGCTGCCTTACGAAACACGATCCTCAATACAAAGTCCACTTGCTTTTTCAAACACATTTCATGACTATTTGGTGGATTGAGCTACTATCAACTACATACAAGTGGACCATGTGTTGATTTTTTTTTCTGTTTTCCCAGTACTGTCTCTGTGTATGTCTATGTATGTAAAAAAAAAAAAAAAAAAAAAAGCATGATATTTCCACATTTTCTATTCTGAAGTCCTTGAATAGGACTGCAACTATAACTATTTTCATTATTGATTAATCTAATGAACATTTTTCTCAGCCGTCATCTCTGAACTCCCCAGGCTAACGAAAGAAACGTTTATAGCTGAAACAATTGGCTGATTGATTGACAGCAACGTAAGTGATCATTTTGAAAATCAGTTATTTATTTACAATCCTGTTTGCAAATTTGAAAAAAAAAAGGGGGGTTATTTTTAAATTGATGTCAGCAACATGTTTCAAAAAGGCAGTAAAAGATTTTTCCAGCTTGGATAAACATCTCACTACTAAGGAGGTTAACTGCTGGCAGCAGCATTAATGGGATAAAAAGTGCCGATTTTTATCATCTAAAGTGTATAATATTAGTAAAGTTTCAGATAGTCTGAAAAAACATCTCTGCGATTAAAAACAGAGATGATTCTGTAATCATCAAACTGTATAGGCTCAGGAAAGACCTGTGAAAACCAGTGCCAATCAGCAGAGTTTGTTGCTGCATCTGCAAGTTAACTATGCAAAGAAAAAAAGTCAATATATGCATATAACCTGTATACACTCTGTAAAAGAGTTCAGGTGCTAAACGGGCCTACCTGCAGTCCAGACCTGTTATCGGTGCATTACAGAATAATAAATAACAATGTTGCTCATACTATGAGAAACTGAGTGTTGCTAAGAGAAGAAGTGATGCAACACAGCTGCTCCAACTTGATTGAAACTTGCTGGCATTAAAGTAAAAATTAGCATTAAGTTTAAAAAAAAAACAATCAAAAAATGTTATTATTATTGTTATTGTATAATTTTCAGTCTTATTAAATTTTAGTATCAGATGTTGATTTATTTTTTTTTGGGGGGGGGTTTGGGTTGTATGGTTCAACTTCAATGTGACTATTTGCTGCTTTTCTCTGCTTTCTAACATAAGAGTGAATCTGAAGGTATCATCCTGGATTGTGGGACTTCATGATCGTGTTTCCATTAGTTTTGACAGTTTTTCAATGAAAAATAATCATCAGACTGTTCAATCTCGAAAATAATTCTTAGTTGCAGCCCTATTTTCATTGTAAGTGGTAAGGTGCTGGCTCATCCAACCAGCAGCCCTTAAAGCACTGATTTTAATAAACGATATGCAACAGTAAAAATCCGCAAATGTTTGGTTGTTTTCACCCGAGAAATGAGTTCTATCCAATTCTATTTGGTCAAACAGATGATCGGTTCATTGACTAATTGTTTATGAACAGTTTGGGATTGTGAGTGGGTTCTTCCTCACTGCTCTGCACTTTGAGTTGTCTTCTTTCACACTCTGTGTTCACGCACATCCACGAGTGTCCTTAAAGCCAGCACTGTACACGTCGCAGTCCTCCTGTTCCTGCCACAGCCATCTGAGCGACAGCTTTTTGTTTTGTTGTGTGCCGATGTCTTTCAGGAGAAAGAGGACAAGGCGGTGCTGCAGGCCGAGGTGCAGAGCCTCAGGCAGAACAACCAGCGGCTGCAGGAGGAGTCGCAGAGCACAGTGGCCCGCCTCATCAAAGTCACAGAGCTGCTGTGCAACGTCAACAAGCCCTGTTAGCTTCACTGCTGCACGTACAAAAAGAAATCAGCAGATTGATGCAAATCCGACAAAGCGCTTCTACGATCACATTTGTTTTGTTTTTTTGTTTGTTTGCTTTTGTTCAAGTATAGCTCCAAAAGTAAACACAGACAGTTACCACCGTTTCTGTCCTGCAGCGTGGACCTGCATGCTGGTGAGGAAGTATGCAAATCCTAAAAGTCCTAAAAAAAAAAAACACACACACACAAAAAAGACATTATCAACATGATGACATTCACAGACTGACCAGCACAGACTGCTGTTTCGGTGCGTTGTGCCAGAGTGCTTCATTGAGTGTGTATGTACGTGAATTTGTGTGTATGTGTGTGTGTGTGCGTGTTCTTTGCTTCAAATACTTGATAAGTTCAGCTGAGTAGCACTTACATAAGAGGACGCTGTATAGCATGTTTGGTGATGTCTTATCCAAAATGACCAAAAGCGTGAAAAGTAGTATCACTATCCTCTCTCTGCCAGACATGTAAGTGCAGTGTCTGGGTGTGGTTCTGCCTGGCGCTGATCGAGTGGAAGGCCTGGATAGGAAACATAAAAAAAGATTGTGACAATAATGAGCCTGTAGGCAGCTTCTACTTCAGACTCACCTCAGAGTGAGTTATGTTACGCAAGGACTTCATTCTCTGAAATTCTGCTTTTAGGGAGATACAATAACGAAAATCTAATAAAAGAGCAGATACTGGAAGAAAAGAAAAAAAAAGGTTTAAAAAAAAAAAAAAGAACAGCTTCTTCCTGGAAGTACCTAAGGAGATCAGTACAAAATAACAGCTGAAAAGGGTTATACCTCTCCTGAAGACTGGCAGGAAAGAACTCTTTCTACTTCCTTCCATATTGCCTGTAGCTGTTATTTTCTAACCTCACTACTGTAGCAGCCATACTGTAGAAGATCTCCTCCTGCTGGCCTGAACCACAAAATGCCAAAAGGCAGCTTTGTTTTTTCTTTAAGCTGGCAAAATAGCTTTAGGTGTGTGTGTGTGTGGGGCGGGGAAAACCACCTGCAACTGACAGTGAAATACAGAATATTGTATTTAAAAATGTTTTGTGTTCAGCAGATGTTTACAGTAACTATTTGAGGTTATTGTGTGCAATGGCTTAAGAGTGGTAGTGGTAGATGAAATCTTACCATTTCACCCTGGTGTGTGTTCGTGTGCGTTTCTGTGTCTTGCACTTTTTTTTCTTTTTTTTTTTTGTAAACTCAACACTGGACATGCCACAGACAGTACTTCACTTAGCCTGCCCGGGTTATGTTTTGCTCAACATAAAGATGGTGGATAATATCTCACGCCCTCCAGCCTCCCCTTTACCCCGACACCACCTTACCTCACCTCTCTGTGTCCACTGCTGACGAGAGCGTGCTCAGAGGAGTCGGACTGCTTCTCCTCAGTGCCAATGTAAAAAAAAAAAAAAAAAAAAAACAGCCTGGGCAGCTCTCCTGAATCTCCCACTGAAATCAAACACAGCTGACCACAAACTAACCACAAACAACAAACTCTGAACTTATTCGAAAAGGGATGCCAAACATCACTCAGACTCTGTCGTTTCTTGTACAAACTTCCTCTTGTAATTTTCTTTTAGACTCACTGTGAATACCTGGTACCAGCATATTAAAATACGGTATATACAGATTAAATTATGAATCTAGACTTTATCAGTATGTGGAGATACTGTATGTACAGCTGAACTGTTCCATGTTAGTGTCCCTTGTTCCATCTGCACATCCTGAAGGCCTCATGGTTTAAACAGATGGAGACGCAGGTGTGAGAAGACCTGTTTTACTGTGTCTTGTATATTTATTTAGATTGTAGGAGGTTGGGTCAAGCGCGAGAATCTACCAAGCAACTTCCAAGCTCCCCACTGTATGTGTGTATGTATAAAGATGTAACTTATTACTCAAGCAAATGTGGACTTCCTTGTAGCTGTTTAAACTGGAGGGAAAATGTAAAGATGACAATGTGAAATAGGTCAAGAAGGAAATGTGGGCTTGGTTATAAACTTTGATTTCTTTTGTAGACAACCAACAACCATGATATAACATAAAACTGACACCTGAAACATATTGTAACTGTAGGTCGTATTCTAGCATATTTGATAACGTCTTAAAACACCATGAGGTATGCCTTAATGAGCGAATCTCCTCTTTCAGAATGGACGGTCATACCGGTGTTATGTGAAGGCTTATTTCTCTGACTTTGTGCCTACCTGAAAATGCAATGTTTGTCAACCCAGCTTAGTGATTTCTTTTCTTTGCCTTTGTTTGCACTTACTGAGTTTTAATTATGACTATTGATGTTATATTATTTTGTGGCAGATGAAGGATTTTCTAAGAAGAGACTATCACTGGTCTTCTATCAGCTGTGTGAGGAGGGGGGAAAAATGGTCTGGTGCCACATGATGTGAAGATCAGATAATAATAGATGTGTTGTTAATCTCAAGCATCACTGAGGGTTCACAGCTCTCTGAGTACCACAGATTGTCAAAAGAACCAACAAATACGCCATTTCTCAAAGTGAATTAAAAGGAAACGGTGCTTAAAATGACTGCTGATGCACTGAAATCAATGGACATGTATATGTTGAATGGCGCATGCTTTCCATTAAAGGATGATTATTTTAGTATTTAGATATTTAGAAATAAGTTGTCTCAGAAAGCAAATAAATAAAGCTTAATGGGGGGGAGAATTTGCAATAATTTGGGCATCACATGCTCCATCTACTTGACTTAACTTGGAAGTGCAGCACTCTAAACCTGGTCACATGTAAAGTCGATAGGCTACAGATGTTTGACAAATACCTCCGAAGCAGATTATACTAAGACATTTATTTAACTGACTTTAAGACAGAGGGATTGTGTAAGATGTTTGTCATTCTTGTGCTGGGTGTTGGGGGGGGGGGGGGCTTTAACCAGATGGATTTTAAGTTAAAGTCACCCATAAAAAACAACAACAAATAATCTCACACAGGTTATTTGACCTATAGATGCTGCAACTTTTCCAGCAGTTTTTTTGTTCATGCTGCAGCTTTATTTTTCATTCAGTAGACTAATAAAATATTAGCAAAAAAAATAATAAAAATCTCCTTGAATGGCAAGCAGAGGGAAATTAAACCACACCGAGCCACACTGTCTTCATACAGAAAGGAGCATCTCTCAAGTAGAGTCTTTTCATGAGTAATGATGATCCAAAATTACCTTTGATGACTTTAGGCTGAGATCTTTATCGGTGGACCTGACTGAATTCGTCCAGGAGCAGACTTGTGAGGACCACACATTCTGGGATGGCATTCCTGACAGTGAAGGTAAAACAGAGGTGAAAGCAGCCCAGGAGAAGGACAACGATCTTTAACGTCTGAGAGTAACGCAGGGATGGGGATCAAAGGTCACGGCTAAATCTGATTTGATGAAAAGAATAAAACATAAAAGTCAGTCAACAAAGTAGAAAAAACTTCACAAGAAATATGTATGAGCATGAGCTCATAGCAGGACCACAGAGCCTGAACACAAGAAGGTTGTGTTGTGGTAAAATACTGACAAATCATCTGAACAAATACAAGAATGTCTTTTTTTAGAATTATTCCTTTAAAACTGATTATTAAAAATGACAGTTCAAAGACAGGGCTCCAGGATTAGCGTCATATAGGACATAATGTTCAGAGAAAGCAAATGAAGGACTGAATTTGCAGAAAAGCTAGAATACAGTTGGTTTTCTGTCCTCCCAGCTGATTATCTGCTGTTATTCCAGGTGTAAATCTGTCCCACTGCTGAAATGAATCCTGGTGGATCTGAGAGGCAGGATTTAAAAACACTCATCTCTTTACAATCAAACTCTGTTCTCTTCTAAATCTGATCTCTGGATTTTGCATGACACACTAAAAACCATCTATTCATTTTAGTAAAGGTGATTCAAAGGCCAAAAAAACATCCTGCTAAATGAATTTGCTTTGCTTTGGAAGCAATTTGGCATGTCTTTTAATTGAGGACATTGTTGATTTGAATCTTCTTTTTTTTTTAATCTTCATGAATTATTCAACTGTTGAGAAACAGAAGCTTTGTTTTAATCCTGACCTGAGTTACGGTGTCAGCAAGAACTACGGATACTGAGGATTATAAGGTTTTAAGTCCTCTACGTTTTGGCGTGGAATGGGGTTTAAACTTGGAAGATCTTTGATCATCTCATCAGACCACCTTAAAATAAATCCTCGATACAGACAGGTTCATTTCCTGTTTGTCATTTGAGACTGCTAAACTAGCGCTTTGTCCTGACACAACAAAACTGAATGATAGCTGGCACACTGTTAGACATGGTGCAGATATTCTCCGTCCTCATAGCTTCACACGGGGAACTGAAACATGCTGACAGAGTAAACTGTTGAGCCTCTTGAGTTTAATATGGAAGATGTTTTGAAAAAATCACAACCACATAGTCCTGATGCCAAACTCTGTAGCTGACACCAGAGAGACACAAATGAAAGACTGATGCTAAGCAGTTTGCACGTTTTATGTTCATCCTCTTAACTTTTTTTGCAAGCTAATATGTCTGAATAAGTCGCAACAAATACTAAACAAAAACCAGTAGCAACAGCAAAACAAAAAAGTAGGGCTTTCAGATCATTTAAGTGTAAACTGCTGATTCAGTGCAAATGTAAAAAATGCATTATTACCAACCATGCCCTCCCCTTTTAAGAGAGTTGATGTGAGTGATTTATCAGCTGATGGATGCAGAGGAAAAAATTCTGAAACATGAAGTCGTCCCAAAATGCCCATGAAGCCAAACAAGACTTGGCAAGTCTTAACTTGTCTTACCGAGAATGCAAAACAATGTTTGTGAAAACTGGATAAAATCTTCAGGGATCAACAAAAACAAAAATGTTTGGTCTTTAAGGGGAAAAGACTTTTGCACCAGTTCTTTAGGTGCAAATATTCGCAGTCTCAATTTGGGTCAAAACCTATATATATACAGTCATTGGTCAAAACCCTGAGATGGAGATGTTATGAGACGATCAAAGTAACTGGAATGTGTTTATTAAATGCAATCTCTCATCATGATGGGATATACAGCTTACATTAAAGTGGATGGTTAGTATGTCATCTTCAACAATTTATGTATTATAAAAAGCTAATCATCATCTCATCCTATTAGCAGGATACTGTCTGTGTGCTAATGTTTGATGTCACTGCAGTGTCTGTAACACTGTCATAACAGTGAATCATGAAAAAAAAACATCTTTGGCTGAAACTGAGTGCCAGGACATAAGAATAAAACCAGCTTACAGAGATTTACAGCATGATAACAAGAGTTTTTAAACATGCTGAAATCCCAACAGGATGCATCAGTTCAGCTCCTTTTTCCTGAACTGATGCAGCGTGAGATAAAACAAATTCATTTTCCAAAGCTTGTTCCATGATCTTAACACTGTGCAACAACTTCATACAAACATTTCCCATGACTTTGTCCTCTGGAAGGCTTTCCTAAACACCAGCCAGAGAAAAACACTTATCTTCCCAGCTCTGACACCAGGAGGACAGCTGATGACAACAATGCACTGGTCTATGTCTTTATTTGGGGATGAAGCGGAGGAGTCCTCACTAGATGCTACATCTCACACACAGCTCATGGGCTTTGCGCCAGTTTGACTCATCCTTGTTCTGTAAATACAGAGGTAATGTGTAGATGTGTGCGTCTGTGTTTAGACTCCTGGGTCACAGGGTTTTGTGTTGGATTTTTAATGGCCAGGCCACTGTTGCCCCATATACAAGAAATAGATGAGGACTAATGTGTTTTTCTGCCGTCAACATGGCTACTGTGTTCCTGCCATTAAAGAAAAAAAAGACTTTGGACATATCATTCAGATTTCACATGTTTATCGAATATTAACAGATACAAACAACACATAAATAGTTTGTCCAAACAGTCCTCTGATATTTACAGATTTACCCAACAGTTTAGCTTTACTTTAGCAAGGCTAATACGGGCTGGATTTCCATTATGGAGAATGCTTATGTTCACTTTCAATGTGATTTGAAAAATTCAAATACTTAATGAATTAAAAAAGGAAAAAAAAACCTTATTAAGTTCTGTGTTGGATTGTTACCTCATGTAACAAGAGATTACAGTCATGTGAAAAAGAAAGTAAACTTTCCTTCGCTTTATATATCAGGACATAATAAACAGCATCTGCTCCTAACCAGATGGTAAAATTAAGTAAATACAATCTCAGAACAATATGTGATATATTGGCAAAATGTAGAAGTAGAGTATAAAAGAATATGTACGTCCCGTGATTCAGCAGTTTGTAGAGCGGCCCTCAGCAGCAAGATTAATAAATTAAGAGGATAAGTAGCAGCCAGGGGTCTCTGATCAAATGCACGTAATTAACTTATCAACAGTAGGTGTGAAAACATCTCTAAAACCCAAGGTTTAGTTGGTCTGGAACACTGGTCGCTACTCTGGTTTGGTGTGTTTTAACACAATGCCTAGGAGAAAAACACCAGCAATGATCTCAGAGCAGCAGTTGTTGAGGTCTGTCAATCTGCCAAAGGCTATAAGACCATTTCCAGTCAATCATTCCAAACATAGAGGTAGAAATCTTCCAAGACAGCTGTCAATCTTCCCCAGAAGTAAATACAGCAAGTTTACCCCAAGATCAGACCTGCCATTGCTCAGAGAAACTGCTAAATATATCTCAGACTTCATAGGCCTCAGTGAGCATGTAAAATAAGTTTATGACAGTACAAATAGAAAAAGACTGAACAGGTATGACTTATTTGGAAAGGTTGACAGGAGAAAGTCCCTTGTGGAATAAAGCTGTTTGGACAAATAAGACCAAAACAGGAGATGCACAGCATCATGTTTGGTGAAAACCTAATAGCATATCAGCACAGACACTTCATACTGACTGTTAAAGCGGCACTACTGAACTTGAGTAGATTTTCACACTTTGCCGCCCCCTAAACTGAGGTTAATTCGGCGTGAGTCTTGCATCCTGTCACCTCTGTCCGAGTAAAAGTCAGTCCCATGTTGACTCTTGCTCTGTCGCTTTCTATCTTTCCCTCGCTTCTTCTGATAATGTCTTCTTGTGCTTCTTTGCCGAATTAACCGTGGTGTGTGTTAGAAACAGCCAATGTGTTGATATCCAGTTGCTAGCACGGAACACGGTGCCATAAAGAAAAAACACAGCTGTCATGTGAAGCCCTGTGCTGGAAAAAAAGTTGTGAAGTCTGGTTTCGCAGCTTCCAGAGCGATGACAACTCCAGGAATGTCTATAATTAATGTCATTGTGCTATCAAACAGGTCAGAAGCACACATTTTTAGATTAACAGTGTGTGAGAACTACTGACATCTAGTGGTAAAAATGAGCATAGCAATGATTTAAAATGCCGAGCACAGTTGTGAATGGATGTGGCTATCAGGGGCCAAAATTCTTCAAGACATAAACATATTTTCAACTGTGGATAGATCCAGTGGGATCAGGTGCAGCGGTGACTGCACTACAGGTAACTACTTCAAAATGATCTACGTGTGTAATGTCTTCCTCTATGTGCCTTTTTAAGGTGTTACTTCTCCAATACTGCTGTTTTAAAGCTCAGAGGGTTCTCACTTCACATACAGACACATTTATCCTTTCAGGGACACCGTAGTAAAAATGGTGGCACAAATATGGCAGTTACCATGTATGTGGAGATATAAATGGCTCATTCTAAGAGAATATAAACGGAAGTTATTTTAGTGATTAGATAACAATAGAAACATTTTTGATGCTATAGGATTTTTTTTCTGAGGTTGTATCTAACAAACTTAAATGCCTGATATGGATCCAATAACTTTTTTTTACAAAATTCTGATGTGCAAAATCTTGGTGTAGCTTTTTTTTTCAGTTTCTATAACGGCAACCATTCATCTGTTAATGAGTGCTGTACCATTCCAGCCCTGCAGGTTAATGATCGCTAAACAGAGTCCTGCCCTCGCACCATAAACTGAATGTCATATGTTAAATATGACAAACACCAGCACAAAGCTGCTCTCACTTTTTTTTTTAAGCTGTGGTGAAAATAGGTCTCTTTATAAAGTTCTTAATTTTTCATGGAAGACATTAACCAGACAACAGAACACAAACTATTATGCAAAAGACTTTGTTTACTTTTAGTTACTTTCTGGGAAGAGGCAGGGTGGATTATTAGCAGACACTGCTGTGGCAGTGTTTCTTAATCTTCTACCGGTTTCTGGAAGGTCTCCACGTGACAAATAGTCTTTGTGTCCCAAGACAGAGAGGTCTGTTTAAGTTTAATGTTTATATATTACATTAATTCAAAATCCTAATATAAGAAAATAGACAAAAAATGAAAACATCCATGCAGAGTTACACACTTCTGAATGTGACTATATAGTTTCCCACTTTTTTTGTTGGCGGAAACAAGTCATCTAACTCCACTGACAAATTGTCAACAGTTTTGTGTTTTTATTAAAAACAACTCTCCATAAAGTTGTCAGGATGAACCATTCCTGTGAGAAAGAGCTCACAGGAGGAGGCAAACTTCAAAATCTCCTGTTGTGAGTGGTCTGACACAAAAACAGCAACACTTGCACAATTAAAAGCGCTCAAAAAGCACCCGTACATCCCACAAACTAAACATAATGGCGAGACAAACACTGTTGTTCAGCCCGTAGACTCAACAAAAAACTTTGGAGTCTTCGATGATGCCACTACATTATGGTGCATTATAATCAGGCCCTAAAAAGGCCCTTTGATATCAAAAATGAAATCTTGTCACCTTGTTTCACTTTATGTTTAGTCTAGATGGTTTCATGCTTTGTAACAATTCAGTCACTTGTGTTAGAAAGAAAAAAATTGTCATTTTTAGCTAGCTGTGTGAGGTCCACACCCTCTTGGCATTTGGAGAAATTTTGAAACATAAAGCCTTTGAATACACAAGACAATCTATTTCAGGCAAAGCTATGGGTTTTACTCTCTTTTTTGGAGTTTTAGAGTCTTTCTTCTCTTTTCTGGTGGAAGATGAAGCTATACAACAAAGAAATGCCAAACAGGAACAAGTTAACTGTTTTTTTTTTTAGGAATCTTATCTCTCATTTTGCTGATAATGGCAGGTATGAACTTAGCTGTACACAGGAGGTCCAAATGTCTCAAAACACAAGCCAAATTTGTCTTCAAGTAAAAAAAAAAAGAGTCCAAAGCTTATAAGATAATATCCAACTAATGCTTATTTTCTTACTTTACAATAAACATTTAATTGATATGTTTGATCCCAAGACTTCAGCTGGGAAAGTTAAAATATAGAATATGTTTGCAGAATGAAAATGTCACAAATCCAGTTGGAGTTTGAGTCATTCATTTAGGCTCAACAAGACTCAAATGGCCATTGGCACTCTACACATGCCCTGAAGTTCCATATTTTTGCATCTTTTTTTAGATAAAAACAGTAGTGTAAGTGTATATCATTTATAACTGAATCCCCAATAAAGCTGCTCTCATTCACGTATGTTTCTGTTTCTTTTGTCAGACAGTTACATGAGTCAGAAATATTCACTGTAAGGCAGCCCATGAAGACTACGTGTCAACTCAGTCACGTGAAACACTTCCAGACTGTCGCTTAGCTCGATAAAACTTGGCTTCATAACTGCAACGTCATCAGAGAAATTCACTTTTAAAGGTGTTGTGTGTAACAAAATCAAAGTTTCAATGATAAAATAAAAACGTAATATATCATTAAGAACTCTGTTTCTATTGGTTTCTAATCATTTAGAAGAAAAACATTTATATATAGACTTGTTGTGGGTCCACATACATGGCAGCTGCCATATTTGTGCCACCATTTTTACTGCAGTGTCTCTGAATGGACAAACAACTCTGTGTGAAGTGAGACCCCTCTGAGCTTTAAAATTGCAGAACCAGCTTTGTTTGATAGGTGCCAGGGCGCCAGTCGGGATGAGTTGTATCTTTAAAGGCACATAAAATAAGACAATTCACATGTACACAATTTTGAATTAGTTACCTGTAGTGCAGTTATCACTGCACCTGATGCCACTGGATATACTCACAGATGAAAACCAGTTCATGTCTGGAAGATGTTTGCAAGTCATACACATGGTAGCTTTAAAGAAACTTAAAGACAATATCTGTGCAGTGAATTCAACTATACTTACATTTCTGAATCACCTACAGACAAAGTTAAAAGCAGCAGAATGTCGTAGATATTTTTTCACACAGCCCACAGCTTTGTGGCCATGGATATACTTTGATGAATAACTTTGATCAGCTTCCCTTGCATGTACAGTCACCTAGTTATGGCAGTCTAGTCACAGTTAGGTCAAATTCTAAGAGTAGCAAAACTCACCTGTACATGTAATCATGAGGAGTGGGAGGCTAGAAGAAGGAAAACTATAATCAAAATCTGATGCACAAAGTTATTTGTTGCTATTGTGATTGTGAACGAATAATATCTTTATTTCGTACAAGTAGTCAAAATAGGGAACCAGATATAAAAAAAACAAACAAAGGAGACAAGCAGAAATAAAAGTACCCCAAAACAGAGAAAAATAAAACTTTCAGATACTTATGTAAAACATTTGGATGAAGCATTTTCTCTTTTGAATGTGACCTGTGCAAACTCCCCATTAGGGACTGGGTCTACTGGTAGCCAACTGAGAAAAAAGGAATACTGTTAATCTGCTGTATAAGGCAATACTTGGTTTATTGCCTAACCAGAGAAGAACTGAGTCACTTTTTCCATTCGCAAGACATTTGTTGTTATCTGTTCCATATGCCTGTACGCACTTAGGTAAAAATACTTTTGTCCATTCTGCATCTACTGTACGGAATTTGTTGCAGAAAAAAATGGAAATTGACTGAGCTGATATCATTGAGTGCTTTTAAATCCAAACTGAGAGATCTTGAGGTCAAAACCACTTCATGATGCAATTGTTTTTCATTGTGTTTGTAAATGTAATCTTGTGTGTGTGTTTCAAATGTGTAATCTTGTCACCATTGTATTTTTTCTGCTTCCTATCTTGGCCAGGACTCCCTTGAAAAAGATATTCTTAATCTCAATGGGATTTTCCTGGTTAAATAAATAAAAAAATAAGAAGATAAAATAAAATAAATTCTTCTGAGAAGGGGTTCACAAGCTCAAAAGCCTGCACTGTCACTTCTTTGTGCACTTGATGTTTAGAGTCGGCCCGAATTTGTCGCCGCCTGGTGGCCACAAACGGGAAACTACAGCACGAGCAGAGACGGACTGAAAGAACACAGTGCACAGAGCATACCGCCTCCTGTTGCTGCACCTCACTGTGGGATCCGCTGTCGACCTTTCAGCCAACACACATAAACGCAGAAAGCTTTTCTTTACGCGTCTTCTCGTCATGTGCGGCTAGGACGGTTGGAGGAGTTGACCAGCACGGCGGCGCCTGCTGCTCCGAGTCGAGAGGGGGGCTAAAACTGGGCTTGTCGTTGCGGGGATTTTTTGACACAACTTATCAGAGAAAGTCGCCTGCTGCTGCTCCCGGAGGCGGCGGCGGCTGTTTGTTCGGAGCTCTTTGCGGAAAAAGTGTGAAACAAGTGTCAAGAAAGAGAGCAACAGATGTTTTTTGGTGGATATGCAGCCGGCTGAGGAATGAAAGCGGCAACAGCGAGGCACCGGCGGCCCTTCCAGCGGTTCTGCTGCTGTGGAGTCGGGCTGTTCGCCGTCATTTGGCTCACACAGGTCATCCAGGCACCAGGTGAGACCTTAATATAGACGTACAGCCGCGCGCGCTTGCGCGTGCACTTTAAAACTATAATTGAATACTGATTCAGATATTTAAAACTGGGAAGTAATTATGTTTTCAAAATATAGTTTATTTTCATATTTACATTTGTCAAATGTTGACATGAGAACGAATGAATAAAAACAGATGAGCTCACATTGGACTAGATGACATATTTAGCCTATTTAAATCAAATATTTTGAATATAATGAATTTACAGTGAATATTCGCATTGTATAAAAATATCCATATAAAACTACTGTTTGCTGTTAGCAACGAGCAACATCGTTTAAAGTACTGTAGATTATGTTGAATGATTCCTGATTCTTCTTCATTTGGAGCCACATGTCTCCTTATATGTACTGGATACTGCACAGGCTATGTGACTCCACACCTTCTTTAAGGTGCTCAGATGTTACAGAAGCACATACCTCATTCTTCATCAAAATGTCTTATGATGGAGTAAAAATTGGCTATATTCTGAATTTAAATGATTGAAGCTGGGAAGAAAGATGGACTTACATTCTTTAGTTTAATTTTCCTCTAGTTTGACATGTTCTAATTGACAAATGTTGCTGCATGAAGGGTATTTCAGTATTGCCTAACATGCCCACTCACCATCTTCCAGCTTCTGCCTCTTCTTGGGATGATTGACTGTGTTCACCCTGCAGGGAGGTGACAGATTGTTGATCACACAAAGCAGGCACAAATTGTGGCATGTGTAAATCCAATCATTGGTGGTGAGGTCAGTTTCTGCGTAGGTGAGGTATTCAGTGGGTATTATCTTCATCTCAGAGGTGTACGAGTGGGCATGTTAAGGTTAGATTTTTCCTTTTATATATTTGTTTTGTGCTTAAATAGACCGCTCAAAGTTTTCATTCCTGCCTTTTCTCGGGCTCATGAAAGTGTTTACATCAAAACAAATCATTGTTCTTCATATCACAATGACAGATGGATGACATTTGACTGTCTTGGATTGTTTACAGTGGCTGTCATTTCATTTTGGTTGTAACATAATATGACACACTCCCATACGCAACAGATCTGATTGTCAGAATTCTGATTTCCCCATAGACTGATTTCCACCACAAGCCTAAGGGTAAAACAAACTTCACACACTGATTGCAGTACATCTAAAAAAAGGGCATGCAGTGAAGTAAATACTTTGATTCAATATATATATATATATATATATATATATATATACTTCCCTATATATATAGTGAAGCATGATGCTTTCGTGTCCAATCAGGCGTTAACCTCACCCCACTCTCCTCTTCCCCTGCTTGTCATCCTCTCATCACCTTCGTGATGCAGTCACACACTGTCACACATGCTCAGCTGATGCTTCAGCACCATTTTCTTCCTCCCTCCTGTGTGGAGTGTTAAAATCTGAAAGAGGTGAACTTTTTGTTCGGTTAGGAGGGTTTGATTTACATTTGGAGTTTCATCCTGCGATTGTGCACCATCCTTTGTGGAAGAGTGTCCTGTTGAATGAGCTGGGCCATTAATATTTATACTTCACCTTTAAATTATGAGTGTGCCATCAACCTGAAGAGGTTTTTTAGAACAGAGACGGAGGCTGCTCGGCTCAAAGCATATGAAAGCTCCGGGTGCAGCTTGTGGTCTGCTGTTTGTAATGGTGACAGGCAGGATACTCTTACAATACTTGGAAAATATCACACATACTGTAGCATCCTGCTTGTATAGCCATTTATGGATGTCCATGTCCAAAAGTGAGTTATCAGGATCTGCCTGATAATAAAAAGAAGAAGAAAAAAAAACATGTTTGGAAAGAGTATACTTAAACACCTCACACATGATGAAAAAGGGTGAGAAACATTCTCCAGACCACAACATGGCTCATATGATCAAATTTAGTCCACACAAATGAAGCAATATATCATCTCCAAGATGGTAGGGCCTGTTACGTACAAGGAAGTCATGAATTCATGACGGAACATGTAGTAAATGGAGCAAATGCTAGCTTAAAACACTGTTATGTAACTGTGTTCACTAGCCAGGTCTTGACAATCTCTGCAGTAAAGATAAAGGGAAACTGTGGACTATGTAGACTATAAACAGACATCAGAGAGCTTGTCTCTTGTCTATGTATTCTGCATTGCCATATGGGAATACTAATCAGACTTCTAATGAGCTTGATAGTTTTATTTCAAATTGAATTGAAGTAACAAATGTTTTTTGGTCACAGTGCAGCAGTAGAAGTATAATGAAAACTTTCACCAGCCTAAGCTGATATAGCTAAAGTGTTAGCAGGATTTATATAGTTATATTTCCAGCAGAAACAAAACAACATGCGCACAGTTTTATGTTTGCTCCTTCTGATGAATTTCAGTAATTGACTCTTTTATAGATTCATCTTTGCTTTTCTCTAATGACTTTAGGAAATGTCTGACTTGTTAGTTTTTGCTTTGTCGTTAGCTTTGTCACTTTTTCATTTGGTGCTGGTCAAGTGGTGAACGGCTCTATCTCATTTATTTGGTAAATGCTGATAGACCGGGAGCAATTAAAACATTTACTAGTGTCATAAAAAACAGCTTAAACATAATTGAGAAAAAGCTCCAGTACACACACCTGTTTACGTTTTTGACAGGCTAAACAGGACCTAGCTAACGTGTTGTGTGTGGCGCATTGTCATAGCATTGTTGCTTCATCTAAACAAGGTTAAATTTGAAGCACAACACCCGTCTATAAGGTTTAAATACGGGGAAAAAAGGTCTTCTTTCTATGAAAATATTAACTATTAAAAGGACAAGCCTGCTCACGCTAACTGTGCCAAATATTAAGCGTAGGACTTGTCTGTGGTGCTTCTGCAGCCTCACTTGTGGGTAGAAAGCTAGCTGCTGAGTTAGCAGATTTGATGTCATTGTCAAGTTATAGAGATGCTTTATACAACATCGACAAGGAGCGTTATCATCATTTATTACTTGGCTTTCTTTGCTACAGAAGTGAAGATGCTTTCATTTCCTTCCTCTCACGTGCTTTTTGAATGATAAGTCTATCAAGCCAACTTTCTTAACTCATGTCCTGTTCTATTTTCTTGTAGCAAATGGCATAATATCAGTGTATTGATAGGTCAGTATATCATGCAGGACTTTAATGTTGGTTTTTCCTTGCCTTGTCCTGTTATGTGTCTTCACTAAATGGTTTGCAAAAACGTCAAATGGTGCTATTTAATGATTTATTGCTGAATCTGTATTAAATCTGCACGTGTTGCAAAATATCATATTCATTGGATTTGTCACTTTTTTCTGGCTTTAAAACTGCATAGATAATCAAATTACTTAGTGCTGTCTAACAGCTTCAGGTGCAGGATTCCTTGCAGCCTGCACAGCTATACTAATGAGCTATGATGGACAATATGCTTTATGCTGTTGGGATTTTAAAGACCTACAGTCTACATTTAGTCTTTGTGTTTATGTTCAGGAATGCAGCTGCAGGATTAAGTTATTTCCATACAAACACCACATTTCATCTCTGATTGTTCCATAACCTCTCTCCTATATTTATAGTTTAAAGCCTCAGTCTTATCTACCCCAACAATCACTGTAGCAGTAATGTTAGCTAAGACACTGTAGATCACCAAAGTTACACTTTAAGGGTAAGGGTCACGGTGAAGACAGCATTGCTTAAGTCTACATCTTTTTGTCCAATTTGCAACTTCTCTTTCTGTTTTTTTTTCTTTTTATGGGGGGGGGGATTATGAAAAGAAATAAAACTTCTTGGAAAGTTGGAACAGCAAAAACCATATACAGTATGTAATCTAATTTATGAAGTGGTCACAAGATGAGAGGCACTTAACAACCCTGCTAAACAGTTAAGGAGGGCTTTGAAGGCGACAGTTTTGTGTGACAGAATTATCCCCTGAAGTTATTAAAGTAGTATGTCTGTATTTGCTTTTAATACGGTCATAGAGTTGAGTAGCACAGTCGTTTTGTGGGACGTTATGTTCCCGCTGGACTCTTTCTTAGCTAAAGACTATGTTAATGATTATTTTACATGAAGGAAAAATATTCAGGTTGTCAGGACTTGAAATGAGTGAATCACGAGTTCCCAGTAGGAAGTCTTAAAACAGCCAGAAATCCAAATATGAATCAGATTCAGATCTAATTAGTATGTGAAGAAATATTTATTAATACCAAATAAATAAACGTGATCATTTTTACCCGAGTCAAGATCACCTCGATATCAATGAAATCTAAATAAATTAAAAAAATTAAAAAAATTGTTGGTTGTGATCTTTCCAGTGAGATAATATATTTATTTAGGTGACTCGTCCTAGTTAGAGGTGTGAAAATGTTTCAGAGCCATCTGCGGCAGAAAAACCCATTTGAATTTCATACGAGTCGAGCTCCTCTTGATGCCTCAACATGAAAGCCCTCACGTCTCTTCTCAGCCACGACCGCTGCCCTCGTGAAATGGGCTCATTGAGCTGTGAGGTACAAAGAGACACCACAAGCGCCTGGCAATCACGAAATGCATCAGACACAGGCAACAAGCTGTCTCATGACAATGCTGCAGGATAGTAGGGAGCGTAATAAATGCCTCACTATCTTCACGGCCCTCTGTGGAAAGATCTCTGTGGGTGGTGAAGGATATCTTCTCTCTTTTTTTTTCCTGTAGGAGAGATGATGAGACACACATATCTGATGGGAGTTCCTCTTCCTCCAAAAAGCTGTAAAAACTAAAAGTCACACAAAGATGAACTATTAAGGAATGAAATTCAGAAGAGAAAAATACACACCATAAAGATTTTTAGTGTTGATACTTTAGGAGCAAAACCTGAAACGTGAAGCTACAGTTTGTTTTTTTATTATTAGTCAGAGGTTGAGCTTCAAAATACAAGTGTTCAAATTGGAAACTCTTTAAGTAATTTATTAAATAAAAATGTCATTTAACCTGAAGCCAAGGATCAGCTGGTTCTGTTTTTACCATTATAAGATAAATATTTAGCTTTAGATTAAGATCTTTCATGGCCATTTTACCAGGATCGGAATTTGTCATTGTCATCAAGATCTCTAATAATCATTATCAGCTTGGCACCTTTGCCAACTGATAATCAACTAATCAATTTACTGATTAAAATAAAAAGGTGATCCATGCTCCAGAATAAATAGCGAAGAGCTACTTTTACCCTCTAACTCAAAGCACAGAGGTCTGTGTGTCCAAGTGGTTTAAACTAAGATGACTGGTGTTGTTTTGTAACAGAGTCGGAGTCCTCTGGGTTTCAGCCAGGCGTGAATGGTGAGCTGCTGCGATGGACGCGCAGGTTGATGCAAGAGAAGTCAGACAACCAGAGCCTGGATGAGCCTCGAGCAGGTGAGTCACTCTCCCCTTCTTTGGATGGCTGCCATCTGTTTACCCCTGGACAAATCAGCAAACTCTCCAAGAGTATGTGGAGCCTTGCCTGACCCTGTTGTGTTGGATCATGCAGTATCATCCAAAAACTGTGTATTTTTACAACATTAGCAGGGATATTTTGTTTATTCTCAAAGCTGAGTGAATGAACTAGACAGGATTGTGTGTTTGAACAACCTTTCAGCTTGTAGATTCAGCAAAGATGTTTAGTCAAGCCAATACAACCAGCGATAAATCAGACGTGCTCATCAATACTTCCAATTAAGTCTGAACAACTGCATTCAGTTTCTGTCGTTGGTCCTGGAAATGCTTTTCTAGCTCAGCCGGAGTAAACATGTGTCTAATGGAATTCACTGTCTGTGTAGATTGGGAAAAATCGATCCAAACTGAGAGCACAATCTTTGGACACATGTGTGTCCAGGTGTAGATCATTAGAAGGGTTCCAGAAGATTTCCGCAGCATGTGAAGTGCTTCAAAGCTTCAATCTTTCTAAAATCATAGAAGTCTGCAGCCTAGTAGATTTCTCAGATATGCCTGCCTGGCCAGGAAGACAGGGTAACCAAAAAGTAAGTAGTCCCTATCAAGGAGGTCCAGGATTCCTTATCTACATGTAAAGGCTTTTTAAGTAGAGTGGCCGGGTGGAAGTCATTCCTAAATGTCACATGATGGATCCAATTTCCCCAACAGCTACATTTCCTAACTCTTGTTTTGTGGAAACCAGGCCTCATGGTGGTGGCAGGATCGTTCTGTGGACATGTTTTTGGGTGATTATGAGACTCGTCCAGATGAAAAATCCAGAGAAATCCTAGGAGAAACATTTTTCCAGAGTTTTTATAAGAGTTAACCCTTTCATAGACGGCTGTGGCAACAACAAGTTGACGGATAGTTGGGAATGTTGAAAGAGTCGGTTTACATAACACCATCAGCACTGTCAGGTCCAGATAGAGCTTTTACAGATTTGGATCCGTCATTGAGAAAGATCAGCATAGCGAATTAAGTCTGTACATTCATGTAGTATAAAATATGTTGTTTTTCTATGTATGAAGTGATCTTTGTCACGTGTTTTAGCACTACCTTTTTTACCCTAAATGCAGCTGACATGAGTCGAGCCAGCAGATCTTTCATCACTGCTGTTTCCTGTAGTTAGCTTGGTGTGTCAGAGCCAAAGACAAAACAACCTGAAGTATATCATTTAATCAAAACTCTGTCAAAGACTGACTCAGCCACTGTCAGGGCACCTACGGAGACCTGAAAATGGCTAAAATCCCGAAGCAGTCTTTAAGCTTTCTCTCATTACTGTGTATATTAATGTAGAATATTTAGATAGACTATTTACAGCCTTTGCAGCTGCAAACAGCCAAATGTACGGCCAAATCTGTCGGTGTGTAGAAATGTCTTGAACGCTTTAGGATTTTGAAAATGAAAGTGGAGTCAGAATAGGTTTTGTGAAGTGATTTTTCTGTTGTGTGTTTATATATGGAGTGTGTCCGGTGTATGCAGGTAAAAAAACAAGTGGAGCAGAGATCTCTGCCTCTCCCCTGCAGGTAAACTGAAAGGTCATGTGGGCTAGACGTTGCATTTGTTTGTAGTCTGTGTCAAACTTGAAGCACATAAAAGGAGGCTGCCAGAGTGAAAATCAGATAAAATTACCTAGGGTGATCTGATTTTCACAGAAGGCTAGTTGTTTTTTTTTTTCCATTATTGCTTCCTAGTCGTGATGCTCGTACAACAGTTAGGATAGAATCAAACTGTTCTTCGTGAAATCATTACAAAGACATGCAGACATAACTAGACCTCTGCTTCCCTGGTTCCCAGGCTGATTGGGTGGCTGGCTGACATGAGCTGCATTCATCACAGCTGACAGTTTTGTTATTAAAAATTTAGATGGAATAGGAAATCTCTTTATTGTTGTGCACGGAGAATAGTACAGAGCAGATAGAATGATATGGCTCTGCAGCAAAAAAACTGTAGCTTTACTTATAGAATGTAATTTGCATTTACTGTGTGCCTATGGTAATATTAGCCTGTCAGTCACAATGCTGTATTATATGGAAATCATGCAATTATTGTTGGAGCCTGTCTACAAAATGTCAGGCATGGTCTCAAAGAAAGGCATGCAAATCAAGTTATGTTAATAAGAAACCATGGAAATGGTTTGCTCAGATCACACTGCACCTAAATGCCACTGCCTACTGATGGGATGAAACCTGACAATATGTATACACATTTAATAAAGTTTAGCTGTTTCAAAATAGTTTTGAAACTTGAAACTTTCTTCTTTGATGATCTCATCTGCATGCAGGTGTTTCCATGTTTACCATATATACAAAATCAGGGCACATAAAGATTTTTCAGCACTTTTAAAGAGCTAATATTAGGATAATTTACAGGCTTGTGATTTTATTTGGTCACTCTTCTAGTGGAACATTTTAACATTGTTTTATGCCTAGCAACACATTTTTGAGATATTTTTCTTTTTGTGTGTTGCAGCAGAATCTCCTGCATATTAGCTCCTGTCCCTTTAAGGCCCAGTCTGCTCTGATTGGTCAGAAACAGTGGCCTGCAGGCTGCTGCTTTTTTTTTTGTTTGAGGTGTTTCTAACTTTAGAAGATATGCTCCTACACGTCTACGTAATCTAAACATGACCCTCGAGTGGCAAAATGCTAAACATGGCGGGCGCTGCTTATCATGATTGGGCGTATAACAAACATATTTAATCTTGAATAAAGGCTTCTGATCTCGACAGAGATCTTCTGGACCCACTAAAAATGTATAGGCCACAGATGGTAACATCTGGTTAGATATTGAGTTTCTTGATATTTATTTGTATGTCATTTCTACGCTGGGAAATCTCACAAAGCAATGCCTTAAAGCATGTAAAAGTTTGGATGTCTGGGGGATATTCCAGAAAGGAGGTTTAACAAAGCCTGTGATAAAGCCTGAGGTCGAGGTTGCCAAATCCTCCAACATCTTAACCTGCATTGTCGGTTCCACAACCCCAGCTATGAATTCGCTATCACACATTGTTGAGCCAGAGTGTGCATGTACACGGCAAACCTATGAAAGGCATCACCCATTGAGCCCTCAAATCATGACAATAATGCAGTTTGAAAATGTTTACCCCTTGATTTATGATATTAGGAAAACATTTGACTTGTAAACCTCTTTACTTTCTGGAAGTTTGTAAAAAGAAAAAAACTATACTTTTATAAATCTATTGGTAGAGTTGATTCTATGACATTTCTTCTGCATTTTGAATGTTTTTTTAAGGTGTCTTTGAGTCAGTCAAATAGTTTCCAATCAGTGAGCCAGCTGTCTTTTGCTGCTCACTGGGTGTAACTAGCATAGTTACATGTCTGATAACATCACCTGCATTCCCTCTGTAACAGGGATCTCAAACTCTGGTTGTTGAGGTTGTAGATGTTTCTCTCCTTCAACCCGTCTCAAATAACGGATCATTATTCACAACTTGACAACAACTGTTGGATCGCTTCCATTTGGATTAAATGTGTTGAAGCAGGGAAGCATCTTAAAGGTACAACATGTAAGAATTACTGCCATCTAGTGGTAAAGCTTTGCATAGAAATTACTTCAAATGCAATGCACACTTATGAATGAACGGTGGCCGTCAGTGGCCAAAATTTTTCCAGACATAATCATGTTTTGATCTGTGACTGGGTCCAGTGGCATCAGGTGCAGCAATGACTGCACTACAGGTTACTACTTCAGAATTGTGAACATGTGTATTGTCTTCTTCCATGTGCCTTTTTAAGGCATTAACTATCCCATACGGTGCTCTAGCACCTATCAAGCAAACCAGTACTACAGTGTTAAAGCTCAGAATTGTTTGTCCATTCAGAGACACCAAAGTAAACATGGTGACACAAATGTGGCAGCTGCCATGTATGTAGACCCACTGCAAGTAGATATAAAAGGCTCATTCTAAGAGAATGAAAATATGCATGCACCGATACCAAAGTACTTGCCGATACCGAGTACCGATATGAGTACTAATAAATTCCATTACAGTTCACTTGTAAAGAGTGTAGACCAGAATGTCAGACGCAACTACTGGGTGGTTAATTATGCGATATATCAAATGGGTCATCCTGGGGCCATCCTCTAAATATAAGGTTTGAAAACTATCAGAGTCTTCATAGATAAGGCGGATAAAGTGGTTTTTGGTGGATTACGTTCACAGCTGTTACAAGGCACCTACAGGCCCAATATGACTTCCATCAACGTGATAATGCCAAATTAGGATTTTTAATACGACATCAGTTATTTAATTTTTACAGCCCTGGTTTTGTCACATTGGTCTCGGGTCTGTGGTGTCGGAACACTTGTATGAATACTGAGGACAAGGTCACACATAAAGTATTGGACCGATAGCCCATCCCTAAATAAAGACATAAGTTATTTTCGTAAAGCGGTTAGATACCAGTAGAGACACACTTCTTAATGATAATACATTCATATTTTCTGTCATTGAACTTTGATTTAGTTGCACACTGCACCTCAAAACCTGCAGGACAGTGGCCCTTGAGGACCACTGTCTCCCCCCCTCCCCCACTCTCCATCCTTACCTATCAAGTCCCCCAGACCATAAACCCAGGAGTAACACATATACATAACGTATTCACACAGACACACATAAACACACACATACTTCCATGTGCATAAAATGATGTCCTAACCCTCATCAATCACATCAAGGAACTTAAGAAACTGGAGGAAATAAAGATATAAAACAATATGAAAGAACATAAGATAAAATAAAATACACTGAAATGCAATAAAATAAGATAGAATAGAATAGAAAAAAATGAAAATACCAATTATAGTCTAGAAAAATATTTAATTAAAGGCTTTACTAAAAAGGTAAGTCTTTAAGCTTTCTTGTAAAAATATCAACACTCCCAGCTGCTCTCAGGTCATTTGGAAGGCTGTTCCACAGGCGAGAACCATAAAAGCTAAAAGACATCTCTCCGTATGTTTTGGTCCCCACCTTAGGAATAAACAAAGGACCAGCCCCAGATAACCTGAGGGCCCTGGGAGGTAAACTAAAAGCAAATTAGATGAATACTCAGGACTAAAACCTTTAAGAGCTTTAAAAACTAATAAAAATATTTTAAATCAATTCTGAAGCACACAGGGACATGGCCCCTATTTAACCGCTATGTAACCACTAGACAAGCGGTATGCAGATGTAAACTCTGATGATGTAGATGAGTAGAGGAAGAAAGGACTGAATCACAAACAAGAAATCTCAAGCTGTTCAGCTGCTGTTGTTTTTCTGGGAGAAAATAACTCCCTCTGTTGGGGACTTGCACAAAAAGCTATTCAACACATTGAAGGAAAGTGAAAATCCAAAAAAGCATGACTTAAAATTCAGCAGTACACACACAAGGTTAATTTTTCTCCATCATTATGCTGTAAAACTTAATATAAATTGATTTTTTGAGCAGTTTTTAGGCAGAAATACTCATTACAGCTGCCATAGTTCAGTCAAATTACAAAGAAAAACCAAACGTTTTGTTACATAAGAGAAAAGTTAAATAGTGGCGTGAACATGAACTCATCAGGAGCAACTCATCTGACACTTAAAGCTGGATCAAATGTTACAGGCACTTCACTATCCTGCTGTATACCCCACTCCCTCCTCTGTGGCATTCCCCCCCCTGCTTCTGACCTATGAGATAGAAATAATGGGGCTCAGCATATCCCTCAACCAATACTCAATTTGCTGTGTAAGGCCATTTGTATTCTGCTACCTGATAACACACTTAACCTTTATTGAGTTCCTGGTTGCACACAGATCTCCCTCATTATCTCTAACAAAGACACAAGCATAGTGAGGATGGATACTTCATCGCTGTAATACACTGGAGACAAGGAGGTGAACAAAAAGCTGGATAGGTAGTATTAGACACAGCAGTGAGCGCTGCTCCAGCATCAGGTTGCCGCCCTCTTTCCTCAGCACGCCGCCTGACAGTGATTGTATAATCTGTAGTGTGATTAAAAAGCCTGCCCTGGATCTTTGGGGGATATTATCTTGAGGACTGCGCAGTAATGTCCAGGCTCAGAATCTCTCTCTCCTCTCATCTCTCCTCCACTTAACAAGATGGAGACGGTGCGATCTGGCTTCACTTGACAAGCCTCAGAGACTGCTGTTGCTAGGCAACTGAATGCTAAATTTTGAAACCCAGACAATTCTGTCTTTCAAGCATTAAAAGTGCAAAGCGGAGAGCTAAAAATAGAGCAGAGGTTTTGGGGTGGGGGTTGGGGTTCAAAGAATCCAAACCATGTAAATGAAGTAAATGGCTCTCCCTGTGTCTTGTTGTTGAGGTTTGTTATGTTGTTTATTTTGGCAAGCGACAGTTAGCTGAGAATAGTCTTTTTTCCACAGCCATGATGTTGTGCGGGGGGAGTTTGAGAGAAAGTGTTGAGAAAGAGAAACTGGCAGATAGACTAATACAAATTGTCTTGAAATGGTTTTGAGGCATGTGCTTTTATACGGACAGTTTAGCAGGCATGAAAAGTTTTGGAAAATTTGAAGCAGATATGTTTGGATCCTGCTCTCTTTTTCCACCCTGTGTCCACAAACATGGCTTTAGTTCTCTGAGTGAGAGCTTGGTCATGATGAATCTTCTTTTAAAAGTTATAATTGTCATTGATCAAGAAGATATTTGGCTGTTGTTTCATGTCCCTGCCAACCAAACCTACCATGGATAAGATTCTGTGATTGGGCGAAGCTACCCCCAAGCATTTGTCTTTGTTCACTTGTCACAGTGTACGTGTTGTGTTTTATTGATAAGTGAGCTGGCTGGTGCGGTTTGAAGCCATGCCGTCGGCTCATCAGTCTTGTATTCAAACCACCTCAAAGGAAAGTGAATCAAAGAACAAATGCATAATTGAATTTACATTACACACCTGGATGAAATATTTATTTATTGATTCCTCATGAAAAATGCAGCCGTGTTACTGATGTGTGAGTGTGGAAACACCAACATCAGTTTGATTGGTGTAGCAGTCGATGCCTTAGCTTGACTCCAGGACGGCCTGCAGACTTTCAGATCGATAACATTATTCTGTACCACCCACCGGCCGCCATTCAGATTTACTGAGAGAGCTCAGCTCCTCACGCCAGCACTACTTTCACTTTACATGCCTTAAGAAGAATTGGATATATTCTTGAAGATGTTGCCTTTTGCACAAGCTATATTGATTTGGAGTCAAACAGTATGGATGTTTTTGAAGGATAAACCCCATGGAAATTAAACAACAGACTTAAATTTTACATCATTATTATACCGTCCTCTTCCGCTTATCCGGGGTCGGGTCGCGGGGCACCAGCCTGAGCAGGGCTGCCCAGACTTTCATCTCCCCGGCCACATCAGCCAGCTCATCCGGCCAGCCAAGAGATGTATTCCCTCCAGCGTGTCCTGGGCCTACCCCGAGGTCTCCGCCCAGTGGGACGTGCCCCGAATAGGCATCCTGACCAGATGCCCGAACCACCTCATCTGGCTCCTCTCAATGCGGAGG
>JBBBVU010000016.1:8076182-8094604 GCA_037177055.1 Atherinosoma microstoma
CCCAGTGGGACGTGCCCCGAATAGGCATCCTGACCAGATGCCCGAACCACCTCATCTGGCTCCTCTCAATGCGGAGGAGGAGCGGCTCTACTTTGAGCCCCTCCCGAATGACCGAGCTTTTCAACCTTTCTCTAAGGGAGAGCTGCAGAGGAAACTCATTTAGGCCGCTTGTATTCGTGATCTCGTTCTTTCGGTCACGACCCAGAGCTCGTGACCATAGGTGAAGGTAGGAACGTAGATCGAGCGGTAAATCGAGAGCCTTGCCTTTTGGCTCAGCTCCTTCTTCACCACGACGGACCGATGCAGAGCCCGCATTAGGCTACTGCAGACGCCGCACCGATCCGCCTATCGATCTCCCGCTCCATCCTTCCCTCACTCGTGAACAAGACCCTGATATACTTGAAGTCCTCTACTTGGGGCAGGACCTCACTCCCAACCCGGAGAGAACACTCCACCTTTGTCCGGCTGAGGACCATGGTCTCGGATTTGGAGGTGCTGATTCTCATCCCAACCGCTTCACACTCGGCTGCGAATCGCTCCAGCGAGAGCTGGAGATCATGGGCCGATGAAGCCAACAGAACCACATCATCTGCAAAAAGCAGAGACCCAATGCTGAGGCCACCAAACCGGATCCCCTCAACACCTCGGCTGCACCTAAAAATTCTGTCCTTAAACGTTATGAACAGAATCGGTGACCATAGGCACCTTGGCGGAGTCCAACCCTCACTAGAAACGAATCCAACGTATTGCCGAAGATGCGGGCCAAACTCTGACACTGGTCGTACAGGGACTGGACAGCCCTTACTAGGGAGTCAGGCATCCATACTCCCGGAGCACCCCCCACAGGAGTCCCCGGGGGATACAGTCGAACGCCTTTTCCAAGTCCACAAAGCAGAAGTAGACTGGTTGGGCAAACTCACATGCCATCTCCAAGACTTGCTGGTCCACTGTTCCACTGTCTGGTTCCTCCCCAAGACACCTATTTGCCATGGGTGACCCTACCAGGGCATAAAAACCCCGACAACATAGCCGCAAGGATCAACAGAACGCTCAAACCCCTCCACCACAATAAGGTGGCGACCCAGCGAGGGGATCATTATTATGACACCATGACAATGAGATTGTACCAAATAATCAGTGTCTCCATTGTTCATTTGTATGTCCAAACATATCGAGACAGATGGGGATTTTATACTCCGGTAAGGAGGCATTCCTGCATTTAAACTGTTTGAAAATGGCAGAAACTTGAAGAATAGATGTATACATACAATTGTTTTTATGGGTCATCTTTCTATCAAGATACATCTCTGGCAAACTTAGACACTGTATGTCTTTGCACCAGATATGATTTATGATGATTTACAATTTATAAACCTAGAAGGCCTCTCAGATCCTCTTTTAGCTGTTCCACAAGCAGAATGAAAACATTTGGATTTGCTGCTTTTAGTTGTTATGATCCAAACTATTAGTACAGCTATGCAGAGGATGTGAGGAGCTAAAAACTCATTTTTTCAGTCACATTTTAATATAGTGTATTTATATTTTTATTAAAATTGTATTTTTAATTTGATTGATTGCACATTTTAATACATTTTATATATCTTATTGATTTGTATGTTTTAATAGTTTTATCCATAATATCTTTTTCATAATTTTCATTCATTCTGTGTTTATTTATCATTTATATTTCTCAGCACTTACATTAAATTAATCCAAACAGAACATTACATTTGGGATTGTATGGGATCCTCATGCTGTTTGTATTTAATTGAATCCTTTTAAACTTCATCAATGTCTTTAAGTCTCAGAAATCCGTTTCGCCATCATTTGTAAAACACTGAGCACCATTTGATGAGTTAGAAAGGTGCTTCAATGTTTGATGGATAAACCAGAATTGTATACATGATTCCTGTTGCCAGATAATTATAGGTTTGATTTTAAAGCTAACTTCTGGGGTCAAGCCCCCTGGTTTATTTCTGAATTATTGAAGTCATACCCATCAGCTCAGACCTTTTAGGTTAGTGGTTCCCCACCCGGGCGGAATGTTCCTTTTAAGCATTTGCAACTCACCTGTGGAATTTTTACATTGCTGTGAGTTTGTTGTTGCTTTTTAGTTCATACAGTTTTTTGTGTTTATTTGTGTTTATTTATTTAAATGCTAAACAAATAAGCTTTACTTACTTTGGATTTCCATCTTTCAAGAGCTGCACATCATTCAAACATTATTCAAGCATCAAAATACCAGTACAAGCAACCATTTCTGACAGTTTGTCACTTCAAAGTCAACCACACAACTCCAACTGGATCTGAAGTGAGACATAAAGTTGTCTCTCTGGAAGTACTTGAGCTGGTGTGGGAGTGAAACAAAGACTGTGACGTGCAGAACAGGATCAGATGTAAATGACTTGGGGGAGTATCTTGTGCAATGAAAGTCACAAAGTACAGAAGACACAATGCAAGGTGCAAACTTTCTGCTCAAATCTCCTGAACTGGAGAGTTACAGATATGCAGTCATCTTCCACTGTGGTGTTTCCGGTGGTGGCCTTGCACTGTAAGACCACAGCATAGACCTCTTGGCAAAGTTCAGCAGCTTTCAGTAAACCAGCACACTCTCTGTGTATCTCTGTGCCGTTATCCCCCCCTCCCTTGCTCTCTCAGACCTCTCCTGAGGGTTTGTAAGGAAAAATAAATATTTTTAGACATTACAGTCCAGAGCTGCTGTCACTTTTACTTTTTTTTTTCTTCCCATTTTTCATGAACCCTTACCATGGGAAACGCATATTCACCTCCCCCTTTCTCACTGTTCTCTCAGCCGCCTAGCCTTTGGCTTCCTACTGCCACCCATCAAAAAAAAAAAAAGAGGCGAGGGAGGGGGGAGAAAAAAGCTGCCCCCATGGAGAGGGTCGCCATAGCAACTGCCTTCACCAGAGCAACCCCTCAAAAGCGTCCATCTGAAGCTACGCATTTTCCCCCAACAGCATAACCTGAGAGTTTACGTGTTGGGGTAGAAAAGGGAGACTGGAAGGCTTCAAGGACCTAAAGGTGACGCAGAGAAAAGACGCACGTATGTCCAACAGCTGACAGGCGGCTTGAGAAGACGTACACAGTGCAGCTTCTCATTTAGCCTCTGTCTCTCGTGTGATAAGATGACACAAAGTTTACTCGCTAAGCCTCGATGAATCACCGGACAAGCCTTGCCCTGCAGTAACAGCTGGCACACAACAAAAATAGGCTTTTTCCTCAGTCTTAAGAGAGCAAGAAGCTGTGCCATCCTTCTTAAAATCATTTCAACCCGAGGACTTAGAAATGATCCACAAGAAGCATCTATATCTTCCATCGGAAACATGACCAAATTAAAGTCCCCTCCTCTGAACCATATGGCCTCCTACTCTCATTCTGTGCTACTGCTGTGTCAAAGTGCACATCTCATTTCCCTGATCACAAGAGACCCTCTCTTAATCCACGCGATCTGTTCTTCAGTTTCTGTGCATCGTGACGGCTACACTGGGCTTATTGTGTGCTTGTCGACCCATTGTTGTCTCACACAGCAGAGAAGCTATTAATAGCCGCATGCTCCCCTGTAGTTTAAACTCATCCAGCTCAGCTCTGAGTTGTGAATTGGAGGTGCACCACACTCTCAAGTCTGTCTTTTGCAATGGCAAGGGAATACAGATCCTTACGGGGTTTTTTTGTTTTTTACTTTTGCACTAGAAGGAGGACAGGAAGCAGCTGTCAGTTTCACTTCCTGTCTCATTCTTTATTGTGAGACAAATACTGTGTCTGCATGGTGTTGTTGTGGGTAGTGGGTTGTCACACAGGATAATAATGCAAACATTATGATTTTATTCTTTTTTTCTAACTTTATTATTATGTGATTTTATGAATATAGATTTACAAATCAGACATTTTAGAAGGTAGCAGAGAGAAATAAAAACACTTCAGCAGTTGGAGAAAATGTTTATCTTATTGTTAATCCCTCCACAGCCATCCATGAGTTTCCAGAGGACATCTTTACCAAGGAGCAGAGGAAGAACGGGGCTGTGCTCCTGCATGCACTCTGTGTGAGTGTTTCTCGTCTTACTGCCTCAAATATGCATATTTTCCCCATTTATTTATATCTTTGACTCATCATGTTGACATGTGACATCATCCTAGCATAAACCAACCAAACCCGTAAGCGGGTTTATTTTATGAAAAAAGCTTCATGTGTATGTGTCCCTCAGCTGTCTTATCTGTGCTCAACTGTACCTTCCAGGCCATCTACATGTTCTACGCTCTGGCCATCGTCTGTGATGACTACTTTGTCCCTTCCTTGGAGAAAATATCTGAGGTGAAGGAAGCCAGCCCCAACCTGCCTACATATATATATATATATATATATATATATTCTGTTTGTTTTAGCAGTTCATTATGATGATTGTTTTTGTTTTCTGGCCTGTTTTTTTATTTTATTCCTCCAGAACCTGCAGCTCAGTGAGGACGTGGCCGGGGCGACATTTATGGCTGCTGGAAGCTCTGCCCCTGAGCTCTTCACCTCTCTCATCGGTTAGTAGCCCGGCCATTTGAGACCAACTAACAGCTGTTTCAAGAGACCATGTTGAAATTTATTTATTTATTTCAATGTTTAAACAGAGAAAGCATAAATTGTAGACAGTGGGTCCAGGCTCTGCACATGCCAGAATCATCCAGGAGATGTCAGCAGAGTCCAGTTATTTTAGACATTTTTGCAGTTTTTTTTTTTTTGAAGATGATCGTGACTTTTGACTTATTGAAGAGTTGAAAAGTAGGTTAAAGCATAAAAAATGGATGAACATATAGAACATATAGAATACATATATACATAAGCTTTATGTGCATTTGGCCCATAAAGCTTAATATATTTTTCTTCAGACAAGACACACAATAGCACACTGCAGGTTTCTATCTAACCTAAACTCAGACTAACCCCTCTCCCCATCATCAGGTGTCTTCATCACTAAAGGTGACGTCGGGGTCGGCACCATCGTGGGCTCAGCTGTTTTCAACATCCTGGTCATCATCGGGCTGAGTGGAATCTTTGCAGGACAGGTAGTACAAGCCGGCAGCTGCTTGTTGACTGTGTTTATTTTTCATACAACAGCTTATCAAACAACAAATGTGTATTCAACCCATTTTTCACTTGCAGACAGAATTATATAATGCCTTTCTTAATAAAGTGCTCTCATGCTGGTGATTTTGAATGATGGGATTATGACACTCTGTATGCAGTCGCTATTGAATGATTTCTTTATGAAACCTTTGTGGATCTCCTCAACAGACGGTGGTCCTTACATGGTGGTCTCTTTTCAGAGATTCTTCTTACTACATTTTGTCTGTACTGGCACTTATCTTGGTAAGATGTGAATTAAGGCAACATAATCTTTTTGCTATACCTCCTCCCAGCTGCATTTTAAAGAACCTATTTTATTCTCTTTCTAGGTTATCTACGACGCTACAGTTGTCTGGTAAGATGCGTTTGGTCGATTTGCTCCCTTGTTAGTGTGTGAGATGATGTTTTATATTAGATAACTCAGCAAGCGGTGCTCATCATGGGATCACATTTCTATTGAGGCTTTAGAAGATTTCCTGTTTCCTCTCACACCCTCTATGGTATTCACAACCTTTCCCTCAAGTGATGATGGCGACAGCTTCCACAGTCACAGAGCGAAAGCCGAATTTGTTCAATTGATCCGGTTCCCGATTTATCTTTGATAAATAAAACATCTGAATTTGTATTTCAGCCTGGCAGAGCTCGTTTCAGTGTCAGTCGTTGGGATGACGAAGAAGATCGGTGTAAAATCTGGCTGTAAAATTGTTTTTGATTTCTTTAATTTGTGTGACGGCGCATGTCATCGGTGGCAGTACTTCACTCATGACTGCTGTTGGATTGATATCTTTTGTGAAGCTGTTAAATCCGCTTCGGTCACATTTTGTGCTCTTGGTGTTTTTGAGCTTTCCATCCTGAATATTTTCTTTTCTGTTGACCTGTAATCTTTTGAAAAAAAAAAAGAAGAGATTTACACTGTGGTCTATGTGAGGGGATTTAATGAAAGAGATATTTATGGACTCAATGTCTGTTGTAGCAATGAGTTCCTGAGAGGTATATGGTAGTTTATTGCATCACAGTGTGCCATCCTGAGACTGTAGTTCACCTCTGAACAAAGGCTCGCAGATTTATGTTGCAGCTGCCTTCGACAAAATCAGTCTTCGATGACCTGACTCATAAATCTTCAGAGGCCATGCAGTGTCTTTTGCTCAGTGGAGCATGGCTTTGCACAAGTTCACAGCTTGTTTGTGAGGAAAGCTAAAGAAGGTAAAGAAAAGTACGGAATTGGATTGAATTTTACTACCTTATGGTACAAAATTCGTCTTCTTGACAACCACCTTTCCATGGAGACCATTTCTGATGAATTCATCTGAATTTATCAGCTCCTATTTGAGATCTTGGCTGACTTTTCTCCCTACCTTTTTAAGAACATCACTTTCAAATATACAGTTCATTTCCTGTAGATAGTTATTTTAGGTCTGCTGCACACCATGCTGAGATGTGCCATGTTTTCAGCTAATAGCTCTTTGGAAAACACCATGTTGGTCCAAATTACTCATTTATATCTGTCAAACTGAGTTATCTTTGGATTTTTTCATGCATGTGATTAAAGAAATGTGAATAAATTCTGTCTTTGTGATCGGGCGCTAGTAAGATAGCATTTCTTTGCTAAGTTGCTTATTTTGTGTAAACACAACACTGGTTCATCCCTTTAAACAGTATTTTCAGACCTTTTCCTAATTTAAAGTTCTGCAATGCAAATTCTGAGAGTTTATAAAAGTGTTATTTATACCATCTGAAGAATATTCACCGCTGTGTCAGAGAAATCGGGTCAGAGCAAGCTTAATATAGTCCAAATAAAACACGGAATTTGGGATGTGACAGAACACACACCTACACAAAGCTGTCTCTGTGCCTGTGCATCACATCCAAAACAGATGTACCCTTATTATTGCACCAAATCTGTGACTAAGTTTATTTTCAAAGAAGATGTAGCAATATCTTTGAAATCCATATAATTTATACATACACGGCATCATAAATAACCAAACAACAAGTTTGTGTAAATATTTATTATTTACATATGTGATGAAGTTAATAAACACAGTGAAAACGTAATAACCTGCTGAGAATTTCGCATGCAAGAATTTTTAAATGTATTCTCTTAACGTACATTTAGCTATTTGCACTCATGTTTAATATGGTTGAAAAAGTCTGCCAAGAAGTTTGTAGAGTTTGAGTTTGGAAAGGTTTAGAATTTTGAATTGTAAAATGTGCAGGAACCCTGCATGTAGTGTGGATGGAAAATCATTATGCTAAATGTAATCTTTTAAAGAAGCAACATGAATTTATCACCAGAAGTAGCTGAGTCTGAGGGAAGGTAAAGGTTGTTCAGAGGACTCCTAAAAAAACAACAAAAAAACCCAGCTGATTGGTTAATGTCAGTAATATTCTGCAGGGAATATCTTGTTGCGAAATGGAAAAATAGAAATATAATATGTTGATGTTTATTTGCATTCAAGTGGCTCAACTACAGCAGAAAGCAACACAATCCAGTAAAACAGGCGCTGGGGAGATAAAGTTATAAACTTTGTACCTTCTGTCTGTTTTTTCACTGTTCAGGTGGGAGTCCTTGCTGCTCATGACCATGTATGCAATATACATCATAATCATGAAGTAAGTTTGCCAGCACCAAACGTCTCGTCTCAGTCTTCTTGTGTGAGAACAATACGCAGAAATGCTGTTTATCATGTACGCAGTTGTAATGCAGCAGCTTTCGTCTGGTTGCAGGTTCAACTCTCCGATTTCGGTGTTTGTGACGCGTCAGTTCAGGAGCAGCAGGCCGTGCTGCCGCAGATCAGAGGAACACAGAGACAACAAGATGGGGGACGATGCTGCAGCGTGCAACACCTCTTTGGTTCTTCTCAACAAAGGTTGGAGCGGCATCACCGTTAGAGCTGATAAACATGTCTGTGCTGTAAGCTGATCTTTGTTTATATCCAACCCCCCACACCTCTTAACAGGAGAAGCCCATGACCTGGAGAATCCTCCAGTCATCATGGTAGATGAGCTACTCACCCTCAACCCCCACAAACTATCCTTCTCTGACGCTGGCCTCCGTATCATGATCACCCCCCACTTCTCGCCCCGCACCAGGCTCTCAATGGCAGGACGTGTGCTCATCAGCGAGGTATGCAAGTGCACCTACAGTATCAGACATTATGACACCTGGATGCAACAAACTCTGCAACAAAAACTCACTTCTCTCTTCACCACAGAGACAGAGACTGATCCGGAGTTCAAAGCACCAGCAGGATGGTGGAGCTGGGCCTGGGTCGAGAGGGGGGTCAACCAGCAACAGCCTGAAGAGGACAGGCTCCTGCAGCCTAGAGAATGGAGGCGGTAGATCCGGGTTGAGAGATGCAGAGTCTGGAGAGAAATCTGGGAATGAGGTGTGCCAGCCAGAGGAGGAAGAAGAAGATGAAGATGGGATTTTCAGGCCGATGCGCATACCAGGTGAAGATGATTCAACCAATCAGCCTTTTAATGACCGGTTTTAACAGCATTACTTAATCTTCTTTACAAGTAACTAAAGAAGATCTGATTACAGTATTTACTGCATGTCTGTTCCTCAAAACATTAAGTCTTTCATTGTTTGATTGAATTATAGGTACCGTGTGTTTTAATAAGGGATGTTTTGTGTGTGACAGGCAGTTGCCGTGCACGGGTCAAGTGGCTGATCACCTGGCCTCTGGGCTTCTTGCTTTACTGCAGTGTGCCTAACTGTATTCTGCCACGCTGGCACCGCTGGTTCATGGTCACCTTCGTGGCCTCCACCTTGTGGATTGCTGTCTTCTCCTACCTCATGGTGTGGATGGTAAGAAGGCAGCATCTCATTAGGCAGCAAATCAAAAGATTGCACATATTTAAGCTGAATGGTGGGCTGTCCTGTAGATATAACACCCATGTGTTGCTATTACAAAACAGAAGTCAGGTGAAAGTTTTTGTTAGGAAACAGTCCTTTTGTGCATGTTGTAAATGATAGTGCATCCTGATAGAAGTCGTATAACATCATACACACAACTATTTCCAGCAAACGTAATGCTGATGTGAGTTTGTGTATTAATCAGGTCACTATCATCAGTTACACACTTGACATCCCAGACTACATCATGGGCATTACCTTCCTGGCAGCAGGGACCAGTGTACCCGACTGCATGGCAAGTCTCATTGTTGCTCGACAAGGTAACATACACAGAAGCGTCATCCTGATTCTCCATCTTTATCTGTTTATGCCTGTCCCCTCTTTGTGGTATGGTTTTTCAGTTCAGCATTTCTTTTCCCAGGCATGGGCGACATGGCAGTGTCTAACTCCATAGGCAGCAATATCTTTGACATCCTGCTGGGTTTGGGCTTCCCCTGGGCTTTGCGTACCCTTGTAGTGGACCACGGATCTATAGTATGCACACACTTTATGTCCATATAACACCCCTTTCTTTAATTTTGCTGGTTAAAGTGTACCTCTGATTGTGTGTGAAAAGTTTTGGGTCTCAGATCTGTTGAACAATCTTTGATACTTGGATTTCTTTTTTGTTCCCACAGATCTCCATAAATAATAAAGGACTTGTATATTCTGTTGTCCTGCTGCTGGCATCAGTGTTTCTGACAGTGAGTAAACACAAAATACAAAATGCTGCAAAACTGTTTAAATTATGTAACAAGCTTTGGCTTAGTTTAGAATTTGAACTGTATTTAGTGGGATTGTAGGCTGTTAAGTGTATTAAAATCATATAAATTCAATAGTTTATTTGTGTTTTACAACTTGACTAATATGTTGACAGAGCCAATAATGAAATGAAGTGGAAAAAAAACTAAATACTAAAAAAACAAAATACACTATGATGTGAGATCAGTGGCTTATTGAGTTGTGTCTGGCTGAAAGTCAAGGTTTTGAGTGTAATGCAGGTGTTTTTTTTTTAACTTATATCACCATGGAAACCTACTCCAGGACAGTTTCTGTTAGCTTTTCACTTGATTTCATCAGAAAAAAAGCTGCATCATTTCATGAATTTTGATGATATTATGTACAGCAATCAGAGCGTTTAAATGTCATCAATCTAATGGACATCAGATTGTCAAATCACTGACAGAAAATCTATATTTCTACCATCCTCTTAAAACTCAACTGCCCAATTAGATATTGATCAAATTCTGAAAGTTAAATCATCAAATTTGATCAAAATACATGTTGGTTCATTGATGAATATTTTATCATTTAGCCTTCTGTATTTAATATTTTACAATCGATTTGAATCTTAAATAATGTGTTGAAAATTCCCAATTGAAGATTTAAATTAAATATATCTAAACCTGATTAACCTAACATTGTACCAACAAAAAAATTTAGCAGTTTCAGCATTAAAAAATTGTTGTTTGGTCATCATGTAGCCATGGTAACCATTGGTGAACAAGTCTGTTTTACAGCTGATATTCAGGCTACCCAAGATTGGAAAATTAATTAGCATAAGTTAATATATCAGAGAACATTCAGTCTATCAATATATTCTTGCTTTGATTTAGTCCATGATTTGATATGATCTCCCGGTTATTATGGACCTCTGTCAAAACTATTTGCCCTTCTTTTAAAGTTCAGCATTATATGGATATATCATGACAATATACACAACTAGTTTTATGGTAGCATCCTTTTTTTCTTGAATCTCCTCAAAACAATATTTTGTCAACAGGAAAGGGCAAACCACTTCCACAGCTCGTATATTACACTTCTCCTAACCGTAACCATTCTAGCTGTAACCATTTCCAAGTGTGCAGTGTTGATGCCATTCATTTGTTGTATCAAAAGCTTTATTACAGATAAATATGTGGTGGATCTTTTCTTGCACTTATTCCTGTTTACTCGTAGGTGGCGAGTGTTCATCTGAACCACTGGAGGCTGGACCGCCGGCTGGGTCTGGGTCTGTTGTTTCTCTATGCCATCTTCCTGCTCTGCTCCATCCTCTTCGGGCAGATGTAAGGCCTTAAGGTCAAATGTCCACCTTGTCACATGACTTGTCCTATAGTAGCCTTTCTACCAGATGTCCTCTTACCTGAAGCTAAAAAACAAAACAAAACAAAAAAACAAGAGTGAACAGTGTTGTGTTTCTTGTAAGAACTTCTGTGCACCTCTGTAGACATCACTTTGGTGATAATACACTAACACATTTAGCACATTTTTGTCCTTTTTGTACCGTGCAGTGTTTGATAACAGTGTTCTGGTAACAAGTAGGGTAACTTAGCAAAAGATTATGATAAGAAATGGAAGCAGCAGTGTTGGTAGCCAATTATTAACATTAAAAAGGAAATAACACCAACAATGTGATCTTAGAAAACAGATTTTTCTTTCCTACTTATCAGTTTTTGCACAGTGCTGTTGCTACTTAATAATAAATGTTAAGATTATTCACAAAACTGAACTTAAATTTGCATTAAGGAACAAAATTTGCAACTCATGTTTAAGCTGTTGTCATTTCTCCTGGTTTTTCCAGCAAACATCCAAGCTTTATTCGTCCTGGTGAAAACTACTAAGTTAGCTTAACGGCTAATTTGCTAGCTAACAATCTACAAATCTGAACTTCTTGATATTTTTTTTAACAAATGTTATTTTGTCACTATTTTATTGAAGCAATAAGTCGGTAGAAGTTTAGATTCAGAGTAATTCTACATAATTTGTTATTTATTTATCTCCTTAGTGTTTTTGCTCTGAATGCTGCTGCGGCTACGTTAATTTATGCTCACAAGCTAGTTTATCAACATCACTGCAAGCACAAGCTTCTACCTGGTGCTGAATACACTGTCTCTGTTGCAGTCTTTTTTGTTTGTTTGTCTTTTCCTGGCGATGAATATTAAACTGTTTCAGCAGATTTTGCACAGCTGCGCTTTTAAAGGAGGGATTTGTTAAAAAGAGCCTCCACAATATAAACCCAGCACAGGAAAAAATGTCGTACTACATTAAGTCTAGAGGCCAAACGACTTGTTAAAAGGCTCAAATCCAATATAAATTATACTGCTGTGTCATGCTTGGAACTTTTTTCAAGATATGTTTTGAATGTACACCATAGCTGATAATATTAGTGCAAAAAATAAAACATGCATTGAAATGTAGCAGCACTGACTTACAGCGAAGAATCTTTGAACAGCTAATAAAGGACACCACGCGTGTGCCAGAGACTTTTACAGTAGTTGATATAAAAATGCACATTATTGTTCAAATATTTTGCCTAATTACTTCAAAGCAGTAAGTACTGGCACAGTGTAAGGTACATAAAAAGAGATTAACCTAGTATTACAGTATTTTTTAAAGTCTTATTACTATAAAGTCTAATATATAGTCTACTTATAAGTGTCACAATCTTTGATGACTTTGAGTGCAGGTTAGTAATGTACTCCATGTTTTGGTACGACAATCTATGTTTGTAATGTTTCTTGTACATTTTATGGGATTATTTCGGTTTGGTGGAACATTTTTTTAAGCAAACAAATGGGACGGACACAAACAATACACCACACACACACACTCTCACATATAGGCATGTGAAAAAGAAAGTACTACTTTATTCAGTTCTGAGGTTTTATGATGTAATAATGTACAGTACCAGTCAAAAGTTTGGACATATTTCACCATCGAATCCAAACGGTAAGTGTGTCCAAACTTTTATCCGGTAGTGTATATAGATATTTACATTCTTTCAAAGTGTTAAAATTAGGTTAATGAAATCTCAAATAAACAATAGCATGTGATATATTATAGTCTGTCATTATTTACTGAACAAAATGTAAGTTGAAAATCAGAAGCACTGTGTGAAAAACTAAGTACTTCCTTACTGCTTCCGCAGGAATTAAGAGAGAAAGTAGCAGGCAGATGGTGCCAATTAAATAACCTGGATAACTGATCATCAGCAGGCGTAATCGCCTCTATAGAAGCAGAGGTTTTGGCAGCTTGCCGGTCTAATGCATTCAGGTGTGTTTTAATACAATTCCAAGAAGAAATGCTGCCTAATCTAGCCCATAAATCTCAGAAGGGTTGTAAGGTCATTGTCAAATGATTTAGTCTCCACTGAGAAATATTATTTGCAAATGGAAAACATCTGAGACAATTGCTGATCTTCCCAAAGATAAACGCCCCAGCAATTTCACCCCAAAGTCAGACATGAAAGTCAGACGTACTGAAATAAAAAACTACACAGAACAGAAGTGAAGTCTTAGACTCCATTAAAAAACACTGGAACAATGTTCTGTTTGGATAACATGTACAGTGTTGTTTTTGGTGAAAACCAAACCCAGCAACAAACGACTATCAAGCACTGTGGTGGACATGACTGCAAAGTACTGAGCCACAGGACCTGAAGTTGACCGTGAACTCCTCTGTAAACCAGATGAAGCCATCTGTCCGACAGCTAGAGCTTGGCTGAAATTGGATCATGGGACAGAACAATGATCCTAGGCACAGTAGCAAATCTGCAACTAAGTGGCTTATAAAGAAAACAATCATGTGTTGCAATGACCAAGTCAAAGTTCAGACCACATCCCAATTGGGACCTTAAGAGAGCGGTCTTGCACAAAAGAGTGGACCAAACATTTTCCACAACATTATGGGAGACAGTAAACTATTACCTCACACACTGCTTCTGCATTTTGGCTTAGTTGTTGTTAAAAAGACAAGAAAATACGTATTGTAGTATCATGTGTTGTTATTAACCTAATTAATAAGAAGAATACCTGCTAAGGAACAGATTTAGTTTTATGAAGTTCGATTTTCGTAAGTTCCTGAAATGGCAAATCTTTTTCACGTGGCTGTACATTTACAGTGTATATTCAAGGCAAATGATGCTGCATTTTCAGAAACATAGACAGACTGTTCCTGTGTCATCCAGGAAAAACAGGCACATATTAGTTTTAAGTTTATGGAAGAACCGTCAGTATTTGGTATTGTTGATTATCTGTGAATTCTACATGTTCCATCGAAGAGATCCTGGTGATTTTTTTTTTTTTTTTCAAATGACTGTATAATAATTATCATTCTCCTCTTGACAATACTTTTTACTGTTTGTAAACGTTAAATTGCTTACATAGTTTTACAAGACTGAATGTCTAACAGAGACTTGTTTTGTGGTATTTTGATATTTTGAAACAAATACATAATGTAAGCCTATTTGTGAATTATTGTAACAGAATGGATGCATATTTCTGTGTTCAATGGACCATGATGACTTTAAAGTCAGACTAGCACTCCCTTCATCCTTCAGCATTTCCTTTTCATTTCAGTATTTATCCACTTACAAGTTCAAGCTTATCTCATGCACAAGAATACAGAAAATTAAGCTCCCAACTGAAGGGTTAAAACATTTTTTGTATCATTCAATGAATTCAGTCATTTATCAACCTTTTTTTTCCGTTTTAATTAATTGCTAATGTAAACAACTGGATTTTGTTTTTACTTGTTGAGTTTGTGGTTTTTCAACCTCTCCTGTCAGGCCAACAAATTGAGCTTTTCTATTTGATTCATTTAGATGATTAAATTGGGTATTTAATTTTAGAGGTGCAAGTAATAAATCATTGGTATCCATTTAATTTGATGTGTGATAGTATGTTTTTTTCTTAGCCTTACCCGAGGCAGAAATTGTCTTTTCGTATCCTCGTCTCCATCCTCGTGTTGCCAGCAGATGATTCACACCAGTCTGTCACGCTGACGCGCTCTTTCACTCAGCCATCAGGAGTCTTTGTCACAAGCTTCTGATCCAGTTTTACTAATATTAATAATCCAAACAGATGAACTGTTCTCCAAATAATGTTCTGTTTATTTTTCTGCTGTGACGTTGGCGGTAACGATATCTTAGAGTAAAAGAAAACAAATTTGCCGCTTTAGAGAGTGTTTATTGGATCATAGAAGACTGTTGTATCTTGAGTGCAATAAAAAAAAGAAGTGCAATAAGAATTTGATCTTTTTAACCTGTTATTTTCTGTAGGAAGCAGTGTTTCTGAATGGATGGAGGTGCAGCTGAGTGATTCTAAAGTGGAGTTAGTGCATGACTGCCATCTAATGGAGTGCAGCAGGAGTAAAAGAACTACAAGTTTCAAATTGAATTTTTTTTACATACAATGATGTCTGCATTTTGCTAAAGTCACAGCTCTTCAAATTGTTATAAAGAAATAATATTTATGCTCAAAGCAGACATCTATGTTCTGCATTTTGACATGTAATTGCTTGATGTTTATACTGAACTGATGTGTGCTGTAAATTAAGCTAGATTGGTTAGATGAGCAGAGAGAAATGGGCTCTTTGCACAACTCCACTACCTCCTGAACTTAATACAGCTCATTTGTTTCCTGTCTTTCATTAGTGGACAAATTGATTAATCCAGGTGCACTTGACCTCAGTAACTACGACGACGATGGCCAGACCCACCTGGATTAATCAGTTTGTCCAGTAATGAAAGACAGGAAACAAAGGAGCTGTATTAAGTTCAGGAAGTAGTGGAGTTGTGCAAATAGCCCATTGAATTAGAAAAGGATGACTGCATTGGCAATTATTGCTTACTTCTTTGATTCAAAACTGAATTGTTAAAGTAAGTCATGGATCAATTTAAACAGGAAATAGTGATAGCTGCTTAAAAGAATGACATTTTAATCCAGACTTTTTTGCCAATTATACTAGCAGGCTGGGGAAAACAGGAAAAAGTGGATTTAACTAATTAAATGATCCGGGGTTACTGGTTGCTTCAGTTGGTAAGGTTTAAGTTCAGCAATGTTACTTGCACAAAAAGTTTTGTCAACCAATCACCTGCATATACAGAATGGGCAGGTTTCCCAACAAGTGTATGTGATAAAAGCTGCAATTAATCACTCAATTTATCAAAGTTTGGGGGGAAAGAGAAGAAGAACACATCAGGTTATAGTGCTTAGTATTTTATTTTCCTGAAGACTTTTTTTTCATACAATAAAACATTCCATCACAATCCAAAGAAAAGTCCACCCAAAGAGAATTCACCTACTACGTAAACCTATGATCTTTGATTTGAATATCATTTCATTTAATGAGCAATTCTCTCCCAAAGCTATAAACAGGAAAACCATAATGTGATATTCAACAATAATTTACTGAATAGTTGTGATGTCATTATGAAAGGTGGACAATCTTTTCATTCATTCATACAATTTCCATTCAAAGGCTGCAGACTAAACCATTCAGTGTTTGCCTCCTAATCCCATCATGGACTTTGCTTCTTGTTCTGAGCTTTGGCAGAGAGCGGCTCACTTTGAGACCCAGATCACAGGATTAACTAGAAAGCAACTTCAACCTAACTCCCAAAATGTCCCACACATCAGGTATGCAAACATTATCGATGAATACAAAACAACAGATAAATATACTAGTAGCCACAGTCTCTAGATAAAACGGTAAGTTTAAAACATGTGGAAATAAACCAAGTGACACTCGTGTAATGCTTTAGTAATTGTTAGTTGGCTATTGAAACGACATGATAGCATGGTTAATTTATATTACACCACTTCCCAGACACCTTTACCAAACTGAGACGACTACGTAGCAGAGTGCAGACGGTTACTGAACATGCACTTGTTTCACTGTAGAGTATGCCGTTATTGAACGGACACTGCAGCTGTTATCTCTATTTCTCCCTGTGACTTTGTCCCATCGACCTACAGCATGTTTCGACCCTTTAAATACTGTTTCTGTTTGAGGTAAAGTAACTGCTTCAGCAGTTTAGTCAGACTTTTTTTTCTTTAGCCCTACCACTGAAGGAAACCATTGCATAATAAGTACTAAGAAAGCAGTGAAAAAAACAGCACTCTCCCCAGGACTAAACGTACACAAGTTAGCTCTTTTCTACAACATGGAGTCATCCATAACTGCTGCCACAGTCTACCTGTAATAACTTTTTCTCATTAGAAAATTTACAGTATCACACATTACCTGTCAACAGAGTCTGAACCAACTCTGCTGCAAATCCCTGCCATCCCAGAATCATATAGCTCTAATATTGCTTTTCCATTGTGACAGTCTGTGAGATGGCTTTACACGTAGACTGTTTTTAAAACAACCAAGCGATGTCACAACCGACACCGGATCAGCAAACTGCTAGAACACAGCGATATTCCCTTTACCCGACTGCTGCTGTAAATAGGATTGGTTTTTTTGAATGGAACACCATCACGTCCATCAGGCACCGCCTGTTAGGACCAGTTTTTGCATCAACGTCAGGTCTCCTTTGTATTGCTGCAGTCTTTAGGATTAGAACGAATAACTGACGGGTTTGTATAAAAGTCCCAAAAGCCTGAAAGAAACATGCACAACAAGTGCATCTTCACGCATTCATATGAACACACACAACTCTGAGCTTGTAGCACACAAGAGTCAAACAGACTCAAGTCTAACCTGCTATCCTTGGATCCTGCAGCCTTTGGGCAACTCTGACAAAAATGTACATGACTATCACTTTGTCCAATTTTGTTTTTCCTCTTTACTTCTGTGTGTCTGTGAATGGCCAGTGGGAGCGGATGAGATGGAAAAATCAATCAGTCTCAGGAAATCCCTTTGACTGTATCAGATGGATCACCAAATATCACCACAAAAGAACATTTGGTTGTGGATTTTTCCCCACAGTGATGATATGGGCACCAAGAATAAAAGATCATTACGTGACCATTCGTTTTCTCCAATTTATACATACTATTATACTATACACTATTATATACCATAGAAATATATAAATATTATAAAATGTCTTTTTTTTTTTCATTTTTAGCAAGCATGGACATGCCATTTGATTTTATGTTTCTGCTCTAGTCATAAAATCAGTACACTGCAGACAAGAGACGAGGTTTTTTAGCAACGTTATGTATAAAAGCTTAACAGGAATTGATAATTTGGCTAATTATGCTGTTTCTGAAATGTAAGCTGCTCAAATTGGCTATGTGGCAAGCGTGTGAAAATACAAATCTATTAGACTGAATCTGAGGTTGGAACTGTGTAACAGTCATATCTGATGCTAAATGAGGCCAGTCTGGTTAAGGTATACTTCCCTTTTCACTATTTATCTGGCCAAGACACACTCCCTCTGAGGTCAACTTGTCAGGGCAGTTTTTCATGGATCTTCGGGGGGGGGGGGGGGGGTTCCGAAACTTCCAGATTTCTCACCTCCCTTCTCCCAACAACCCACCAGGACGAGATCGAAAAAACCCCCGTCTTAACCCCCGTCCCAAATCTGTATCGGGGTGTGCGTTTTTTTTTTTGAAAAAGGGGGGGGGGGGGGGGGGGGGGGGGGGGGGGGGGGGGGGGGGG
>JBBBVU010000016.1:8095084-8135618 GCA_037177055.1 Atherinosoma microstoma
CCCCCCCCCCCCCCCCCCCCCCCCCCCCCCCCCCCCCCCCCCCCTCCTCCTCCTCCTCCCCCCCCCCCTCCCCCCCCTCTCCCCCCCCCAAACCATACTGCTGTGAGACGGTTGAGTGTAGACTGGAGGTGCCATCATGATGTTGGCAAGTTCTGGTTCTGGTATATGGATGCCTTGTCTTTCAAAAGGTCCAGACATAGATGACAGCTCCAACTCCCTGAGTGTCACAATCACACACACAGAGACAGAGACAGAGACAGAGACAGAGACAGAGACAGAGAGAGAGAGAGAGAGAGATGTTTAAAAATATAAAGCATTGGAAACCCTAAAGACTAAACCCACCTTCATCAAAGGTGGGTTTAGTAAATGTTGAGCATCTTTTTTTTCATCTTTGATTCATTATTTTCTACAAAGTAGAAAACTATTTATTTCACATGGTGGACTCACCTTCTGGAGGTTCAGACATGGGTGGGTTGAGGCAGTACATGTGATAGCCTCTGTCACAGTCATCACAGAACAGAAGCTGATCCTGGAAGAAAAACACTTTGGTCTCCAAAAAAGCCTTGATCCCACTTTACCAGATGGTTGAACATTCAATATTCAGCTTTTACAAATAATCTGCTGCTTTTCTTTTTTCTTTTTTACTCTGGAACTTCAAAAAAGTGGACTCATCGTCTGCTAAGACCAGTCAAGCTGAAAACCAGACAATTCTTCTAATCGATGCTTGCATCTTTGAATAATAAAAGCTGGTACACTCACGTCATTCTCTGATGTGCCACACATGTTGCAGCACTTGCACTCGATGCACTGCCACCGATACGTCTTCACGGCTGCCATCATTACAGGAGTGAACTGCAGGCACGAGGGGTGGCCTGCATTACAGAAAATAGTTATTCTCACAAATACACATGTAGTTTTTCTCCTATTGCTACTTTATTTCAGTCTTCTTATTACTACAAAATACCTGAGCGTCCACAGTCCGAGCAGGACACCAGCTCCTCTGACTGGCCTGTCTTGTGATTGGTTTTGGAGTCTCCCAAGCAGAAATCACAGTAATTATTAGGCAATGCAAGACCATCTGGACCTTTCTTGGGAGCTAGATGAAAACAGCCAGGCGGTTACTCAATAGTCCAGTCAGCAATGATTGCCCAGCTGCACAGCAGTCCCTGCGATCTAATAAAGAAATCTGTCTTTTGCTACTCATTGCTTACTTTTGGGCTCATCAGGCAGCGGCAGGGCAGGCTCGTTGATTTCCATGTCTTCCTTCTCCTCACCTTCCTCCTCAGCCAGGTGGGAGTGGGCGTAGTGGTAGCTCAGGCCAGGACGGTTCTTGTAGCGCTTTCCACAGACTGCCAACAAGAGAGAAAATAGAACATGTATGAATATGAAAATGAAGAACAGGCATCCCGGTCCATGATGTGAAAAGCTAGCGTTGAGAACTGGATTGCAAATATGCATTTACTACGTTGTTGTTGTTTTTTTTAAAAAAAGACATTTTATCACGTTCAATGTATTTTGATGGTATCTTTTGTGAGAATTTGAGGGTTTTAAAGAATACTGCTGTAATAAAGAAAGCTCTGTAGTAATCATCTTTAATCTTCTGTGGTTGAAAATCTGAGAAACTACTTTAAAACATTAAACAGAGAATCTTTAAGGACAATTCAGGCAAATGTAACCAGACATACAGAGAGACCTATGTGGCATCCATTACATGACTTTCATGCGGTGGTCTGATTAAATACTGTGTGGGGGCTTTTATGTGGTGGTAAGTGATGATGTGCGAGACAGACAGGAAATCATTTTAACCCAGCATGCTCCCGTGCCTTTAGACAAATATCAAAACAGACAATACGATGCATGGATAATGAAACTGGAGTGAAGGATGCAGCAATGTGTAAATATGAAGAACATGTTCTGGGGCAATGTCTGGATACAAGCTTGACAACATCTTTTCTGCTACAGCTCTCAGGAAGAAACCCAATAACCTCCTCAGAACTGACGTGCAGTTTAAAAGCAACCTCTATGAAGGTTGAAACATTTGACCAGATGATCACTTTCCACAAAAAAAGTATTTCTCAGTCCCACAAACAACTAACTCCACCACTGCTTCTGACTAGTTAAGTAGGCAAGAGCAGATTTAGACTTTAAAAAAGACAGAAGACTGTGTGAGGCATTTGTAGCAGGGTGTTTATCATAAAGTAAAACTCTGGGTCAAAACTTCTTCTTTCACTTTCCATGTAAGTTCTGTCTTTCATCTCAATATGCTAATGGTATTATTAATCATCTAAAAGAGAGATGATTTTGGGGGAAACACCTAAGCAGAGTAGCAACAGACTCAAATAGGTGCATTCGTACCATGTGACTGTATACAGTGGAAAAGGTTTGAAAAGTACCCCCGCCCACAAAAGGTCAGGCAGACATCAAACTGGCACAAGACTGCAGCGAAGGCTTTAGAAAACACTGGAGGTGCAATGACGACATACAAGATGCAGAGGTGATGAAACGGGGGGGGGAAACATGACAAAACTGCAATGAAATCAAACTGAAGGCAGCAAGTGGAAGACATAAAGCAAAACGGGGAAAACAGCAGCAGGGTTCAGCCTGTAGCTTATCTAAATCTGTGGAAAGTTCAGGGTCAAGACGGAGGGGTAAAAATGACTTTCACAGGCCACAGTTTATCCACTCATTACGTGGCTCATCATAGTCTAAACTTTAATTAATGTCAATAAAAACATTATTCTAAATCTAGTTAAGCACATTTCAGTAAACTGCAGAACATTTAGCCTCTGAGCTAAACTACACAGAGAGTAAATCTACTCGGTAACACAGACAAAAAGTAAAAAAAACAGGCGGTGAAGACAAAAGACAAGGCAGACTGGAAGGAAAAGTAATGAAGAGAAATATACCTCTTTCAGAAGGTTTTGAAATATGCTTTTGTTTGATAGTGTCTGAAAGAGAGAAAAGAAGGAGACGAGAGACTGACAGAGGCTCGTAAACAGGCTCATAGACCAACAGTCAGCCAGCGATGCCCCGCTGCTGAAAGTGAAACTGCTATACAAAGAAGAAAAAAAATACACATCAAGCAGAACAGATTTGTAGTCTAGAAACACCAAAGAAATAAGATAAACGCTTACTCCTATCCATGAAAAGATTTGAAATGCAGGTGTAAGAAAAGTGTGACATTACAATGGCAAAAAAGCAATAGAACCTGAATAAGCTTCAGAAAAACAGATTAAAAGAAGTCGAGTAAAGAACAGCAAGAAGGAGGAATAGAGCAGAACATTAACAGGAAGGAAGGAGGGTGAGAAGAAAGGTGGTAAAAAAAAAAAAGGCCGTCTTTTGCTTAAACAGATTAAAAGGACCTGCGGTGACCCTCTACTCAGAGTTCTCATGCTCTAATCTGGTCAATCAGGACTCACTATCACAGGCGTAAGGCTTGTCTCTGTCCTCCAGCGCTGCCGTGTCCAGTTTCTTCCTGCTGCTGCCCACTCCTCGACCCTGCGGACCTTACAGGAGTCAATAAACAGGCTGAGACAGAAACACAGTTGGAATTTAAGAGGCATTTACCTTCCCTTTCCCTTTGCCTCTTCTTTTAGGTGTGTCTTCCTCATAATCTTCATCATCAAGGTCATCCAGGAAGTCATCTGGCTCGAGGATCCTCTATGTTACAGAGAGGAGGAAGTGGGAATGTAAAAAAAGGAAATTAAGTAAAACACATCAAGCCCAGACATGCGTTACAGCTCATCTCATTTAGCAGCCTAAATAATGTCAATATCTAACACCAAGACTCATTGGAAATTTAAAAACATAAAACACCTTTCTAATCCGAGCAGCAGGGTTCAGGCCTCCGGTGTAATCACTCTGGTTTGAATCCTCCTCGGATCCCCGGAGGTCTGCGGCTGTCCGTTTGTCCAAGGAATCCCCCTTCAGTAGGGCCTCCAGGCTGCTGCCGTCCGATGAAAGAAGAGCATCCTTCTTCAGCCCTAAATCTATCTCTACATGTAAAACATAAACAGCTGAAAACATACACACGAAGGCCAAACACTATACAGTACATTTCAACTGCCCCCCACCCCAAAATAACAAAACAAAACAAAAACAACAACAACAATTGTTCATATAGATGAAAATAAAGACGTCAGACAACATTTCACTAATAAATTACAAAAAAAAAATTTAAAACAGCTTTTCTCTTTTCAAAACAAAAGAGTTTGAAAGGACTAAGCCTGGAAGCCTGGAAGGTGTAGCTTTTTGGATTTTTCCTGAGGCTGCCAGGTTATAATGGGGACTGAGCTGGGCTTGTTGCTAGGGTACCTGACTTGACAGGAGGAAAGATAAGCCGTGGGTCTTCTGGAGGATGAGATCTCCTTTTCTTCCTCCACCTCCTGGCTGGGTAAGTATAGAGCTGCCCTGGAGCCATGCCTGAGGGATGGTAGAGCACATCCATCTACATAAAACTGACTTTACCCACTCGAAACCATGAATACTTGTCAGGTTAATAGGAAAAAAAAGCTTCACACATCATGCTTCTTTCTTACAACTCTCAAAATGTTAACTTCTTTAAAAGATATGCATTTCTTCAATCCAGATGTCATTTCAGTGAGCCCGTCTTGTGCCTCACCTGGTCCCCTGTGTCTCTTCTCCATCCAGATGTAGCAGTTGCTTTGAGCAACACCAGTCTGAGAGTCAAGGAACGGCATTCGAACACTCCTCTCAGCGCACAGCCTGGCATTGTAGTTGTGACACTGTTCCAAGGCATCTCTGTAGTACTGCTCTCCAAGCCTATTGAAACAAAACCAGAGGCAGCTTGTATCTATAATGGCCAAAGGACAAAAAGTTACAATGTTCTGTATCACTAAAGGATACAGAACATTGAAGGGGAAACTGCAACAGCAGGTTCTCCTTTCTTTTAGTAGACCAAGAAAAAGCTCAGTAGTCAGCAGTATCAGCATGTGCTCTATGTTATTAGTACAAATATATCACAGTAGTGCTGCATACTTATTCCCTATTAGGAAAGATGGGGTTGAATGTACTCCAAGCTCATGACAGACATCTTACTGTTTTTTTCAAACCCTTGAATTCCAAGAAAAAAAGGGGGTTGAGAATAAAAACAAATGGTCTTATCATCCAGCTACTGCAACTACTCAGACCGTCAGGGTGCCCCTGAGCACTTTCCAGCACTACAGAAACATTTATTATGCTGCAGCTCAGGCTGGCAGGATCATGACATTTTCACTGACATTTTAGGCATTTATCTTAGTTTTGAGCTATTTTTAGAGAAGTGAAGAGGAACAATTCAAGTGGTTATTATCACAGCCAGTTATAAGAAGTTATCTACAAACTCATGAGTCAAGTATTCATTGAACTCACAGAACCTGCATATTCGGAATAAACAGTAAATAAAATGAAAAATGGAAGAAGAAGAAAAACCAGTTAAATTAGATCCCAGCATTTAGAATTAAGTGATATGTGTCACTAATGTGTATTTACTATCGCTGGAAATCATGTACAGCAAATGTGTGGAGGGGAAAAAAGAGCTCTGTATGTAAACAACTACATGTGCGTATTTTGTTTTGGTTAAGTTGGCAATATTTAATCCAAGTGTGAATTTTTCACTGCTGATGCTTCACACAATCAAGGTTAAAAAACCAAGTTATATATACTCAAAGTTTTAGTAGTTTTTGTATTTTCACATTTAACTAGAAGCTTAAAATGACAGTCCTTTAATTTCTGAAACGTCTCTGTTATTACAGTAAAGCTTGTGTAATGACAGTCTGAAGTTAACCAGGGTTTCGGTTAAACCAACAAAGGGGAAGAGACAACGGAAATGGAAGCACGTTTAAACACAGACGGCTCGTGACATCAAAGCATCAAAATTTACACCTCAGCAGAGTTGCTGTATGCGAATCTGAAACATGACAGGTACGGTAATTACCAAGGCTTGGCGTTTAAAATGAACAGACTGATCTCTTAAGTCTTTCAATCACTATAAACTTGTGGGCCAATCGCCATAGACGGCGTTGGACACAACACTCATTTTAGCTTGTTAGCGTGCGAGCCACCTAGCTGCTCCACTCACTTGACGTTAGCAGCACGACATACATTTGATTATAAAGACACAACAAGTTGACACAATTTCCGTACAAGTACGCTGACAGATAGTTTACGCATGTTCTCCTACATCACCCAATGATTCGTGTCTCAAAAAGGTCAGCTGCGTGTCTGCTAACTTACACTTCCATTCCAGGATGTGAACAGACAAGATACGACGCACCAACACCGTTGGTTAACCTTACTCAGTTGGAATGTGGCTCAGCCAACCAGATAAAAAGTCAGTGACTGTGTGGTTGTACAGCCGTAATAATGTGACCACGGTGTGTGTCACCTACGTAGTTCTAAGGTAAGTAAAGAAGTCTAGCACTTACAATTTGACAACATTCTCAACAACAGCTGCCATCTTGCTTTGATCCACGGGAAAAGTGCCTGACGGGTAATGAGTGTCCTCTATCTGGACTTGTAGGCAAAGAAATGTGAACCCCAGTGCCCCCTACCGGTGGTTATGTGTAATTGTCAGCTAATTGACAGTAAATCCTGTTTTGTTTTTATTTGTTTTTTCAATTTAAAAAACTATCGCAGTAGTTCAGGTTTTGAAGAATTCGATATGTTAATTAGACACATACAAAACAAAGTAGCAAAAAAAGTTGCAATCATAAATAAAATGAAACAGCTTTTAGATTACAATTCACCTCATATTCTGCATTGTTCACTATTTCTTCCATATTTCACCTACTGTATATATCTGAGGAAACAATTATAAAAAAAGACTATACTCACTCAGTACTGCAAAAAAAAGAGAGGGGGGGGGGGCTATTTGTTTATGCCTTTTACTACTTTTAAATGCTTTCTTTGCACTATCTGTAATCCTTTTAATGTTTTATGTAAAGCACTTTGAATTGTCCTGAACAGGAAATGTGCTATACAAATAAACTTACCTTGCATTGATTATACAGATTCTCTGTTTTTACAATCAAATTTTCTTAAACTTCAGACCTGGAGTTTCAGCCAGAGAGATGGGGCTCATAATTTTACAGGGGAATGCAAAATTAAAAATGCACTTGGTGAGCACCACAAAAAAGGTTTTTGTGTGACTGTATGTGGGGTTAACTGTGGAATGGGCTGGGGGACAAACACAGGCAAATATACATTTATGTAAATCATCGTATCAGAAAATGGTCACCTAAAAGTATAAAAATGAGGGGCGGGGATTTTCATTGTTGATATTGTTTTTATTATTATTTCATTATTACATGCATTATTACTATAGTTATCAAATACATAAGTATAGTATTGTTCTTATTACCAATGATGACATTATTATGAAATACATGTGAGGCATTTAAGGATGTGTGGAAAGGGGCTGGGATTGAAAAACCTCCGGCTTCTTCCCACTCCCTTTTGACAAAGACTTTTTCTTTTGTATGATCATTTTTGTTTTCCTGTTTTTAATTTGCCTTTTGTTCAAATAAAACATTTCTATTCACTTCAATTCAATTTAATTAGTAGGAACAGTAGAAAAGCACACAGAGTAGTGCATTTACAGATTGGCTTACCTCTACATTATTTGTTTGGTCCGCCTACCAAACAAATCACAGGCTGTTGGAAAACCAGTTTATTTCTAGAAGTGGAGAAAGCAAAGCTTTCTAAACCACTGAATCAAAATGAAGCAGTTGTCTTGATATGGTTGGGTTATGAAGCATTTGATACAATATGGTGACATATGCTGGCCAACTTTCAACATAGCATCTTCATGGAACAATAATGGGCAATGTGTGTCATGAAACAAAGGCACTGTTAAGTTATCCTGTTGAAGACCTTAGTAATATACTTGTCTTACAGTCAGGTTGTACCAGCATAAAACCTAACAGTGGCTACATAACAGTGTTTGCTGTTGCAATTTTGACAGAAATACAAAATATATTTACAAAATTCCAAAATCTGAAAAAAACTAAAAAAAAATATAGAAATGCAACAAGGGATTCTTATGACAATAGCTGTAGAAAATGATGGAGTAGCTGAGAGGGGGCATTTTTATTTAAGAGCAGGATCATTTCAACTGAGTTAGGCTTCAATCCTGTTCTTCTTTGTTACTACCTCTCCAGCTTGGGAGAAGACCCTTTCACATGGCACAGAAGTAGCTGGAATATGTAGATATCTCTTAGTAAGCTTATGAATATTAGGATACATTTAATGTCTCTTCTCCTCTTTTTAGCCTTAATTTTAACAATCACACATGGTCAAAACCCCACAGACCCCCTGTGCTTTTGGGGACCCCAGGTTGGGAACCACTGCAATAAGCAACACCAAACAAGGATCAATAGCAGAACAAGCTGTTAATAAGCATTACAGGAGAATGTTCGCAGTTTTCTTCATGGTTGTAACCCATACTGAACTCTGCTGGTCCCATTTAAAAGGGAAATAAACAGACTTTCTAAGATTTGAATAGCTGAGAGGCAAAGAAAAAATCCAGCAAACATTCATTTGCTGTATTAGGTTGGGGGAAAATCTGCAACTGGTGACCACAGGAAACTTGGATTTTTCTGATCTCAGACAAGGACAATTTAAAGAGAAACCTTGCCTGTAGTCATATTTACAATATTTTGGGTTATGTTTCTCAACCCTAGTGTCCATATTTCACACCATATTATCCCAAAAAGGTAGTTTATTTTTTCCTTATCTAATAAAGCATTACACATCTTTTGCATATTTTCAGCAGTTACATTTCTTCAGCAAATCCGATTACATGCCCATTGAAGAGCACTCATAGTCCACAGTGAAGCCACTAAATGAACCCACAAGGCAGTGATGAGTTTGCTTCCCACTTTCTGTTATAAACAAGTAGAGGTTGTAAACATATTTTCTCATGAACAACAGTGACATCACAACACAAGATGTCTGAGTATGACTGGGGGATTTGTTCGAAAGCTAAGCCAAAACTAATACTTCTGTCAGCACATGGGATCTTGTGACTTTAACACTGAAATTCATTCAAAGGGGGCTTGATGAGCCGTCTGACCAATCACAGACTTGCTCCCTTTTGTGGACTGCAGAATGAAAGCATTATATTTTACCCAGATTCTTATAAATAAATAAAATAAATATTCCCAAAACACTGTTGATTAAACCATGTTTTATTATTCCTAATATTAGATGTAGATACACAAGTCAACAAACAGTATTTTCGATTTGTAATGAAAATGCTCCACAGCACACTGACATCGTGTGGAAAGGTCTGGTATAACAGACACGTACCTGAAAATGGACAGCAGTTGTAATTTTTGCAATAAGTTGCATTAGTAACAGTAGTAATAATAGTAACAACAGTAGCAATAATGATCAGAATAGCAATTAATAATAGTAGTGGTATTAACAACTCTGAATTACAGAGGAACAGACATTTGTCAAAAGTAATGAGAAATGAAGGTAAGAGGACAGGCTTATCAAATGCTGCAAGACAGACCACTGGATGAAAGGAAAAAAAAAAAAAAAAAGCTCCCACCAGATGGCAAATATCCTGCCTTCATCTAAGAGAGGAAGCTCAAACTGTCACCAGTCTGTATTTGCTCATATCTAATTCTTAACATGTAAAAGCTTTTTTTTAATGATTTTTTATTAAGTCACAAGAACTCTTAGAACCAAAAAAAACGTATCTGTTTGACATCAATAATGCATACATCCCATATTCTGGTCAAAGCTCACCAGTAGCACAATGTTATTTTAAAAGGATGCAATATGCAACATCAAATTGCAGCCAGCTGAGGACATTCCCACAAGGCTGGATAGCCAGGACCGTTCTGCATTAAGTATACAGTATTAAATGTGCGAGTATGTGTGATATAGAGAGAGCCTGTGTACAGTATGTCAAGTATGAGAATTATTTTTGCTTCACGTGACCAATTTGGCCAAACTAATTTAAATCATTCACATTCAAATGAGCTGATAAGAAAATACACTGTGTGACCTCTGAGCTGGAACTCGTTAACAATCAACTGGATGCTGTGTTGGATGTTCAGAGCAGAGAAAACGAGACATCTTATCCACTGGAAAGGAAAGACTCCTCCGTACAAAACTGTGCACAATGTATGCAAACTGCGTCGGCTCACTTAATGTATGTTGTGTGGTTCCCAGATTGTGGTTCAGTTTCAGGCCGCTTGCACTGAACTGAAACTAGGAGCTCTGTCACATTCCTGGGATAAAAACTCCCACGGACAGAGGCAAGGCAAGTTAGATAAAGGTTGGACTACGTGCGGTTTACTGAACCCAGTTAAATAGTCTCAGTTTGGATGATCTGAAATCTCACAAGATATTCATTTGGAATAGGAAAGTAAGGCCAACCTGTCTACACTTCATCCCAGTTGTGCCATCACAACAGTTTTGGTGTGACATTCCTGCGAGATTATCACTCCCCTTAATTACCGGCTTTAGTGTGTCACTTTTGTTGAGTAATAAATTACAAATTGCAGCTCAGTTCTAGTATGTTCCCCCATTAGACACTGGCTGCATCAGCTGCTCTTAGAAATAGCTAATTTCACGGACTATTGTTGAAATAACTGATGTGAAACTATGCTACTGTCTACATTCACAATATACTGTAAATGCTGTTTTTTCTTTCTGCATTTACATAATTAAGGAATCTAACAAACCTATTGCTCATCATTTGTTTATATTAACTATACTAGATTGAGACAATCTTGTCTTCATTTATAGTAACTGCCAATTTACATAAAATTAGTCGGTCTCCAATCCTGAATGAGGTGATCTCATGTCTTCAGAGTACAACACAGAAGAGAATACATGGCAATGATTTGACACATACAAGCATTAACCTACATTAAGTCATGCCACATATGCAAGAGCAAAAAGCTCAAAGAGAATTTTGGATTTCTTCCACGTGTGAGCAGATTTTCCCATGGTTATTGTTAGTTATATTGTACCTGTATTTATAATCCACAGACATACATTAGGTCATTGCCACAGGTCACTTTTTTTCTCCCCTCCCCCCCATTAAACATTCACATCTTTGCATTAAGAAAACTTTCTTTAAGACTTTTTGAGTAAACAAGGGTTTCAGTGTAAATGTAGTGGGTTCAAGCACAGCTAAGGCTCATATCTGTCACAAAGAACATCAAGTGCATCCCTCACTGCTTATCCTATCTCACTTCCACGCCCTTCACATCACCTGGTATTAAATCTGTCAGCTGTCCTTCTGTCCTGCTTGCATCTCTGCCATAAAAAAAATGTGCTTAAGCTTTTTTTTATTTAAAAACTGCCCCCATGCCTTCAAACTAGTAGATAGAACGGAAATAGATATTTGACTGAAACAGAAAGGAAAAGTCTTGAGAAACGTCAATGGTAATGGCAGCTTACACGTCTTATAAACCAAAAGAAAAAGTATGAAATCATTCCAGTCATATTAGTTTGTGTTTGAGTCTGGTTTTCGTCTGTATTTGAGCACTGAAAAGCAGCATCCATCTGGCCATGTTTGATCAGGAACAAATAAACATGCAAAATCCACAGCACCACAACTCACGCACACACACGCACACTAGAAAACTAATCTTCTCTGCTTTGTACAGAAAAAAAAAGAAAGTTTTAAATCAAGCAGAAAAGATCACTCAAAAGAAATAATCAAATACAGGCAGAATTAGAAATAAAAAATAAAAATGCAAGAAAAACCACTTATTAAATATATATATAATTTTCCCAATGAAACTTGTGATAGCTTACTGCACACAGCTAAAACTTGAGATTGTATTTATGTTGCAAACACCTCATAAACTTTCTTTTCTAAAAAAAAAAAAAAAAGAAGAAAACAAAACAAAAAGAAAACATACATGGGCAAGCCCACATTCTCCACTAGTTGAACCAAATTTGTTTCTCTCCACAACATAAATCAAGATTACCTACTAATTAACTTGTTTTTCTCAAACCAGCAATTGCAAAAGATAAATAGTCATAATAATGATGATAATAATAATAATAATAATAATAATAATAATAATATCAATAATATCGATCAGGTTAATAACATCAATACCAGGAACATAAAAAGAGACTGATGCGATCCCTCCTATTAAGAGTGTTTGACAGTGGGGACGTGAAACCGGAGAGTGGCCGAGTTGAACCACGCCATCCTTGGAGTCATGGCATCGTAACAGCTCTGCTAGTTGAGACTCATCAAAGAGAAAAATCCCTCCTGCTGAGGAAGAGCTGTTTTGTTGGACTGGAGCTGAAGTGGGTCCAAGCTAACACCAACCACACCTGTTAGTCAGACTAACAAGATAGTCTGAAACTGGATGTGGGGGTCTTTCATTGTTGGGTGCAGCTAAATATGAAAACTGGGTTGGCTGAAGGAAACGTAAATAAAAGATAAATCCTGTGAGGGAGAGAATCGGAGAGGAAGGGAAAGAGTTTTCGGTAAATTCCTTGGGGCCTGCGCTGAGAGCAGTGTGTTTGTATGACCTGTGTGTACTTTCCTTTCTGTCTGCCTCAGTCTGTCGGATTTTTGATTAATGTAGTTTTCATTGATTACGTTACAAGTGTTCTATTTCTTCTTGCCAAAAAAGCTGAACCTCTTCTCACGATCCTTCTCTTTCCCCTCTTTGTTGCGCATGGTGACACTTCCAGTATCACCTGAGCTCGGGGAGATGGGAGGCATGGTCATGGCACGGCTGATGGCCCGGGGACCTACAGGCGAGTCCCCTGATCCTGTTGGGATGGTGCCCAGAATGGAACGAATCCACGAGCTCATTTCCGCCTTTAAACAGACAACACTTTTAATACACCTCAGCCTTCATTTCACACAAACAAATGTTCTTTATATTGATCTATTCTAGTGACATAATTTGGTTCTGTACATCTTACCTCATCCTTGGCTTGAAACAGATACTCTTTCCCATCTCCTAGTCTGCAGACACAAGGTTGATATATGAACCATCAGGAAAGAAACATGATAAATGTAACACACCTCACAATATTCAGAATCTGGGTGTATTTTTTGGCGTCATTCCTCTAACAGAAAAGCAGCACGAGCAGTTTGCAAAGAGAGCTTCTCTTTTGTTTTTTTATTCTCACCTTAGCTTGAATACGTGTTTCCTCTTTTTATAATCATGGGCTACTTCGCATACAGCCTGTCCCAAGCTGATGGGTACCTCCCCGTGGTATGGAATGCCGTTGCTAGCACTCTTGCCGTCTTTATAGAAGCCAAGACTTCCTTTTCTTAGGACACAGTACACATTCTGCCACGATCTTTGGGGAGCAAATGGATCAGATTAGCATGAGAAAATGTGCCATAAATACAGTAGTGAGATTAAGTACACTGTATTATCTTTCTTTTCTTTAAATTCTATGGGAGCAAATGGACCTAAAATCTTAAAATTTCCACCTTCAAAAATCTTAATATTCTTTAAAAACAATAGACAAATCCCTGGACTAGTGTTGTGCATGCTTCAGATAAAAAAACAGACCCGAGACAGACTGAGACACAAATTAGAGGCTTTTTGCTTTATAAAAACATATAGGAGTGTACGGATGAAAATAGAAGACAAAGATAGGAATTAATTTGGGGCCTTTAGCCTCACTAAGTATAGCATAAACTCAGTCAACCTATTGAATGAGGTCTTTGTTGTCTTACAACAACCAAACCTCACCTGGTAGCTGCCTTTTTGCTGTGGGACTCCATCTCCTGTTTTCGACAGAGCATTCCCTCCATGGTTTCTGGCTCAGATTCAGCTCCACCCCTGCTTGGTAGTGTGGCAGACGGCTCGAGGCGAGAAGATGCCAAACCGCTGTCTCTACCAGGACCATTAACCGACTCAGACTCCGAGCCCTGTTGGTTAAAACCGGGACATGAATGGTGGTGAGGAGGTAGAAAAATACAAAACTGGATGAATGAAGGGAGTAGCAAAGCAGCCGTTCACAGCCATACATGGAAAGCCATAATGATGAATTGGATAATTACTTGAGACATTTGCAAAGTGTGGGTTTTGCTGGATCCATATAATCGCACAATACACTGACATTACTCCAACCATTAGTCATTTACATGGGTGAGACATACTGTACTACATAAAAGACCGTTCACACACAAAACACACAAGAAATACTGAACATGATTAGTTCAAATATCAAAAACAACCCAAAAATGCATCAAAGTAACCTAAATCCAGATTTCCTGTTAGCAGCAAGAGTTTTTTATGTTAATTCAAATGTAGCTATTATCATTCTGATGAATGTCTACACATCTTCAGACAAATCTTAGCCATTTATATTACTTGTAAATGAATAAATATTGGCTCTATAATGACACATACCGATGCAGACAAAACCTCACAGGATTATACAATCATCTAAAGCTCAGCCATAAAGTTTTACACCCTAGAGAACATACAAGTTATTTATTCTCTCTTATTTACCATAAAAACATGAAACACAAAATCAACAGACAATAAGAATCCCATCTGAGCACATCACTGTAAAAAACAGTAACAGAGAGCAAAAGCTTAGAAAACCTTTATCTAAAAACTGTTGTCACATGACTCCATCAAACGACTTACATCCAAAGGAAATACACACATACAAGGAAAGACTAAAACAAGCTACATGTAGAATACCACCAAGCAGCTACATTTATCACCACATTTACTCTGGACTCCACATTTACAGTCACTCCTGTCCTGGTCAATATGAGCACATACATAGCAGCAGACTGCAATGTATTCGATCCATGAAAACATGAATCTGCATCATGCCTTTTAAACAGCAATGGCACTCATTAATGAAAACTGTGTAGCTCATGAATAAATAAAGCAATGGCTACATCTGTGACAGAGAAGCTATGGGTTCTTTAATAAAAGAAAAGAGGCGCAGTAGTTGACCAGGAACTGAGTGGAGGCTGTGAAGAGGGCGAAGGGAAGCTACAAGCTAACCATGGCTGAGTACTCACACGCTCCGGCTGCTTTGGCTTATAGACACGTTTAGGCTCTGATTTCTTTCCCACTGACAACGATAGCGATAATGACTGCTGGTGAAAACGCAATGAGAGATTGTTAAGGAGTCTCTGTCAGTGGCACAAACTTGAACGTTAGTTCACGCCTTGTTTTAGTCCATCAACTCTGATAGATGGGAAGTGACCCAATGACTCTTCATCTGCCATTGAAGAGATTCATTAAGATCGAATGGCATGCATGGAAATTTACCTTTTTCCTATCCAGAGCCCACCCCCCTTGCACTCAGGTGCCCTGTTCATTTGAATCAGGGTCATTATAGTTTCAGAGAAAGTTCCTTCCAACATCTCATGTATCAACAATATCTATCTGTAAAACCTGTTTTTCAACATAAACAAGCACTTATTGCAGCATTAATACAACTACTTCATTCCATTCTTTCATTTCTCAAATTTAGAAAGAGTTAATACAGTTCTTTCAATATTATCTGATAACAGGAGTAGGAGACGATAGATGAAGCAAGAAAACAGGAAAATGCCATTACAGGTTACTTCATGCTAAATAAAGTTGGTAACACTCACCTGAGATGTGTCATTATCACTGTGTACTCCGTTCACTGAGACTGACTGATTAAGTGTGGTCTGGTCCAGACTGGTTCTATGTTTGAGAGGAAGAGATTTGTTACTGAATAGAAGAAAAGGATCTAATCATGCTGAACACAGACACCCAGTCTCCCCTTCTGCTTTACCTGGCTGCAGAATCATGTGCTTGACTTTCTGCCTCAAATTGTGCGATTTGTTGTGCTGGTGGCGGCGTAGGAGGCCGCCTTGCTCTCTCCTCCTCTTCTCGCCTCCTCTGTTTCTCCTGCTCCTCAAGCTTAAAAAAAAAGGAGCCATTTAGTGTTTTTATCTCTTAGCGTTCTTTTAATGTAAATGAGTGGCTGAGATTGAAACAACTCCAGAAAAAAACCCCGGATGTTTCTACTTACTGTTGTGAGTTTCTCCAGCAGCACAAAGCGTTCTTCCCAGGCTGCAGCAAGTTTCTCAAAAGCTTCGTGGCGCTTGATTAAGCTCTCTACCTCGTCTACATTTGCACCCAGGTCTGCTGCTCGCACCAGAGGTTCTTGCCCTGCCAGCCATGACTCTGCTACGTAGGCATCACGTCCAAACTGCAGCACTTCCAGCACTGGCATGAAGACAAAGACCAGAAGAAAAGCAGAGAAGAGTGGGGGGAAGGAGTGATAGAAAACAAATAATTAGACTGATAAATAGATCTGAACTTAAAAAGAAAGAAACATTTAATCCCTTTAGATAAAACAAAAAAGGGGGCATGGTGTTCTGCAAAGAAATCTGAATCGTATATAACTGATACACACCATATAGAATTTCACAGTAATGTGGTGTAAAAAGTTATGTAAAATATAAAAAGTATTGCCAGCACAAAAAACTACTAAGGTCTCGTTCATAGTACCCACTAGCTTCCAAAGGGTACTTTGAAGCCCGCAGCAGCGCAATGACTGCTAACCCCTCCCCCTCCAGCCCAACTTTCTTCAGTTAGTACACCATGCTGGTGCGGGGAAAATAGTCAAACCCACAAAATAAACAAGAAAGGCATGTAGAAACTATCTACTACATGTAAGCACACATACTGTGTAGAGTAGTGTCTTAATACCTTGTCTGCCAATAGTTTTGTGTAATTTACCTCAGTGAAACAAACAAACAAAACAAGGCTACTATAGTCTTTCTAAAATTGCAGCGTTAATCCAGTGTCCAAGGAGTAGCAAATTTGCTTTGCATCTTTGCTTCTTAAAAGGCCTTCAAACTGGACATACCCGTTTGTATAGATATAATTTTGAGCCCAAAGAAACGTGCTTATCACAACATCTCCCTTGTGTTTCTTTTGGCATGGCACTATTAAACTGAATGTACTGAATGGAGAACTGCATTTCATGTTAAGCATGCATACCAATTTGTAAATGGTCCATCTTGTCTTGCCACTTCTTGTTGATCTTGTCTCTCTTTTCCTGAAGCTGAGCCAGTTTCTCTCGGATCTGTGAATCCATGGACATTCAGTAAGGAGATGATTGAACCATGAAGTTAGGAGACACTGTATACCAGCTCGAGTGTTTCTTTGTGAAATACCTCATCGGCTGCATAGTGATTATTGTTGATGAGAGTATTTCCCATTTCAGTACAAGCAGTAAAGCTGTCTGCTCTGGTCTCAATCTCTGATTTTATGTCTTGATGATTGGCAATGACCAACCCTGCAGACGATACGTCCCTTGAAAAAAAGAAAAGAGAAACCATAAATATTCATAAATATACAATAACACTGATTAACACAACATCCATCATTTTAACTGAAATCTAAAGTACTCACCTAGGGCTGTCATGTGCATCAATCTGCAGGTTAACGCCATCCATCCAGAGCATGAGGTCCCGCACCATGTTGAAGAAGCGGAATTTCTCCACCGTGTCCAGCAGGAGGAGCCTGCGCGCCTGACCTGCCTCAAGCAGGCCCTCCCAGGCAGAAGTCACAGCATGTTCACTCCTGTTAATGTCATCAGCCTTTTCACCGGCATACGCCTTCTGTAGCCGTGCTGCATCATCCTGCACCTGGTTCACCTACGAGTTCAAACAGAGGAGCAGACATTCAGTGTTGAACTCACATTGAATCTAACTGTAGACATCTTTGATGTGATAACTGACCTGTCCACTGAGGGCCTGGATGTCGTTTTCGAAAGTGTTGTGCTGCCGGTGTAGATGCTGGACAGTATTCAGGTCACGGCCAAGGTCTGAAGGTAAAGCCTCTTTCTTCTCCTTTATACGTCCAAGCACCTCCATGGCATCTTGATGGAATCGGTGCAGCTCATAGGAGGCGGCTAACATTTGTGTGCGTGTGTCAATTAGCTCCAGCAGGTCGGCCCAGGCCTCATTTAAACCATCTTTCCAATCAGCCACACTGGCGTTTTCAGGGTGACCTGACTCAATAAGGTCGTCTGCTAACCCATTAACGCCATCCACGCGCTCTTGGCCGATAGTGCTGGTGTCACGAGCAAATTCGCGGAACTTGTCCCTCAGCATCTGTGAAAAGAGAAATCAGGACAAAAAAGGGAGAAACATAATTAAATCAGCTAAATTTCCCAGAGCTTCATGTCTTCAAAGACTGTGACTGTGAGAAAAAAAACTCACTGTGACATGTTCATAGTCTTGTCCTAGTTCATGGGAGCCAGCAACCACCTCCCTCTCAGCAATCCACTGTTCCAGGTCATCCATCTCCCGCTTCAGCTGGGTCAGCCGCAGTCTTTCTTGAAGTCGCCCGCGACGCTCCTCAGCAAGGTCCTTTAGGCCTGCATACAGCTTGTCAACTTGGGCTTGCCGTAAGGTGATTCTTTCACTGTTTAATTGAAAGAGAGACAGCCAGATCAGTGATCATGGGGGTCCAACTTTGTTTATAAGAACTAGTGCCACAGCTGGGTCTGCCAGATTTGAAAACTGCTTGTGCCCTCTAACCTCTCTGGATGTTCACTGGTGACCATGAGGCGGCTGCTGTTAGCCAGCTGGTGTATGGTCTGGGCATAATCCTCAAGGGCCTGTTCCAGGGTCTGGTGCTTCTTGACCATTACTAAAGCACTTTGCTCATCCTGGGGGAAAAAAACAAAAGAAAAGCAAAAAAACAAGAAAAAAGAGGGAATTATAGTTTAATCAACAGACAAGATTGTGAAAGAGCTGTGGTTAGATCAATTCTCTCTCTGTCTCAAATTACCTTTGCTTTTTCTTCTGACATCATGTGCAACTCCTGCTCTCCCATCCAGGCCTCTGCCTCAGCTGCATCAGCAAAGAACTGCTGGGCACGACTGGCCTCAATTAGTCTGCCATGACGCTTGTCTGTCTCTGCAATCAGCTGATCCCAGAGGTCCTTCAGCTCAACAAGGCGCTGCTCTAAAACAGACGGTCTTTCTCCATCGACCTGGCTCTGAGTCTCACCTCGTCTGTGTATATCATCGATGCGAGGCTGATGACCCTGAATTTCCTTCTGCAATGTCTGAATCACAACAGGAACAACATTCATTTTTACAGGTAGGCTGATCATTTCTACCATCCGCATGGGTTCAGAGGTACACTACTAAAGCATCACTTAAAGATAACAGCTGCTGCAAATCACATTTGTCTCACTTTAATGATCTGCAATCAACATGTTTTTAAATAATTGTACCTGGTTCTTTTTTATCAGCATCTGTACAGTGGGCAAATCTTTTCCGTGGTCTATGGAAGTGGCCAGAGGCATCCTCTCCTTCACCCACAGCTGTAAGGAAAACAGAAATAATGAAAAACCTGCGCATTCGACAAACTTTTTGATCATTTATTGATTTATTTAGTCGCAAGGGCAGCCATGCTTACAATTTCATCCTCTAGGTCTCTGTTGAACTGATGTGCTTCTTTGGAGGCGAGCAGTTGCTGCTTCCGCTGTTTGAGAGGATCCTGAAGGTTTGCAAAGCTGTCAGTGACACGTCTTTGCTGACCATCGATTTCAGTTAGTCCAGCATCCTCCTGGGACAGAGCAAGAGCCTGAGACTGTAGAGACTGCACCTCCTTCTCTCTGACCTCCATCTGATGCTCCAACATCTGCACAAGAACAGCAGAGAAATTAAATACAATTACCTCCACACGTAAATTACACAGCGGTTAAGATTTTGCTTTGCTTGCAGCATGTAGTCTACCTGCTGCTTCTTGAGGAGGATATTGACACTGGTCAAATCTTTTCCGTAGTCGTCGCTATGCAACTGGCTCTCAATGTTTTTCAGCCAGACATCCAGAGCAGAACAGCTCTGTGTAAAGAGCTCTGCTCTGTTAGCATCAAACAAGCACTGAGCCTTGGTGCGGGTCGTGCCCTCCAGCTCCTCCCACTGACGCTGTAGGTCCTCCAGGGTCTGCTGGACGACAGGCTTCAACTCAGGCTTCTCTGCCACCAGCACTTGACCCTCCTTTTGGAGACAAGACATAAAAGTTTAATGTCATTAAACTGCTGCTTTGTGATTGATGGGGAAGTGAGTACTGGTGGAGTGCAGTGCAAATTAAATGAATAGAAATTAAGGTTAATGTAAATAGATTTGTTTTATTAGCATTTACAGATAAAAATGACCTCACCTTATCAATCTTGTCCAGCCAGTCTTTGTTGGATGCCAACTCTGCCATAAAGGCCTGGTGTTTCTGCCACTTGCTATGAAGATTTCTAGCTTCATCATAAGACATGTCCTGTGCCGTCAGCATCTTCTCATTGATCCACAATGTGAGCTACAGAAAAAGAGAATATGGAACAAGTTTTGTTTCTAATATTAACATGTGGAGAAACATGTGATCACCATGAATTCTTATAACTAAATACACTATTTCCATTCACAATACTAGGACTTTTCCTTGACTGATTTTGCTCATTGACTTATTTTGATATCAGTTTGATTTCCTAAAAATATCTGTTACCTCCTGTCCATCTTGGAGAAAATGCTGAAGTTCACGGTTATCCTTAAGTTTACTCAGCAGCTCATTTGCAGCCTCCTTATTCTTATGATGCCTGGTGGAAACAAGCAGAAAGCTTAATATCTACTTCTTTAAAAACATCTCAAAATAACTCAAAACTTGCATAAATCTTTTTTTTAAATTTAATACTTCAACTCTAACCTTTCCTGGATTGAATCAACTTTTTCCTGGATCTTATCAGAGTTTGCATTGGAGTCGTTAATGAGGCGCCGTCCAGCCTCAACAACACCAATTATCTTCTCCTCACTGGCATCTGTGGTGGTGAGGAAATCCTCATGCTTCTTAATGGCCTCCTCTGCCGCCTGAAGATTGGTGGGCATCTCTGTGTGAGACAGCACATACTCCTACACAGAGAAAAAAAAAAGTACATGAAATCCTTGCATGCCATTCACCTGATTGATCCAATCCTTTTTCTTTCTTTTTTTTTTACAGTCGGTTTAAGAATATATAGAGTACAGAGTAAGTAATGGATTAAGATTAGTATGGTGAATTAATACATTTGTTCCAGTTCTTTGCTTGTTCCAAATCTAAAATTCTTCCTAATGTGATATTATGACACAAGAAACAACAAATTTAGTTATCTGAATTTTACTGAATAAAAACTTAACTGGTATGACGGTCTATGCTATGCTTGATGTGCAAAAACAAATGGTAACCAATGTAAACAACCCCCACATTTCATTACAGGAAGTTAGAAAATATGTCTGATTATCAGAAAAACTTAGCTTTAAAACTCTTATAGCAATTAAAGGTAACCAATCATCCCTTACATCTTCCATGAATTTGAAGAAGTTGCGAAAGGAACATTTTAGTTTATTCAAATTAAAGAAGGAAAAGTGATATACATATTATGCAGTAACTGATTTATGCACTTATTTTTAGGGCACACAGCAGTTATTAGGCTTTGAATCTGGCTCTGATTTTTGCTCTGTAGACTGAACCAATGGGGGCAAAAGGTTGCCACAAGCCTCATTTTGATAGTGAATTTGCTAACCTGGCTGTTGAGGAAAGCCTCTGCCTGCTTTGCATCTCTCAGGAAAGTTTGGAAGTCAAAGGCTTGGGCCAAAAGACTGTGACGGTTCTCCCACATGCGGCGTAATTCATGCCAGCCAGTGTCCAAAGCCTGGAGCCTCTGGGCCAGGAACATGTGCTGGGCATCTGTCTGGCCTTGGGTCACTTCCTCACCAACATCCCGCATCTTCTCATAGTCCTCCTTATAGTTGTCAACTTCATTCTTGATGCTCTCATGCTGCGCCAGCAAGCTCTCAGCCTCGGGCAGAGAAGTAGGAATGTCTTCTGAGGCAACGGCTGTCTGAGTGCGGGACAGCCAGGACTGGAAGTCATCCAGATCTCTGAGGAAACCTTGTAGCTTGCTAGCTTCTCCCAGTGACTCCTCCCTTCGCTTCATGGTAGCATTCAACTCCTCCCACACCTCCTGAATTTCAGCCAAGCGTCCTTGGATTTCTCCAGCCTGATCCTGATGTTCACTAGCCAGCTTTTCTGCCTCATTTCTCAAGTCATCCAGTTTTCCCTAAAAAAAAAAAGTAAATCTCTTTAGTCAAAGAAAATACACGTGTGAAGCCAAAATTAATTCTATAATTACCCTATTTTGTTTGCATTTACATTGTGCATACTGTTCCAATCCCCCAACCACAAGCAAGCATGTGATTTCTGCATACCTGAATGGCCTCAAGGTCCCTCTCCATGCCAGTGAGCTTCCGTTGTAGTGCCATCACTCCGGCCAGGTCATTGCCCAGGCTCTGAGTAGACTCAATCACTTTGGTCTTTTCTTTCATCCACGTCTGGATCTCATTACACTCCAGGTGGTAGTTCTGGATGTTAAGAGCAGACTCTAGGCCCTGTTTCTTTTGCCCAGCCAGTTGCTCAAACTCCTTCCATCTACAGACAACATCAAACATTAGACTAAAAACACTAACCAAAGGGCAGATTGAGTTCCGATATATTTGGTTTAAAAGGTGAAATGAGGTTAGATGTTCGCTCTGACCTGTTGTTCAGCTGATCTCTGGTCTGGTGGATTTGGTCTTTGCTACTATTGTCTGAGCTCAGCAGTTGCTCAGCCACTTGGTTCACATCGGTGACACGAGTCCCTAGGTTCTTCATCTCAGGCTCCAGTGTCTCAAATCTGCATTAATATATAATAGACAAGTCTTAATTTACCAGTTATCTAAATTTAATCTCATTTAGAAATATACAATTATAACAGCAGTAAATTTGAGACCAGTGAATGTATACTTTTTTGTATTTTTAGGCTCTAGTGGCCCTTGTTTAACTGTAGCTAGACAGCAAAGGGATCAGTGGGCTAATATATCAAAGTAGCATGTTCATTTTTCCCTTCTTCCACCCACAAACTGACCTCTGCTGTACCACCTCTAAGTCCTCCAGTTTGGTTGGGATCTCCATGCCATCTAACCACTGCTCCTTTTCCTCCACCCAGACCTGGCAGGCATCAGCTTCACTGAACATACGGTAGAGGGCCAGGGCACCTTCCAGAGCCTGGCGCCGAGCTGCAGACAGAGACTCAAGCTCCTCGTAGCGTTGCTCAATAGCAGGCAGACGACCATCCACCTGCAGTCAGTGATAAACAATAATTTAGCACCCCAAAGAGGATGTCATCATGGAGGAACTATGATAAACAACGCGCACATACTTGAGGGAAATGTATGTATGCCTGGGGCAGTGCTTGGGCTTGCTCTTGCAAAGAATCAATGAGAGGGCGGTGGCTTTGAATCTCCTCCTCAATTTCCCTCTGCTTACGAGCTAGAGTTTGTGTGGAAAACTCATCGTGGCCAACTTCTTGACTGGACACCTGTCTAAATGTCTCCATAATCCACGCCTCCATGTCATTGGCATCTGTTTGAAACTGGTGCAGAGCCACTGCTTCCTTGAGGCTCTGCTCTCTGAGCTTAGTTGTCTATAAGGGCAGAGAAAACAAGAAAATTATTACCAGCAACACAAAATTGAAACAAGGTAGCTTTATAGTGGTCAAACACGAATAATAATAATAAACAAGTACCTCCTCTAGATGAGCCCACTGCCCACGGATGTCTTGAATTCTCTCAGTGACCTCTGAGGCTCCAAAGTGTCCCTCTTTAACCAAATCTTCTCCAGAAGCAATGCTGTTACTCAGGGGGCCATAGCGGGCTGCCATCTCGTCCCTGAAAGCCTCATGTTTACTGAGCAGATGAAGGGCAGAAGTGAGGTCACGGCCACAGTCTCCACCAGCCAGGATCTGCTCCTGCTCTCTGATCCAGGCTGCCTCCTCCCCAACATCCCACATAAACTGCCACAGACGACGCGAGTCCTCTAGGCGCTCTCTGCGTGTCCCAGCAAGCTGACCAAGCTCTTCGTAGGCTTGACCCAGCAGGTCAACCTTCTCACTGACTAGTCCAGGTTCACAAGGCTTGTAAGCTGACAATCAGAAAAAGATCCAAGTACATGACATTCAGATATTGTCCACAAAAAGGACTGAATAAAACTGCATGGTCTTTGCAGAGAATGTTTGAAGTGGTGCTTCAAGACTTACCCTGTTCATAGGAGGTGAAACGATTGGCCGCATTCTGCACTGCCTTGATTCTCTCTGTCTGAGCAGAAATGTCAGCCTCTACCAGATTGTGTTTTTGCAGTAGGTCTAGAACATCATGCAAATGTTTACCACAGTCCTGAGACTGCAGACGGCCCTAAAAAGGAACAGAAGACATAGTTTAATTGAACTTTTATTTATTTGATTTAAAAAGTCTTAAAATAAGAACATTAAGAACATTAACATTAAGCTTTCCTTAGCTAGGATATTTGTTGCCACGCATGCTTCACATACAAGGAATTTGTCTTGGCATTTTGGTGCAGGTGTGTAAGTACAAAAGTAAAAAATTTAATTTAAAAAAAAGGAGCTGTGTAGGATGTGCAAGAACGCAGAGTGCAACATTCAATGTTCATGAATTGGAATGAATTGTTGTGAATTGGCTTGTATAAATACTGCTTGGATCAAAATCTGCAACAGCATCAGTAAGGATGAAAATGAGCCATGCAACATTTCTGAATAGATATGCATATTATACATATTTGTACTTTGAGTTATGCCTTGCAAATAGTGACATGTTAAAAGATCAAAAGTCAAAGATAATTGATGAAACATCATTTCACCAAACTCAACCTTACGGTCAGTGACCAGCTGAGTCATATGACACCGCAAAAATTAGTGCCTTTGCAGACGGGTTATAAATAAATATTTATAAATATTAAATGATACAGGAATAAGTGATAGTGATGTAAAGATATCAACCATATTTTTCCAGCTGAAAAGTAGAGAAGAAACCTATTTAACTCCAACCCAAATGAAAAAGAAAGGAATTTAAAGAAAACACTGAATGTTAATTTTAGCATGTGTCAAAGCTCAAAGGCAGCAAATTGTGCAATATTTAAAGGTCAGGAGAGGCTGATGGGGAGGCGGTGAGAGGAGTGCGCAAAGCTGGCTACTTATTTATCGGATTTGCAATTGACAAGTATTCATAACTTCAAAATGGTTAATAGTCAACATTTAAAGTACAAGCTTAAACGTTGTGAAAACATTTACAGTGTAGTATCTTCTGAGGTGTAATGTACACCCACAGTGCACGCCATGCACTCTCATCTGCAAACTGCCCTACTTTCAAAAACAAAAAAATCCAACTTATCTAAAGCAGGTGTTGTAATTCAACAGATGCCACAATCTCACACTAAATTTAAGATAAAACTTTTATAATTCCTGAAAACCACCAAATAATACTGTACAATTAAAATTAGAGCATTTTAACTGATTTCCATTTCTGTCACATGCCTGTTCAAGTAGTTGTATATATTTGTAAACAAATTATGCTGTAGATTTTGTTTTTGTATCTAAACTAGGTAAGTGGTAACCTCTGCCACTTTGATGGCAACTAGAGTAAAATAAATTATATGAAGGAAATACCAGCATTTTCAGATCTGCTTAATCTAAATGAATCGAGATCACAACATGCTGGAACGACACCACCAGGTTTAACTTCTAGTCTTCCTTGTCATTGGGGTTTACCTCAACTTTAATGAAGCCAACAATGACAGGAAACAGCAGTCAGGCTAGGTCTCAAAAAAGCTAATTACTGTATTTAGGTGCCAACACTAAAGCTGTGGTGGATATATATAAACAGCATCTATCTTAGCTGTGAGGATTAGGAAACTCCTTTTAGTCAATTAGAAACAAAAGCAAGAGGGAATAGGCATAAACGCAATCAGTCAACATGGGTTTGAACAATATCAGTACTGTTGAAGAGTTTTTTAAACTTGTTTCTTTGTGTCTGTTTGTACCTTTTGATCTGCCATCCAGTCCATGATGTAGCGCATCTCCTGAAATAGTCTTTGCAGGTCACGATGAGCATTCAGACGCTCTCTGCGTGCAGCCAGAAGCTCTTTCAGGTATTCCCAGAGTCGAAGCACATTATCCCTTCTTGCAAGTACACGTCGCACATCATGATATCCCTCTGCTTCCAGCTCTTTGGCAACAGCTTCCACAGCAGCCACACGCTCCCAATATGCCCCTATGTCTGTCTCAATTGCTTCATGTTTACGGGTGGCAGCTTCTACTGCTCCCAAGTCAGTTCCAAAATTATCCTGTTAACAGAGGAGATAGCTGATAAGTCTAGTTATTGTATTTAAGTTAGGAAGTCAAATACAGCAGGACTCAAACCGGCTGTTCATTCATTCTTAATAAAGAAAGATTTTCTACCTGAGACACCAGCCTCTGATTCTCACTCAGCCACGTCTCCCGCATTGCTGCTTTCCGGTCAAAGCGAGCAGCGAGCATCTCCAGCTTCTCCTGGCGAATCAGCTCATTTCTCAGGGCCAGCTCCCGTTCATGTTCTGCCTTTTCCAGTCTTTCCCATGCCTGCCATTCAAATGAAAACATAAGAAGCCTGAATCATTCAGAAGATGGGATCCTAATATTTTAAAGATGATGTCAGTTTTTTTTTCCATCTACATGTACACAGGCCATTATATTTATTTTACATATTTGTTTTTATAAAACATTGTCATATTTTTAAATGAAAAGCTGTGTATTAAGCTTTTTGTAGAACAACCAATACCTTGTTGATGTCAGAGATCAGTTTGCCCTCTCTTGGCATGTAGACTTTCTGATTGTTTGCTCTCATCTTGCTTTGGATAGTAAAGAGGAGAACCTCCAAGTTGCCTTTCTCTGTAAATCTGAAAAGACACATTTGCTGTTAAGCTAGCTTAAAATTCGGGGTCCTTATAGAGAATCAGGAATTAATCTTTCCATAGGTTCGGTTAACCTAGCTGGTACCCACTTGGGAGGTTTCTCCACAGTCCTGTAGGAGTTAAAAGCCTGAAGCTGGTTCTGCACAGCACTGAGCGAATTCGCTAGTTGCCGATCGTTGAGTGTCACTATGGTCTGCTCAATCCACTGTAGCAGCTCTGATGCCAGGGTCTCATACTTCTCTATCAGCTGATCAGCCTCAATAGCATAGTCCAGCACCTTAAGTCAAAGGCATTTATGAATTAAGGCACAATTTTACTTACTTACAACATGTATGGTTTTATTTACAATAAATATGCAGTATACTTACAGTATACTTACACACTGTTCAAACATAAACACACACAAACACACAGAGCTAACCTTGCCAATTCGTTTGCCCTCCACTGCCAGTGCTTTCATCTTGGAGAAGTAATGGTAGTAGGTCGCCACATAGGTAATGATAGACTTTTCATCAGGTTGATCAACATTAACATCTAGAAAAGAAAGTATAATCCATATTTACTTTAAGTCTTCCCCCATTTTGATCTGATTAATATTGACTACAGATTTTTAAAAAACAAAAAGCAACCTAAGTGAGGAGTATCAAGCTGCTTCCATCTTTGAACATGCTTTCCGTGATGGTACCATAGCTAAGCAAACATGTGATGTTGTGCCGTCTAAACTAATATCAATTGCAGCAATCCTCCCTTGCCATGTAATTCTGCTTTTTGGGAAAAGCCTAGTGCCTTAGTGCAGCCTTTCTCAAACTGGGGGTCCTGAGATAATTTCAGGGGGTCACCAGGGGCCTCATTGATAAAACATTGTGTAGGAAAGATCACTACAGGTGGTGTAGGTAGGGAAAACAGGCAATGCGGCGCACAAAAACATCACTGATTTATAAAAGAGTGCAAACGCACGCATGTCCCACGCCTGTTTCCATTTATAAATCAGAATCCTGATGGACCAAATAAAAAAATGTTAAAAGGTTTTATTTGGTGAGCATGGCATGGGCATCACCAATGTCAGAAAGGCAGAGGAGCTACTGTCAACGCCATGTCAGAGGGCAAGACACGCCAGAGGCACCGGATGATGCAGGTAATTTATTCCTTTGTTTCAAATTACAAAATGAACAGGTACAGACACAACTGAGATTGGCGCCCATTTAATTAGTGTCAAATAATATCTCTTTATAGTTCCTAACTTTCTAACTCAAAAACTTAAGAGAACCACTGCCTTAGTGGACAGAACGCGGCCATCAATGTGATATTAAGGAGTGTTTTTATGCTTTTGGAGACTATACCCACTCACCCTCTGGGTCCAGCAGCTTGGTAAGACCCAGTTCCTTTTCAGCCACATTGAAAGCATTTTGGAGATTGTAGTGAGCATTGGACCTCTTCAAGTTGTCAAACTCAATCACGTCAGGTCTGCAGAAGATCAGTAACAATCATAGTTTTAATAAGAGCAAATTGTGGCAGAGACTAGGGTGCACTCAAAATACAAACAGTGACAAATCTTTTTAAGGTACGGAGAAAATAGATCATAGCCCACTTTCTTGACAGAAAAGCTGCACCAAGTGTTTCACTCTAATTAAGTTAAGTAATTTGCAAGCAAAAAGGTCTTTCATGTTTGGATTAAGCAAGCAGCACCTGTCAGTTATTGTTTATTTTTGGTTAAATCGTATTCTCATTTTGAGCCAACATGGATATTAGAAAATTAAGCGACTATTCAAATCATACTAGACTGCTAATGAAACATTTAACCTGGTGATAAACTTTTGTATTGAAAATATGAAACATGAGGAATTGCATTGCTGATACAACATAAAGAAAAAACAAAACAAAATTTTGTTTATTGCAATTGCCTGCTTGATAATTCACATAATCAGCCAGTTGCTCAGGAAAAACTGTAGAAATGTATTATGCATCACCTTCGTTGTAAGCAGACAATGTAATATATAATTAATGCATCACACGTCTGCTTTATTTGAGTCAGATTTTCAAGCTGCACCTTTGGCATTAAGTTAACTTCTTCATTCAGACTTATAGTATTAGTGGTCCTGTTACCAGCAGAGTGTGCAACTGAGTTAGCATACATAGAAAATAAGTGGGTTATTATTTTGGTGATCTAGGTCATCTTACTCCTCATTTTATTTCCATCCTTTTAGCTATACTGCAGACTGAAGAATAGGAGAATACCTATATAGAAAAGGGGATAAGAACACCCCAGAAGTAAAGGCACTTTGTCTCATGCTCTTTATTAGGCACAGAAAGATTAAAATGCAAATAAAATAAAACAAAGCAAACAACAAAAAACTGGGTATATTATTGATTTGCAAGAAGATCATCTAAAACTATCACCGGAAAAAAGAAAGAAAAGGTAAACACCAAATATATCCAATGTATGCCTAAGAGGGTTCACTCTTCGTTGTAGTAGGTGATACCAAGTACAGGGATAAGTCACTGACCTGTGTTTGTGCACGATGGCATTGAACGCCAGTCCATCTCTCCAGCTGGTGGTGAAGTTGTGTATGTTGACATTGGGATATCTGCAAAAGTGAGATTATAAGCATTAATCATTAGCTCCACACAACAAAAATCATCAATAACCTATCTAGAAAAAAATTGGACAAGCATAAATGGTCAAATATATACATTACATATTAGTAATATTTATACAGTGTGATTAAGCCCTTTATTCACCAGTCTTATATTGTTACTTTCTCACCCGGCAGTTTTCATTTGGCACCAAAGTAGCAGGGCATCTTTGGCTGATTTCTTCTCCTTATTATCTTCCGTCTCCACACTAATGTCCTGGATCTGTTTGTAGAGTGTTCGTTCAGTTGAAACCATAACTTCACACAATTCCTACATTTTTAGACCTTGCAATATTATAAATGATCTTTATCAACTGTTAATACACCATATGCAATGTCAGAAAGGGTTATACAGATTTACAAGTAACGACAGTGAATACAGAACAAAAAATGAGAGCGTGTGTAAACCACTTTGCAGTGGTATTTAATAACTTCAATTTTATGACTGCCTGAGGAAACACTTAACAGTTAATTTAAGACACCTGATGTCCCAAAGCCAAACGTGCACTTCAAAGAAGTTAAGCAACATGGCAACTGAGAGTACCAGGAAAATCTGTAGGGCTCTACTCAACCACTTAATGTTACCTGGAAGCGAAGGATGATGGTCCAGATGAGACCTAGGGTGAGACGGTGATTCCCATCCACAATGTCATGTGAGCCCATGTTTTCTAGATGGACCTTTTGCTCCTTTAGAAACTGCAGGGCTTTATCAACATTTTCAAGGCAGTGGATTCGCATGCGGCCCTTAGTGGGTTTTGGCTATGGTGAAAAGGAGAAAAAGAGGAAAGTCTTAGGATGACATCATGAAGAAATGAATCCCAAAATACACAAAGAGAAAAAAGACTGTAAGAAACTAAAAGTGAAAAACAAATAAAAGAAGAAGAATGTCACTTGATATAAAACAACAAATAAAGCACATGATACTCCTTCTGCAATTAAGGAGCGTGTTGAGGGTCATGCTGAGGGGTCTGGGTCATAGTTAGGACAGAGTAGAGCCATTTCTCTGAGATACTGACCAGCTGTTCTCCTGAGAGTACTTCCAGAAGGCGGATTAGCATACGGCCATCCCGCAGGTCTGTGTACAAGTCACCAATACGACAGGTCACACGGCCTAAATGAGAGTTCACCCATTTAGTGAAGGTCTTCTTCTGTACTGCTTCCCGCTCATCTGCGAAGGTCAAAAAGAAAAGATGGTTTGAGCTCACATTACAGCAAGTTAACTCAGAAGATTTAGATAACACTAACATCGCCTGATATCAGCAGGCAAACATGCAAAATGCTAATTAGTCTCGAAACTCTTGGTTATCCTTCAATTTTGAAGGGGTTTTATTAGTTCGTTAGGGGTTTTAGGTTTGGTGTACACCAAAATGCCTCTTGAAGCAAATAAAGAGACATAAAAACAAGTCATAGCACTTAAACATGATATAGTGCTGAGTGATGTGCCTCAGCAGCCCTCCCTTTAGTCTCTGGTAAATATCAATCTTGTTATCAACAAGGCAGCAGAAAACGGATGATTTCTGAGTGTTGACAACTAATGGGAAGTTGTAAGGATTTAAACTACGCAGACATAATGTCTTATGTAGTTCATTTCACAGGTAAGCAATGCCATTAAGTCTGGGGACACTGTACAACAAGAATACACGGTACAAAGTTTCCCTATTATGCATTTTTGTTTTAACTTTAAGAGCGAGACCACAAAAAGAATGAGAATAAAATAAGCTGTAACAGCGGCCCAGACATATGGACTGCAGGAGTAAGAGGCTAATCCTGCTCCACCACCTAACAAGGTGACCTAATTTCTAGGACATAAGGTCTCCCTTGCCTTTTGAAAACACAATTCCTGTAGTGTACTTACTGCACTGCACCCAACACACGCCCACAAAAACCAACTCTGAAGCAGACATAAAACTGATATGAGGAGCAGGTCTGTACTAATGAGTCAAACTAAACTTAGAGAGACTTGAAGTACAAAGTGAAATACAATGGTGTTGAGGATAAATTAGCCTTACAGAGCAATAAAAAAAGCACCTTACATTAGGTGATTCCGCATTAAATTAACCAAACTATAATTAATCACATAAGTGAGGCTGGATTTTAAATAAGTGTTCATTAAACTTGTATCCATAAAGAAAGTGTACACCCTCTTTGAAAAATACACTTCAAAGCAGCTTGGTGTAAAAACATTACCAACAACACTTAATTGTATTAACTTAAGAGATGTTGCAAAAGAATCCAAAGGAAACATGGAAATGAAGCCTCAAGAAAAAGACTGTCTGCACTCTGCAGAAGTCCAACAGCCTGGATAGGAGGCACAAATTTGACAAGCAACCATCCCAAAAACTAGCCCAATTATCTGGTTAGCTCATGTAACATTATGTAATGGTGAATGTAATGAGTTAGGTGCAGATGGGGTTTGAATCAGAGGTCAGTCAGTACATTAATGGCAGTTCCTTTGAAATAGAAATAAACTCATATCATAGACCATAACAGAGGAGTTATTCATTTTTTCTTTTACAAGGTTCAGTTACTTATATCCAATTAAAAAGGATATCAAGCTACTTGAAGAACTAGGGAACAACGGGAGGTGCCCTGAGGCAGCTGTTTGTGCAATCAACCTCTACCAACTGTCAGCTAAAAAAGGAAGCGGAAATAAAAGATTCTGAAATCTCACACGTCTTCTTGGGTGGAGTAGACACCAGTTACAGTTGACCTGTTGCAAGCTAAAAGGTGCTTCCTTCTATCTATACTAACGAAAGGGTATTTTCAGACTGTTTTTAGAAATGTACGTTTTAACAACAACAGATTGGGGTGTGGGGGGATAAATGAGAATATTGAGAATATATTAGGCAGAATATATAGAATATATAGAAAGGATTTGAGGGTTACAAACTAGGTCAGAGAAATGCTGGGAACTGTAAGGCAGAATGAATTCAACCACATACAGAGAATCTTTGAAGAATGTCCAGTCCAGTTCACCCATCATCACAGCCAAGATAGTGCAGGAGACTCTTTAGGCTAAGTGTCTGTCAATGAGTGGCCATGTTAAAGCCTTAAACGTAAATTCCACATAACAACTGTGATGAGTTCTTAGGACAGTAGCACACAAGTGCTTCTCATTAAATCTGACTAAGCTTGACAGGATCTGCAGGGAAGATTGGGATAAACTGCCCAAATCTAAGTCTGGAAAGCCTTTAGAGAATTTCTAAAGAAGATAAGACACGATAATTGCCAAGGGTACTTCTACAAAGTACTGAAATAAGGCTCTGAATACACTTTTGAGAAATGTTGATTTTGAATATTTACCAAGATGTGCAATATGTAAGAAAATATTAATTTTGTTTGTTTGAAAATAACTTTTACTCATAGTATAGAAAAAGTTCAGATGTTGAGGTTTTCATTAAGTGTAATTGAAGTCTTCTTTGCTGGAGCATAAAATTCAAAGATAAAAAAATTAACTAAATGCAAGTGACTGGGCTGATTATAAACATGGCCAACAGCTATCCCAACTATGATCCTTCTTGTTCAATGAGATATGTTTGGGTTTTTTTCTCGGTAAATCTCAGATCAAAGATTAAAAAAACAAACAAGGAATATTGTAGCATCATAATCAAATAACTCTTCACTCAAAGAACTTTAGTTTAGTTTCTGAGTGATTGCTACATATTGTGATGGGATGTGCTGGTGGTCTGGAGCTGTAACTTTTGGGTTTTAGATGCAGTTATTGTTTCCAAGAGCAGACTAAGTAAACCTGCTTTATTTGTCTTCCTAACTCTCTTTTAAATACCATACAAACAGATTACTCAATTCCTAAAGGCTCATTAATCAGTTTGGGCTTTTCAATGAGTCGGCAGAGCTGAATTGCTTTGACAGGTGGAGTAATGTGCGGTAATCTACATTCCTCCCGAGGCTAAGTCATGTTGTAACAGCACCCACAGCATGGAGGAGGAGACCGTGAGGAAACGTTAGGATCCTTTTGAAGGACTGCACTCCTCTCTGGCGCTGCATTCTTAATAGCTAGGATACCAAAAGAACACTCACAAAAAAAAAAAAAAACACAAAAAAAAACAACGATCCGATGCTGAAAACAATGGGTTTGGATATGCTCCTGTGCTCTTGAGGCAAAATAATATATTTTGTTGCTTTAGGTATTATTAAGGCTTCTTGCGTTGAGTACAAAACCTAATTGTTTTCAGAAAGCAAGCAGCTCACAAAAACTACCAGGAGTCCACTATAGTGTTTATCCAAAATGTTTAAAATACCTTTATTTTACATGGCAATGCAAATTCAAATTGCCCAACATGTTGCAACAAAACTAGGCCTTTATGAGGGCCATCGTCACTATGGCAGACAGTGATCCTGAAGACCTAGTCTGGTTTAAGCATCAGAGGATGTCTGTACAACCAGATCTACATGGAGCATTAGGCCACCTTCCACTACCCAGTAAAAATTTTCAGGCCCAAAAACAGGATGCTTAAGATCATAGGTGTCAATCTCTGGCACGCAGTGTAATTATATTTGGCACGTGAGGCAATACCAAATGACTACTAGAGCTGGCCCACCGGTGTTATACAGCACATGTACGGCTTATACTAAATCCCAGATTGCTCTGCTGATGTTTTGGTGCGTCAATCAGGACAGGAGAGTAATCATAACATCTCACTGATCATAACGTCTGATGAACTAACATCCAAGAAGAGATGAAGGTATCTGGCTTGGACACATCAGAATAGATCAGTGTGAAGCAAACTGAGCTATTATTAACAATTTCTTGCTACTCCAAGGCATGGGCTTGAATGGTTGCACATTCATTGAAGGATACTATTATTAGTTAATTGGTTTATCTATATTTTAGTTTTAAATGTAATATTAGCCTGTGGAAAAAGGTTACTGTTGAAATTTAAATCAAAAGGTTGCAAAAAATGCATACAATATCAAAATTTTATTTAAGAAATAAATGCCATTAATGTGTTTTGTTAATTCGAAATTGGATTTTGTATGTGTGCAATATTGAGTTATATATTGTATAGTGTTTAGCTTTGCTTGTTCCATATTCAATGTTTAAGCAAAACTTGTTTTAGTCCGAATCAAAAGTTTCATTGTCATATATGGAGGAAGATTTTTTTAACAAATATCAATGTTGGCAGGCAAATTTGTTTGAGTTTTAAATTTTGGCCCACTGTGTCTGAGTTTGACGCCCCTGCTTTAGATAAACTGCAATTTTCAAACATGATATATGAAGATGCCAGAAGATAAAGGAAAAAAAGGCTGACACTTCCTCTTTAATACACCATGTTTCACATCATGTAAAATGTCTGCAGAGCCTGCCAACAGTCATACAAATGGAATCCCAGTGATAACTAAAAATACTTTTACTCATTCATTAGATCTTAATTACACAAGTTCTCTGAAAGAAAAAAAGGGTAAGTATGATTCCATGAATATTTTGTTTAAAAGGTTTAAACACCTCTGGCTATTGTGGTGCTCAACCTCTCCCTCTTCAACCTCTTTGCGTGTAAGCCAACAAAACAAGAAATCCAAAATTTCAGTGCCATGTTTTTCTCCATTGTTTACTAATTACAGATCACAACTAGTAGTTAGAGACATCTCTTAATGTTTCAAAAGCATATTTGGGCATGTCCAGTCACTTTGAACATGTTTGTGTCTGGTAGTAAGCTTTAAGTATATGCCAGAGCAAGACTAGAATAAGGGCCTGTCTCAGCCAGTGCCCTCTTTTCAGTTGAAGGTACAGGATTTTAGCTCCTCCTTTTCTATTTCACCCTCAAACAAACTTGGGCACTGTTGATGATGATGATTACCTGCAGGTAATCTGAACAAATATGCCGCCAGACTTAATCCTGTCTGTGTGGCTCATAGTTCCTGGGATCATGTTTAGTGATAACATGTAGATAGAAACAACACTAACATTGACAAAGTGGGGTATGGCTCAGGCATTTAGGACGTGAAATATATCATATCTATGCTTCAGAATGATAAACATCCAGTTTAAGACTTCATCATCTGTTTCTTTGTACTGAAGCCATAACTGATCACTTAACTGATCATTTGGGGGGGTATCTGGACATTGATCAAAGAAATGATAAAGAACTGGTTTACCATTTACAACTTGTATAATCTGCTAATATTTGATATCTTAAAGAAAAAGGGGGATATCCCCTGATCTTAAAAAAGCAAAAGAAGAATAAAACTACATTTATATAAATTAGCTGTGTCAGAACAGTGTGTACAGCGAGTCCTGTACACACTGTTCAGTGAAAAAATAAACAAAGCCATAACCGGTCGAGATTCTAAATTGTGTGGATGTTATCTTAGAAAAAACTAATAAGATAATAAGATGCCAGCTCCCATTTGTTATGATAAATAGCTCCCAGCAAGCACAGCACAGCATGATGACAATCTTGGGCAGTCACTAACCCCTTTACACTGCACAAATTTACAAATTGTAAAAAATATCTGACCTTCACATAAACTGAATGAAATCTATAGCTATGTTTACATGGAGCACTTTTGATCCATGTAATCAACGTCCGCTGATCCGATCGGCTTTGATAGGAAAGTAATTTCCACCTGATCGAGAGGGGTGGTTCAAACCTTTTTATGGCTGGATCAGCAGGAAAAAATAAGTATACACTCATCCGATCATTTCTGTGGTGGAGGGTGTTTCTTCGCATGCTTAAACTATGTGGGGGTTACTTGACGTAACGAGTTCAGGAAAGACTTGCGGCAATGGCAGCAACAAAACAGAATGGGACTGTGGCTCAACCCTTCTTCCAAACTCGTATGCATTGTGCATGTCAAAAGCGTTACAAATGTATTAAATCTGTCCATCATACAAATATGCAAATGATCGGATCACTTTATTCAGCGTCCATGTAAACGTGTGAGCTGGTATTTCCAAATCGGATTGATTTTAATCGAATTGATTAAATATTTGTCCATGTAAACGTAACTTACGACTCATCACAAGAGCAGTCGATTCTTTGATCAGCCCTACAGATTATTGATCATCAGTTACTGATAACAAGACTATTTGGTATTTACAATAAAAGTCTCACTTTCCTCCACAGCAACAGAGATGTTTGATGTGTGTTGCTGTAGACATAACAGATACTGGCCCAGGACAAGATGTCAGCATTGCTACCACTGACCATGACTTGTCATTCTTTAAATCTTGTTTGCACATCACAAACACAAAATCCCTCCTCACATAGTGGCTGGCTGCCCTTTCACACTGCCTAGGTCATACCTCCTTACTTACTAATTTCTGGTTCACTTGCTGGTTCAGTTAAATGATTGATTGTATAAACCCGTAACCCCACCCCCCTTAAAAGAATGAGTAAACTACCTCCATCAATTTGCCTGCTTTAATGAGCTTTCTTTTGACATTCTCCATACAGAGGAGATTATCAGAGTGAGGAGCTTATCAGAGGCGTCTGACTTTTTCACTTGTTTATAGGTCTGCTGCTCACGCTATCACAACTTTGCTTTGTTTAAACTACTGTTCTCCACATTTTACAGTAAAGTCAGAGCATTTAAAGAGTTACAACAGGTCTGTAAAGAGCAGCCGATATGAACCCCAACCCAATTCTAGCTTTGCAGGTGTGCTCAGTAACAGACTCCTAGACTGATTTAGATATATCACAAAGTGGTCGATGGCCCCATTCTACTTTAGTTTGTTAACTAAGATTTTGATATAGATCCTACAGTCAATATGAGATTTCTGTGTTAAACAAAGCATGAACTGTAAGAGTGGGTCAGCACCATTATCACATCTCAACATATTGGTGGTGCAGAGTAAGTACAGTCTGCCCATCATTTAAACAGCATTTCAGCCAACCAACATACCGGCCAAAGTATATGCCCACTAATGCTGCCCGCGAGGTTAGAACACACATGACATGTCCATCAATCGATGCGAATCAAATGCTGGTCATTTCTAAGTTCAGTGGTTCCTCAACAACCTAGTGAGATGCCAAGATAAATGGTGGATGAAACATGCAAGAACACCACAACCACACAAAGAAAATAAATGGATATTGAAGACTTTCCAGCTAAAACTCTATGGAGGACCAGGAAGGTCTTTGAAAAAACAATACAGCATTTTCATGATGAATAATTAATTTTGAAATAAAAATATAGATTGCCAAATACAATTTCAAATTCAACAATTAATTCGTACAAAAAGAAATCAAATTGAAAAGTGTTTTGTAGTTACACATTTTGAATTGAAAATTAAATGCCAATTCATTATCAAATAATGTGATTTGTAAATGCATTTTCAAATACAATTTCTAAAAGGAGAAATGAATAACACAATTCATAAATTTGGTTCTAAATACTTTTCCATTTCATACATTTAAAAAGGTAATTTCCATTTCTATTTTGATTTTCTTTTCCTCTGCAATTTTAAATCCTTTTTGCAATTGCATTTCCTTAATAATTTACACTCTCGATTTAGCTTATGCGTGACACTTTGGGGCAGTGAAAACCAAGATTAACCAAACACAGCTGCTCCTCGAGCTGCTCCAGCTCTCTTATTGGTTAGACAGCCACACTTGCACCTCAACAGCTGAACACAACATCGACAGTACAGATCCCGATAATGCAAATACTTTAAGGAGGCTGCTGCAGATAAGGAGAAACTTTAAAGCATCCATCCAGCATTCAGAATATGAGTTTCTGTCAAAGTTTGATGAGGTTGAGCTGTTACTACGCCAAATCGGTGAAGTAACAAGACAGAGACGCAACTGTGGCCTAGCCAATGGGAGAGCTTGCAACACTCGAGGAGCAGCTGGGATTGGTTTAACTTGGATTCTTTCACTGCTACAAAGTGGCGCGCAAAAGCTAAATGAAATCACAGTATTTAATAATGAATTAATATTTAAATATGAAATTCTGCTTTAATATTTCCATTTAAAATGTGTTATTACAAAACATTTTGCAATTTCATTTCTTTTTATATGAATTAATTGTTTAATTTGAAACCATATTTAGCTATCTATAGTTTCATTTCAAAATGAATTACTCATCATGGAAATGCTGTATAGCTTTTTCAAAGATCCTCGTGGTCCTCCTTAAAACTCAACCACACCTTGGTGAGATCAAAAGTTATCTGCAGCATATATAGCTACATTAATCTTACAGATTGCTTGAGAGTGATGGTTTTGGTGACATGACACTAGTGTACATACATCAAGAGCTGTGGTAAAAGATAACAAGATAGCATCTCACTGACAACTATGCACCAGTGTATGAAAGTAAAAAAACAAACAAAAAACTACCTCAAATTTATTTTTTCCTGTGCTATGAAGGATCTGCATCAAATCCCACTTTACAGTCTCAAAATCAGAAAAAAAATGTTATGAAGCAGCATTTATTGGGAATTCAGTGGTCTTGAAATATATCACGAACAAAGAGCAGGAGAGATGCACACAATTAGGATACTAATGGCTGACCAATTTATATATTTTGGCTTCGACCAAAGGTTTGAAGCAGACATATAAATTGTACATTATTTCAATATTTGCTAAAAAAATCTCAATAAATTAAATAAATAAATATCACCCAGTAAACACTAATGAGAAGGTGAAAATGGCTATGAAAAAGCAAATTTTAATACATATTATATTATTCTTGGAGTATAAAGCATAAATGTACATCTCTAAACTAGTTCTACAAGCAATTCCTCCATAAAAAAGATTTTGTGTGATAAACACAAATGCAAACAAACAAAAAAATAGTCATCAATGGTTCATAATACAAATGGTAAATGGACTGTACTTGTATAGCGCTTTTCTAGTCAGGTGAACACTCAAAGCGCTTTGACACTACATATCTCATTCCCCCATATAGCACACATTCATATACTGTAGCACTTATATTAATACATACTGAGTGCTTTCATACCCACATTCATACCCCTGATAGGCACATCAGGAGGCAAGGTAGGGTTCAGTGTCTTGCCCAAGGACACTTTGACATGTAGTCAGTGGAATCGAATGGCCGATCTCCTGTTTAGTAGACAACTGCTCTATACTGCTCTATCCACCCGAGCTACAGCCTCCCAAATACAAATGAATCACCTAATCTGGAGGCCCTGTGGGGCTCATGAAACTACTCATAAACCTGAGCTGTTTTACTGTGTGAAATTGCAGAGTAGACCAGACAAGATATTTAGTAAAGGAATACCATGATGTCATGTCACATACCAATGTGACAAAAAAGCAGAATGTAAGCTTTGTGGTTTGTGGTTTCCATTCTTTACCCGACACTAGTGGGTGGTTCGAGCAACTAAACCTCCATAGCAACTGGGATAAAGGTGATACATTATGTACACAATAGCAACTTTTAGCTTCTAAAATGGAAATCAAATCCATACAATGGGTGAATAGACTAGACGCAGAATATCTCTCCTTGGTCATGGCCTTAACTTGACAAGCAAGGCAGTGTCACAAATATTCCTCGTTAGTTGAAGGTATCTCTACAAGTTTTTTTGGTTTTTCAATTTGCACATTTTAAAAACTTTTAATGAATGTTGACATATCTACAACACATTCAAAATGAAATAAATCATTATTGTCAAATAGCAACAAGTTGTTGTTGTGCATGGATCTGTAAACATTTTTCAGAGTTGTGCAATTTTTGACTCCATTACATTTCTGTAGGAAACTGAATTTTTTGTGAACTTTGGGTAAAGTGTGTGCAGGACAAAGTGAACAAAATAACACGTGCAGATGCACATTTTAACTCCCCCCCCAATAAAAGCAGAACTGCCCTTCCGTTGCTAAAAGACTAAAAGTAAAGCTGTGGTAAAACCACAGCCTTGCCACATGTGGAATGAGCTATTCTTACACTTTTACACAGTTTCATGTTGCAAGTACTGAAATCTGCCTTGCTTTTACAGGTTTGATATTAGAGTGACAAGACCTGATGGGGGAATCAAAATAAAAACCTCTATTACAACATAATTTGTCCCTTTTCTGGCAGTGGTTAACATGCCAACCAAATATTTCTGCATTTGGGTTGTTGACATGACATGGCATTTTCATTGTCCCATAAGATAAAAATGAATATAATTTATATTGGCATCATTTAA
>JBBBVU010000016.1:8135718-8158970 GCA_037177055.1 Atherinosoma microstoma
CTCCTTGATGTTAATTATATAGTATTTGAAAAATTATTTCTTAATTTTTGTTCTGTCACACCATAGGACGACTTCTTGGCGCTGTTCAGTTAAAATGTTTTAAAAAACAGTGAAAAAATTGAAAAAGTTAGTGATCCATTACATTTTCTCAAATATCAGATTTCAAACTACATAAATATCTGCTTTATTTCTCCAAAAATTGTATTTTCCAAAAAACTGTTTTTTTATTGCCTATCCGTCAACAACCCATCTACAGTTGCAGGTGATAATGGGGGAGATATGGGAGGAAGGGACAGCCCAAGGCCAGTCTCATGAGAAAAACAGACAAATCAAGCACCTCATATGAAAAACATCAACACACACCAGGAGTGTGAATGTCAATAAGACCACAAAAGTCTTGGTGTCAAAAGCTGCTTGTTTTACCCTATCCGATTCAAAACAGTAAATATCAGAAAAAGTCTCCATTTTGTAGTGTATATTGTGTGCACATGTGTGAACTTATGCTAAACTCTCACTAAGGTATGTGTCTCAAGAGTTACAGCTGGAGGCCACAAGAGCCAGAGCTTTCACTAAGAGTTGGAATCAAATAACATAACTACTTTCAGTTCACAGAAAAGCTGCCAGACTTGAAACTTGATCAAAATCAAGCACTGATCTCATTGCAGTTGAGCATACACAAAAGGGAAAAACTCAGATTTGACTTTAAAAGCCAAACGGCCTAAATTATCAGAATTAATAAAATAAAAAAAATAAAAAAGTAAACTGATGATGCATAACTACACAGTATAGAGTTAAAAAAAAGTGAATTTAGTGCAAAGGCTTGTAAAAGTTTTGTTTGTTTGTTTTAGATTGTTTTTTCTATGTAAAAATCTGTTGTCAAGTCAGCAATGTCTATTTGAATAACACCATGCTGCTAATGCCCACTGAGTGACTATCCAGCTAGTTCTTTACAGTGACCCATTGGACCAGAACTATTGAGTTTAGCATGACTCTCACTGTGTGTTTATGTATGGACCAAGACATGAAACCAATCTCACAATGTATTTATTTTGGCACGAACTTAACTAACTTGTGTAGACAGCAAGGCAGTATTAACTTTCACATGGAATCTCGACTGAGAGAGAAACAGTAAGACCACGTAACAGTACTAAAACAACAAAATGGTACAGGGTAAGAGTACACCAAAAAAAAAAAAGCCATTTAGGGAAAAAACCAACCCTTCTTTTATCTGTCAGCATGGACTATTGACAGAAGGATATGATGACACACATAGCTCTGTGTTCCATTCAACCCGTCTACTCTGGTCACTGTAATCTAGTGACACAGTTTAATGTTTAGCAGTACGTTATCATGGTCACAAAGTGCTAGATATATGTTCTGGGCTCTCACATTACTGGTATAATAGCTAGAAATAACTTAAAAATGCATTTCACAAACTATGTCAATCTCAGCATGTTTTCTATGTGAAAACAGTTGACTTGCCACAAATTGCAGGTGAGGTGACAAATATTTCAATAAATGCAAACACATGTTTTTACATTTAAAAAAAAAATTCCATAGCAAAAACATCCTGTCAATGCTTTTATGTGTGTGAAATTGTGGTGTAATGACAAACTACGAGTGTACATTTTTCTGTGTACTTCATCATTCCTCTGGGAATCATAATTTAAGACTATAAAGGGAGTGACACAAGAATGAGCCACAAGGGTAGTAGTCAAACTGGAAAGACAAGTGGGTGCTGCTAAAATGTGTTTGTGCATCTGGTATGTGTGAATATTTACACTACTTATTCCAGTGTACGTCTATGCACAGAGATGATGAGCAATTTTACATAAAAGCGATAGCACCTCGTTCTTAGATTCATTTCCATATAGTACATTCTATCTAAAATGTTCTTGTTGTAATGAAGTATATATATAAGCAAATGAATCATGTCAGGACTAATTTGATAACTGATCTGATCTCTGACCATTAAGATTATGCAGTGAGTTTAAGATTCTTGCGGCTGACAAGTTGAAAACAACATCACGGTATGTGCCATTCTTTGTGCAGAAGGTTGCACGACTGACTGACAATGCTGTAAAACTTGTATATTTTTCAGGGAAAAGATACCATCTTCTCTGTGGGTCTTATCTCCCATGAAGAGATATGATGTTGTCAGTGTGAAAATGGAAAGAAAATCTTTTACAAAATTAACGCATCACTTCACTGACACCTACGTGCTTTCTGCAGACTAGCCTTGAAATAATTAACTTATTTCATATATGAAAGTTAAAACAAACAAATAGAAATGTTAAAAACACAGAAAGAATAGTTTTGCCCCTCAAAGTTAACTTGAAGACAACTTGTCATTATAGACGGGAAAGGGACCGGAAGCAAGTGAAAGACTGATCTGATACACAGCACTGACTCACATGCGAGTTTCAAACACTACTGCACGCACACACTTAGCTACTTCAAATACTTAGCCTAATGCCTTGTGACCTGTGGCAAAGAAGTCTATGGCTCAAAGGAACAGGCCACATGACAATACCAAAATATCGAACAGGTAATGGAGAGCAAACAAAACCTTTATGCAGTCCCATCTGAAACGTTAGGTTTATTTAGTTTAAATGATCACTTTCAATATTCTTTCTAATATCAAACAAGAAAGAAATAAAATGTGGAAGGCTCTAGAATTCCCTTAAAAGTAATCCTCCAAGTTTTTCCAGTTACCACATCATTTCCTGTGTCACAAGCAATAGCTTCTGTGATTTCTGTGTGCAGAAACTCACAGCCTTCTCAGGCTTTGGTCAAAGACAGAGCAGTGTATTGTAATAAGATAAGAGAGGACAGGTGGCCAAGTGATCAGGTGCCAGACTGCCTGCCTTCCTGCTTTAGATCTGAGCTGAAACCTCCTGTGTGTGTACAATGAGTATCCTCATTTCTTTAAACATACAGCTTGGAAACAGCACAGAACTCAGAGAGGAGTGTTTTCAAACTCCCACACATGATCATTAATGCCAGAAAAATCCTGAACTATTGGGGACTCGTGTACAACCCAAAGCTCCTGGTGTAACATTAGCACTTGCTATGCAAGTCCTGAACAGTCCTATCAATGTTATTCTTTTTTTATTAACAACCATATAAAAACTCTAATAAACTCTAAACTGTGACATCAAAAGAATTTAAAATATTGTCTTTGCTTACTGAACCAGTGGATAAACATCCACATGAAAGTTTCCCCTTTCAATCAAATTGACAGACCAGTGTGAATCTTACCTTGCAACTGTTTAAATCTTCCTTCCAGGATATTAGAGTATTGCACCTGGTTAACAAATGCTGCCGGGGACAAGCAGGGCTCTCGGTCCCTGTGTTCCCACTCCATCGTTGCTTCTCTAAATCTCTTTGACAAATATTCCTCTCAGATATGAAAAAAGTCCAAGTTTTCCTACATAGCACAGTAGGCACAACTTCAAAAATACATTGAATCCTTTAGGTGCTCCAGAAGACACGTTTTGTACATCCAAAATATTGGTTTATCCTCCTTTTTTAGATTTCCTGCTGATCTTCAATAAGGCACAACAGAAGCTTAAAACTGCAACTGTTCTTCTCTTCATCTACTGTTCGTCCACCATTGTCCAATGAAAACACACCGGTGAGTAGCAAGGCTAAAATATCTTACTTTGTCAAAGAATCATTTCAAACAAAAGCAAGGAACAAAATGTTCTCTCTCTTTTTCATTTCACCACACTTGTGGCCTTTAGGCAAAGTAAAAGACTCCTGCTGCAATCTCTTGTGGTTTTAGCGAAAAAAATGAGAGTACTCCTTCCCTCCAAATTCTGAACGTGCATTTGTGGAAGCAGAGCACTGCCGAGCAAGCTAACCAGCCACAGTTGGATAGCTGTGTAAACAAAGCCTGCTGTCCTGTCTGAAAACTGTGTCATTTGCATAAGGTGTGTTTGAGGGAGGAGCACAGATGAAGAACACTGTGGAAGAATAAGGGGTGGGAGGAGGTGTAGAGGTGGACTAAACCATTAAGAGTCCTTCGCGCAGTCTACCTTCAGGTGGATTATCTAACTCCACCTTAATTCCAGTCAGCAGCAGGGTGTGGCCTACCAAGAAGGTTCATCATGAAAGTCTCCATCAGCCTACACAATGTTATCACTGTACTTATCTTTCTATTTCTTTCACTCCCTAGGCAGCATTTGATCTCCCCCTCTCTTTACATAGGGGCTGACAGGAAGGAAGTTGTTGAGCAAGTCTCAGAAATACAATGAGCACTTTCCTGCCTGACGTGATCTGAACTGTTCTGAGCGTGTGTATCTGTTTGCCTGCCAGATGGTAGGTAGGCGGTGGGGGTGTTAGTGAGCCATTATTTGTTCAACTCATTTACAGAACTATACCATTTCAACACATTTTATATTGAACTAAGCGTTGTAAGCACATCTAAATGAAGAAAAAGTTTGGAAATAAGGCCAGGCATTACTAAATTGTAAAAGTATACCATCATAATCCATTTCTTTCTTCTCTTTTTTTTTTTAACTTTCATTTACTTGTGGAACGTTCCACTGACGAGGTAACTGATAGTTTGCAAATACAAGGGAGAAATGTGCTCAGATTCTTAAGCTGCAAATTAAGACATTTTCTCCCACTAAGAACAACAGATCATTTCACAACAAATTTCAGATTCTGAAGCAAGTCTGCATACATAACATAGACAGCAGAATTGTGTGTTAGGGGCAGATTCTAAATAAATGTAAGGCAAAGGTACCGGTTTTCAAAATGCATGGAAAAGAATTACACAAGACTATAAACATTCTGAGGACTGAGGTCATAACCTCTTTTATAAGTTGGTAGCTTTTTGATCTGGTCAGGGGGCAGTGGTAAAAGTCTCATTATTTTCAGATCTGTGTTGGTTCTGATGAGCTGGCAGCCGCTGGATGGGGCTCATTAGAGGACCAAATGCTCCAGGCCTTCTGTGACAGCATGTTTATGGAGGGGAAGTGGACTAATGAGATCTGAAGAGGACACCCTTCCTTCTGAGGAACAGAGGCTATGCTATGGACACATGCAGTGAGAAAACTAGTAAATCAAAGTAATTCCCATTTAACATCCTGCAGGGCATAAATCAAACACAATCCCATTTAACATGACACCCAAACGTGTTACTGTAGCAGGCCGGTGTGTTTTGCCACACGCTTATAGACATATCAAATTAGTGCAGTTTCTCCATACAAACATGACCCATTTTGATAAAATCATAAATAAACTATGAACAAGGTTAACGCTAACTTAATGAATCTTGTGTACGTCCAAACAAACAGTGAAAAATCTGTCAAATTGAATTATGGGAGAAACTTTCACATTGAGTAAGCCGGAATTAATGACAACAAATGGAAGCCTAGTGTGGTGAATGAACCCAGATGAGGAGGAGGAAAAGACAGAAGCAGCTGGGGGAGTGAGCACTATAACAGGGGAAAAAATGAAAAGTTCTATTGCTATGCATGTTTATTTTATCAATAACTCAGCCGATCTTTCTCCGACGGCCTAAGGGAGGACAAAAGGTTGGACCATAGACTGTCAGTAAGATGTAAAGGGGAATTTTCATGGAATGAGAAGGGTTGATTTATTGTGAGAATTCCAAGACTCCAAGACATAAACAAACTCATTCCTATTTCATAATCTATTGCATATACACATTATATGTAAAAGGTCTAATTATGTAAAGACTTCACTGCTTCCCCATGTCTAGTGAGATTATGTGTCTTTGATGTGAATTTATTTCAAAGAATGATAATTTTAACAAAAACAAAATGGACATTTCCAAGATGACTCAAAACCTTCCAACAAAGAGGGCTTTCACAGGGAAATACAGATAACTGTTTAACTCTAGAGCAAGGCGTGGCTTAAAAATTTGCAAAGTTGCACAGGGAGCTGCGCTACCCACACAGTAAAGTAGATAAGCTGTTATCGATGCAAATTACAATCATCTTGACAAAGGACAGGCTCACAGCTGCAAACCAACTGGAATGTACTTCCATCATACAAAGTTAAATTATTCTAAATTCTTCAGATGTGTAAGAAGTGTACAACTAGGGGATGAGCTGATGGTTTTACAGAAGAAGAAAAAAAGCAACATGAAAAAGACTAATGGAGAAGTGTAAACCAGAAGCACCTTGCAGAATGCAGGAGGCCTTGACATTTGGGGATTAGTTGTTAAAGGTGGGCCTGGGGGAAGCTGCTTCAGCATGTGAAAGAATGTGCACATCAAGTTCACACTTGTTAAACCAAGACGGTCTCACAGGCATTCACACTAGTGTTTTCACACACACAATCTCACACACACACACTTTTCTGGTAAGGCTCGTGCAATTGTTATAACAAAACATTGCATAATGCAACATGATTACTTGACAGTAAATTCAAATATGTTTAAACCCAATACAATTTGTATGCATTTAGTATAAAGGTAACACATTACATGTTTTCTGTAAGCATGAAGGAATGAGTCGGCTTCATTTGTAAGTGAAATGAGGTGTATCTTTCAGAAATACTTTGACTGAAGTGGTGCACAAACATCTTCACTGCATGTGCTTTTTGCTCCGTGTGTGTGTGCACGTGTGTGTGTGTGTGCGTGTGTTTGTGTGTGTGCTTCAGGGGGTGTGTATATGTGTACCTTAGTGGCTGCCTGTTGCTCCCATCTGCTGGACTCTTTATGATACTGCAGCTTGTTTTCAATAATCATTTTTTATCTGTACAATATGAAGCAGGTGCAGCTAAACATCCCCACACATAGGAATTCACACAGAAAAAGAATGGAAAAAATAATGACACTGATTTTTGCTTTAGTTGCCTTACTGACCTTCCAACAAAGGCTGATATGTATAAATTAAATAACTTAAATGCATTTCTACAGTGTCATGGGTGGACTAGCAAGTTAAGAGCAAGTTATAGCTTTTATCAAAGCCATCAGGATCAAAGAGTGTAGTCTTATCATACATCTTAGTAGGACCACATCTTAGTGAGGCCATACGGATGCTGAAGTAGAGGGCCCTTGCACTAACAAACCTTCTCAGAAAACAGATACGCCTGGCTAAATTTGCTCCTTGGTGAACTCAGCTAACAGCTTTGTCCTCCTTTTGAAGGTATTTTGGTCTTGCCCTATAAAGAGAAACTTGTACCTATTGGGACAGAAAAGAATTACATCTGTTCCCCAGTATAGAACCTAATTAGATTTTTACACATTATTGGTAGGTCTGTAGGTTTATCTCAACCGACAGCTGTTTCTAAAGACCCTGTTGAATGCCTTAAGTTATTTTAATCAGATTAAAGAGACTGGTAATTTTATTTTGGAAAAAAATTGCAGTGTCATTATTGTAGTGTCATTATTTTGGGAAAAAAATTATGCATGTTGTATTAAACTGAAGGAAACAGAACCACAGATCCCCGGTTTGACTGGAATAAACACTATTCAAAATGTTACAAAGCAAGAATGGTGTTGAGTTCTGTCGTGTGTAGTTATCTAAAATACTGTTCATGGTACACATTTTCTTGCCACAGCAAATGTAAAACTAACCATGAAAAACTGCCAGAAGATTTACTAGTGGCCCCAAATTTATGACTGACAAGAGGTTCACAGAAAAGTGTGACAGTGTATGTAAGAAATTACTAAATTTGCTCACATATCCACTTTCAGCTTTTCAACTTTAAGTCCAAGTTTAACCCCGTAGCAGCTGGGATGGGTTCCAGTAACCCCACAACCCTGAATTCAAATAAGCAGGTACAGAAAATGGATGAATGGTATTCTAAAACTATGCAGTGATGAAGCTTAAACTTCGATTTGCTCGTTAGTCCTCATGCATTTGAGAGTATAGTTGGGGGAAAAAAGCCTTTGATTGTAATATTAGATCATAGCATAATTTGCATTCCCAAGTTCAGCTCAGTGCAATTTAATGGAACAGAAAAGACAAAGATGTCCCAATAATAAACTATCCTACGTAAAAATGCAAGTATGAGCTACATAACCGTTTCTGTTAATCTATGACTAAAGAGTTTTATAGGCACATTTGACTGAATGCCAGCTTGTGCATCGATGTGGTCTGAGGTGTAACATACCTGCGAGGGCTTTAATGCGGGAGCGCTCAAAGAGACGTGCTGAACTGTTCTCATTATCCCAGTCAGTCTCTGCTGCCAGGTCCCAGCGGTTGTTGATGTCATTATATTGCTGCTGGATCTCCAAGCTGTCAAAGTCCGTTGGCGAGATTGTGCTCATGGTGTCAATGCAAAAGAAAACACATTCAACCTACAAAGCAGAAATAGAAACAGAAAACCATCCAAAGTCAGTGACAGCAAGAAGAAGACATTATATAATACTATACGATTCTCAAGACTGACCCCTGAATTTCTCTGAGCTGACGTTTGAAAAGACTAATTGGAGAAACTTTTATTTCAATAAAAGCAAAACAATGCACATCAGACTCACTCTCGACACTCTCCAGCTGCACTTCAGTTGAATGTGCCAAAATGACAGTTGTATGCAAATGGTGGCTTGGACAGTACACTGCCAGAGAAACTTTGAGATAAGTTCAGCTACTGTCAGTGAGTCAGTTGGTCAGTGAATAAAAAAATAGATGCTCCTGTAAGGCTAGGTATCTCCAGTAACCTAGGATTTTCCTAAGTACTGACAGCCCACAGAACAATTTTGGTGCACATTAATTAGGCCTTGTCTTGTGCACTTTTAAAATTGGCAACATTATGCCGATGAATATCCAAATATATTCCCTGTTAGTATTTGCAGAGGAGTTTTATTTTCAAAAAAGTATACAACAAAAATCAGTAATGCAAATGTGACATTAATGCGCCGTCCACACAGTGGTCAAAAATCCACAGATTAAGTCCTTGTCTTTGCATCACTACCAGACATGTAATTTATACCCCATGCAACCCTGCTGTTTTTATTAATTCTGCATAGATCTTAGACATCAAAACAAGGTTACCTAATATTGCAACAATCAATACTACATACACACTGAGGTCAATTTCGGCCAGTAGAAAATCCATCTTGTCCTCTTTGTTTGAATCAATGTTAACATGCAAGCATTTTTCAAAGAATAAGGATTCTCGTTTAAATGCACAAGAGACATTGCAAGCTCATAGCGTGAGTAATATGGTTGTACATACCACAGGCTACTGATAAAAGAAGAGTATATTCAACTCATCAATACAGATTTATCCTCAACATCATACAGACAAAAACCACATAACCAGAAGTTCAGCTGACAACAGCAGCTGGGTAGAAAGTATTTAACTTTCAGAATAATCCAAAAGTCTACAGCAATCTAATTCTGAGCACATGCTGAGTAAATGATGTGGATGTCACAGCTGCTTGGTATGATTAAAAATTTAACATTGTTGGCACTCTGCTGTGAAAAAAAATTAAGCTAAGAGCAAAAAACAAGAGAGATCCTGCACCTTTATTCACTGACATACAATTGGGGGGCATATAGTGAGATTAAAACCCCCTGCCCAAGAGACCCATTTTCTGAGAGCCTTTACTTAAAAGCATTGACCAGATTAATAGATGTGGTTGAGTAGTCAGTTTGTTAATACCCATTATTTTATCTTTTGTTGTGTCTGGTAGCTTTGGCTGATTATATCAGAGCAGCAGGATATGGAAATGAGACAGATAAAGGATGCAAGTAGAAAAATGGTGGGTTGTTAGAGGTATTTCTGCCTTAGATGTCTGACAGAGATTTGCTGGAGTCTGTCTTGGGGTTAAGCATTGAATCCATCCTACTGTAAAATTGAGTGTAAATTTTTGTAAACTTTAATTCTAAACATAAACTGTGTCTATTATTTAACATGATGAGTTTAGTTATCTAAATTATGTTCAATTGTGCTACTGTAAAAGGATGGAAAGAAGAGATTCAAAGTAATCAACATGGTGGTATTTAGGATTTCATTTATTTTTCTTAAACTGAACTGAACAACATGATAATGTCAGAGAATTATCCAGATCAAAACTATCAGTAATTGATTTGTTCCAAGGAAATCATTCTCTAAATCAAACCAAGTAGCTGGTCTAGAAACTACTTTAATATTAAAACATATTTTTTGGGGAAAATGTGCTACTAATACAAAAATAAAGCTACAAGCTTTCACATACTTTCTGTCTAAACTTGTTTTAAACCATCAGATCATGATGGTCCTCAGTAAAAAAGTACAATTGTGGATGTGAAGAAGTGAAACAAGTCACATATCTTGCAGCTATTAAAAAGAAAGAAAAAAAAGCTTGGCAAATCCCATTAGTGTTAGATTAAGAAGTGGCTGGGAATAGAAACTAAATGCAGGGATTAGAGAAGATGGCAGAACATCGCCTCCACGTCCCCCCCCCCCGACCTGTAACCCCACCATTTACTGGCACCCCAATACTTGACTGTGCAAGTGTGTGTTATGGATTTTCTTATACTATCTGGAATCCTGAGTTATTTTCACATTGGAAGTTCATTATAATGGAAGCATGACCCAAAAAAAGGACACTGTCGACAGCAATCTGTCTGTGGGAGTGGTTCAGGGTGGGGGATGGCAGGAAGCAGGACCGGTGAGGTCACAAGAGTCCGGTAGTGGCAATCCTCCCCTTATGAGTAGCAAGAGGCTCGGCTCAGTGTCTGCACCAATCACACTTCAATGAACCAGACAAACAATCCCCTGACCTACTATGAAACTGTATTTATCCTCCCACACACAAGAAAGTGCAACAGACACACACTCTCACACACAGAAAAAAAATCCACACATGCAAGCTGAGTTGACCCATTACACCCTGCCACTAAAAGTCCTTTCAGTGCACTCTTACATTGTGCTTCTAAAAGCCACACATATAAATCCGCCCACTAAGCATGTAAGTATATAGTATATCAGCATTCAGCAGACAAAACAAGTCACCTAAACACTTATAATCATTTTAGCTTGATTGATATGCAATCATCTCCCCAAAGTCCACACAAAAACCAAGTCAGAAGCAGAAAAAAGCATCTAAACTGTTTAACTTGACACTGGGCCTTTCAATCATAATCACAAACAAACTTTTTAGAAACAAACATTCAGCTAATAAACTTAATCCTTCCACAGGTCAACTTAACAGAAACAGTAACAGAAAAAAACAAACAAAAAAACCAGGTGGGAGAACAGACGTGGCACAAAAGGGGGGCATACACAACATGTTCTGAAAGAAAATCCCCTAAAGTCCTAATTCTAGCAAAAAATATAGCAAAACAAACAATGAGATGAAATATTCTTTAGTCTGTTTTGTATCCTTAATATTTCAATATATGCCTTTAAATAATTACTGTCTAATCACTTCATAGACCAATCAAACACAGAAAAAAATAAATAATAATGTCACATAATTATTTGCACTACAAAAATGTTGGGCTGTGTCAACAGGCTGAATACTTAGGAGCACTTCACAAATGTAAGGATCGTATGTGTGCCGTTTTGTTATCAATTACCCTCAAGCTGGGTAAAAGGCGGAGCTTTGGTGTATCATAAAAAGAAACCTTTTCAAATATGCTAAACTATTATTTCACGATACAAAAATGTGACAGCAGGACATCTATCACAAATTTGAGTGTTTAGAAAAATAGTGCCTCTAAAAAAAAGAAAGAATTGAAGTGGGGCATAGAGGAATGCCTCAAGGCCAAACTCCAGCTCCTCACTGCAGACACACATTAGGCCATCGCTCACAAATGAATGACATTGGTTAAGAAAACAGGGCAGAGACAGTGGCATGATAGGCAGCACCACCACCTCTTTCTATTTCGCTCACTGCCACCCCTCCTCCTCTCCCAGGGCTGTGTCCCTTAGCCCAGCTGGTGTGTTTGTCACTGCACCCTTTAATAAGGAAGAGAGGGAAAGAGAAATAGAGTCCACAATCAAGACACCCACAGGGAATTAGGCCTGTGCACATTAGCCAGCCACATTGCCAATGTGCACCAGGGGAAAAGGGCAGACACACACAAATATACAAACCACTCCCTGTTATGCCAAACAAAGGAACTAAAGCCCTTGCTACTTCCAAATCCCACAATGCAATGGTAGTATTCAAAATACACAAAAAAGGTCTTAAATGACATAAAATACCATTATATTTGTCAGTATCCTTTTCAAGAAAAAAAACAATCACTAAAAAGTATAGCCAGAAATTGCTTAATAAGTGTAAAGTAGCAAAGAGATTCACATAAACAAAGCATCATGAGTTCAAGCTGAGGTGCTGTATTGCCCCTAATCAGCCTGCCTGTGATGCACATGTGCCTGAAGCGTGGGGAGATGGACTCCAACAAGCAGAACACAAAGCCTTCTACACCAAACTGGCCCCACACAATGAAAGAGTCAGCACAGAGTTGAGGCCGACTGTTCAAGCCTTTCCTGTTTGCAGAGATGAGGCAGCCAGAGGCACATATGCATCAGAGGCCCCTCCACAGGCTGCTGATCCTAGCCTGAATGCACTGCTGAATAGGGCAGCAGAGGTCCTTTGTTGACCTGTAGCATCACATTCATCAAACACTCAAGTGACCAGCGTGTCCTGAACACGCTGAGATGGACATGTTATTTTGGTTTTGGTTATCAGTGCTGAATACAGCACAATAATCTATAATAAAGTTTTTATTTCTAAATTGTATTCTATTTTACACCTAGTCTGTTAAAGTTTTAGTTTCCCTTTTAAAAAAATTGTTTTAAATAAATTATCCAAATCTATAAACAAATAAATAATAAACATTTTTAAATAAATTTAAAAAGAAAACATGCTGAAAATAACAACCGGCAATATGTTAATCTAATCATTAGAATGGAGATTTTCTAGCAAACACACTCTTTCCCACAACTACAGTGCAACTAATGTCAAAAAATCAAATGCATACAATAAAACCTGGAAAGATGGATTCCCTTGTATCATGATCTTGAGAATGTTATGTGAATGCAGTTGGTAATGGTAGCAAAGCCTATTAATATAACTAATGACAGGCAATAAATGACCGTTGCTACAGCTTCTGTCAGTGTGCTGTCATTGCTGAGTAAGTCCTGGGTTTCTAAATTAGACTGGAAGTCAAAGTTGCAGTATCAGTATCCAAGGCAGCAAGAAATCTCAACTAAAACCATCAATTAGTGCCTTTCCATTGGCAGATTTTTTCGGTCATTTTAAAACAAGTAGGACAAAGTGTATCAGCAGTACTCAGTATCCCTCGGTATGTCTGCATGTGAGAGTGTTTCTTATGTTTCAGGATTTTTTGCGCGTCAATACTGTTCACTGGAAGCAGATTCTGTTGATACTTATCAATGATTACATGGTCCATCTGAAGCTTTATGTTAAATATGGAATATTATCCAACTATACTTAATAGCAATGTACATTAAGTAATAAAACTAAGAGAATCCAGTCTGGTCTTTAAGTACAAAACCAACTGCACACTATGGCAGCTCAAGTTTGCTTAAAGCTAGAGTTGGTAATGTTGTAGAGCTAGCAAGATTTTATAGTGGCACCTCCTCTAAGGTCCTCCCCCTCCCGTCAATGCCCCCCTCCCGAAACTTGAACTTGCAACAGCAGAACTCAGCAGGGTAGCTGAGAGCCGACACAGCCGTTTCAGCACATGCGTGGGCAGGACGAGACATGAAGGCATCTGATTGCTTCTTTCCATTTGGACCGAATGGCAGGGATTGGTCAGAGTTTTTATAGGCCTGCAGCTAGGAGGTCGGATTTTTGCCGTTGCTTTGTATGAATACATAATGTATTGACTACTCTCAGGATGAAAGGAATATTTCACCCAGTATAACAAAAAGTGTTTCTGAACAGGATTACCAACTATAGCTTTAATGTGAACAGTGTGATGAAACTTTCCTAATAAAAAGCAACAATTTTATAAAATACATATATGAATGCAATTTAAATCTTGACAATTATTCAGTCAGCTTCTTTTTTTCCAATGTCATACTGTTTAATTTTGTTATCAAGAAAATTGGGCCGTTTGTTTGTTTCCGATACTATTACTTAATTTAAAAGCTACTTTCAGCCTTAAATTGATTACCACTTTTTGGGAAGCTTTTACTGCACTTACTGTAACATTGTTATCGCCTTAAGAAACGTGTGCACACACTGCCACATATACCAAAACAAAAAGAATGCAAGCAAGCCATCTTTAGAAGATGTTTTGTGAGGTAAGTGATTGAGTCTGTTTCTTTTGATTAAATAAACATCTCCCCAAATGCTACTGTTACTCATTTTTCTTCTTTCTAATGTGGCAAAAAATCCATCATAGCTTCATATAAAAAGTCAAAATGTCTTAACTATCCTAAAAAAAAAATCACACTAAAAAACAAATCAAATCGTGGTTTATTTTGATCTGGACTGGGGCCACCTTTTGGTCAGACCAAATTTTGACTCTGCATGCTCTGCAGAGTTTCACACCTGTAATTGGTTTGAATCAAACAAAGAAGTCCAAATGAACAAACCAAACAAGCTTGCACCCCAGCTCCATGAGCCATACGCTTGTCTCATGAAGACGGTGAACTCCACAATTCCACGCTAATGCTAAATGTTGTTCATCTAACCAGCCAACCAGCTAACATCCATTTAAAATCTCTCTATCATCGCATCCCGTCTGTCTCTAAATCAAAAAGGCTCCTCATGTATTTCAAATCAGTAACCATGAACATTGCAACTATTTGTGATTTGTAATCAAAGAACTATAAGCATGTGTAGCTATTGTACTTTCCAAGGAACAAATTGCATGCAGGAATAAAAGCAACACTAATCACATTTTCAAATTAAAGAAAAAAAATACACAACTTTTACCATATCACCGCATTGTGCTTAACTATAAGATGAGCTAACTTTATATGCTAAAATATAGATTTCATGCTCAACAATTTTCATGCTCACAGAAAGTACAAAAATAATGTGCTGTCACTAGCCAGCATTTAACATAAAAAACAAGGCTCTAGCAGAGATCCCCAACAAGCTGCTAATATATGTGAAATTTCTATATTATTTGCACATTCAGTGACTATGCTCAAGATGAATTAATATTACTTCAGACAGATTCAGTTTCATAGCCAAGGAAGATCTTAGATAGAGAGGGGATGAAAATTCAATATAGCCGATGAATTATACACAGAGTGTTTACATGCACAATTACACAGCATTAATTTCCTTCATATTTTCTTTTGTCATGTCACAGCAGCAGCCCTGGAGCAAAGATGTCAGTCAAAATTCCAAAGGGGATACTGTTATTAATTATTAAACATACTGTATGTTGACTCCTCTAACCTTCACCTAAGGAAAATCCTTCAGTATAACTAGGTGGACAACAAGGAAAAGTCCCTTGTGTTGCCCTCTAGTGGTACAATTTCAGATTACATACACATTCAATACCAAATTGACAGACTGCTTGATTCAAGAAATTATTTGAAAAAGGCAAATACTTACTGGGACAAAAAAAATGGTTATACACTACACAACAAATGTAAGAACCGATATGAGTGACTAATACTGAAAAGTAAACAACAAATCAGCAATTTTATATCAGTACATCAACATCAATCATGTTATAATATTTTGAGTTTGGCCATTTATATAATCAGGAATAGGGAAACTTGAACAACTTTTTAGTTACATACTGACCTTAAAACAGGATAAAGATAAAAAGCTGAGCGGTAGAATTAAATTCTAACGCAATATGCTAAAAAACAGTTTTCACAAAACAGTGTTTATCAGACTTTGCTTTCCAGTATTTGAAAAACCTTTGTAGCAGACCATCTGACTGACTATCTGACCAGAGCTGTGTTTCATATCTAACACATGGAGGCAGTAAAGTTGAACTTGTGATTTGATTTCAGGATGCTTAAGTAGCAGTGATGGTGACGTATTGTGGCTCCGTATAATTCAAGACAAAATTATGTTTTTTAGTCTTCTTATTTAATCAAGCAAAAATAAAACTGTTGCATAAGCATGTCTGCACTGGGAAGGTAACCACAAATCTGCATAGTTACTTTTATCATGATGCTTGTTTGCGTTGTTATTTAAAAAAGACAGACATGAAAGTCATTGAGTCAGACAACACCATATGTTAATATAAAGTTGCTACTTTGCTGAAGGGAGGACTTTATATTATTTTTTCTACCAGGGGCTCTCTAAAGCATATGAATATACAGAAATTAGTAAGGAGAGCAACACACAAGGAAAAACATCAAATGACTAGCAACAAAGCACTAAAATGAAGTAATTAGTTCTATGTATCTGACTTCATTAATAAGATTAGACATCTAAATTAAAAAATCTATTTAACAGGGATCATTTGGTCCAGCTATATTTTCCATGTAAATAAACCAGATTCCAGGTCACATGGAGTATATGGGATAGGGAGAAAAGGAAAAAAATAAATCAATAATCATAAAAATATTTCTATCTCAACCTCTAGTCTAGTTGATCTGTAAGACATAAATCAGCCATTGGTCATCAAGTTAATTAAAACTTCAAAGTGTTGTATCAAAACCTTTAGACGTAGAGCAATGTGCTCATCCCATGGTAAAGACACCACAAGTTAGGTTTCACAAAATAGATGTTTCTCTATCAGTGTCCTTTAAAGATGACAAACCATTTCTTTACAGGCTGTTCTGGCCCAAAACAGCTGTTAAGCACCATTGTTGTACAGTAAAAGTACTATGTACTCTTGCCTTACAATGTCTTATATTTTCAGATGTATCTTTCTTATTCTCCCATTCAGTTTTTATAAAGTCACCAGAAATAACTATCAGTCCTAAAACATATTGAAAACCATAGTAGCCAACTCTCTTGCAACCCAAGAGGCTAGACAAAAAAAATACAACTCCGCGTGTTTTCTTACTAATTTTCCACTTTCTGGACCATAAAACGTGGTTCTACACGTGGTGGTCAGTAAACGTCAGCTCTGGGTAATCTGAATACGAGGTATTGTATTAAATTTTTAATGGTAATGTGGTAAAGTTGTATATTTCAAAACTACATATCCACAAGTTTGTGTTAATTATTTGTATTCCATCCTTAAGAGCACCATTTAACATACTTTTACCTGATGCATCCCTGCTATGACTCACAACCTAGGCCAGCCATGCAGTATAAATCTCGGTCTCATCATAACATAACCACACAACCCACAGCGTGTTAAGAAAGGGAAAGGGAAAAAACTGCAGCTCTAAAAGATGCCATCACTGTAACATATCTTGGTCTGATGGGGAGGCAAAAAACAACCCAACAAGCAACAAGGTTTGGTCGGCTTAGCAGCAGCAGATGCTGAATCGAAGATCCAGGCTGGCTGTACAGAACACGCAGATAAAATGTGGCTGCGTTTGACATCGATTCAAACAAAGGGGAGAAGAGACAGACATACAGTGAGATGGCTACCAATAACTAACGTAAGGCGTTGCTGTCATGCATCCTTCAACCAGGCAGCTATCATTTCAAAAATGTGTGTGAATTTATCTTTTCCACAGTTAACGAAAATGCGATTCAATATCGTTACCCATTGACTTGGAAAGCTAATAGCAGGGACAAGCTAACAGCAGTCACCTGAATATCAGACTCCTCTCTCATTAGCTTTGTTATTATGGGGACCCTGCTGGTAGTGGAGAGTAAAAAAAAAAAAAAAGGGAAAAAAAGGCTAGAAGAAAAATCCTACTTACCCCTTATTTTTCTGTCTTCTGGTAAAGAGGTTGTCGATAATATGTTTATCGCGTCACTATATGAAACGTTTCACCAGACATGAAAAATATCTCCCTTTGCTACCACGCGCGCGGCTATGCTAATTCGAATTTTAACGGTTAAAAATCCCAGGTAACACTGATAACGTCTTTCCTTTAAATCCGCATCCTCCAAAAAAGCTCTCTCCTCCGCGCTGCATCGATAGCAGCGCGTTACGAAACCAGGCTCTGTTTAGCTACAGTAGCGTTCACACAAAAACGGTCATCGGGGAAGACAAAAATATAGGCAATGAGAAGACCCCCTTTTTTTCTGTGGCAGGTACGAGACGGATATCCGCAGCAGCTTCTCCCCCCTCCTCCTCTTCGGCCGAGCATCCGAGGGGCCGTCCGTACCTCGCTGACTCCTGCTCCCTGTGCTCCCGTTCAACAGGGAGAAGAAAGAAAAAGTGGACGTGGTGGTGTAGGTGGTGGGTAGGTGGTTGGGTGGGTGGGTGAATGGATGTGTGGGTGGGTTTCTGACCCTTCACAGTCACGTGAGAAAAACACATTTTCAGTATTAGCAATAACAAGAAGACTGAGGAAAGGAAATGATGTGGCCTCGTGTGTGGTGCTGTCCCTGGTGCTAAAACAGAAATCTCTGAATTTCACATATCTTTGAAACATATATACACAATCTTTATTTTACTGAACACCATTGCATTCTACTGAAGAATTACATGATCCACTGAAACATACATACAACCTTTACTGATTCAAAGTTTTTTTTTTCACTAATCTAAATCCTTATGTCACCATCTAGACATGTTTCCTCCATTCATTTTAGCTTTTTTTTTATCCTGTAAGGCCTGCAGTTGCTCTAAATTATTCCTGAGACTGGATGCAGCACCTGGCTGGTGTGTGACATAAAGCAAGTCATCAAGATCTGGGTTATTCATAAAGCCCTTAAGGGTCCTCATGCAAGAATCCTCAAGACTGGGATTAGTGTACTCCCCTGTGCTTTTCTTAGCAGCACCATAGTAATGTTATGGTTACAGCAGCTGAGTTAGAAGTTATCTACACTCAGCACCAGTCCACCCAAATTATGACACCTAAATTACATTTAGGAGTATTTGGTGTTCTGTTCTTTTGGGTGTGTACAGTATCTGAGTATGGGTGTAGCTCAGCCAACAAAGTGGTAGTGGTAAAGGCTTTATGGGATGATGGGTCTCATTGGGAGGGCTGAACACTTTAGAAAATAGCATGCTACTCATTATAAGCAGTTAGTGGTCATGAAAAAGTTCTGCTGAGTTGTTGGTGTCGTTCTAGCATTTCTGCTGTGAATGTTTTATTGTAGTTGAAGCTCTTCAAGTGGACAGGCTCTTTTTTAGCTGCACCAGTGGGCATTATACAGTAGATTTACACTATCAACAAATCAGAGAAATATTGTCATCACTGAAAAGTTTTATGAAGCTTCTGACTCAACAGACTAATTTCAGCGGGGGCTGGAGGACACTGGAGAAAAGGTGAAGCAAATGTTGCTGGTTTAAAAGAAGCCCTTGGACCTCAAGGAAAACACTGTCAGCCAAAGTTATGGGAAAAGTGGATGTTGTCATTTTTGGGGGTAATCTACATGGCCCTGAATATTTGAACTTTGATATTGCTCAGGAAAGCCTTGGATTGAAGTTGGTCTGTAATGTGTTACCTACTTAATTGTGACTGGAATCTTTTTCTTTTTTTTAGTTTAGCATGCCGCTTTTTGTGTATATGAAAAAAAAAAAATACCTCTCACAGCTAATTAAATTAATTGGCAACAAGTCAGGATTATGATTTGGGTACAAAGAGAAAGATCCAGAGAGTTTGTGTGTTTTCAAAATAAAGATGGGGAATGACCTAACACTGTGAAAGACTTCATGCAAGCAAATCTACCCAGAACTGCATATTTGAGGATTTCATCATCTACGTTACATAATGTCATTAAAAGACTCAGAGAATTCAGAAGAAGAAAATTCTCTGTATCTATCGGATAAGTCCAAAACCCACTTTAGAGTGTCCCTTATCTTTAAACCTTGAGACAGCACTAAAAACAGACATGATGCTGTCACTACCATTCTGCCAAAACACTCCTAAAACTGTTCAGTTTGTTTCTGCATTGACAAATGGAAGTTAAAAACTTTACCTGGCAAAGAAAAAGAAAAGAAAAAAATATGTATATACTGTATATAAACAGTATGTAATTTTAGTATAAAGATCCAGGAATGTCAAACCCCTCTATAGGCTGGAGCGTATTGAAAGGGATTTTTTTTTTAATAGTGTAGTGTGAAGCACTTATTTGTTGTTGTCTTACTTGCCATGGTGAGCACTCTCAGGGGCTTTGGGAGGAATTCTGGCAGGGAAGCTGAGATCTACTTACAATGGGGCAACAAAAGACTGAATTTTCATCATCTAAAACAACTCAAGCCTCAAAAATGTCACAGAAGTTAGAGTGAACACTATATACTGAATTTTACACCACATCATTTACTTAATCACTATTTTTCTCAGCTGAAAAACATCTAATGCTACACATTATTGCATGCATGATTGCTGCCCAATGTGTCCCGCTTACCATGTTTTTAATAATTGCTAAAGCAATACCAAGCTGGGGAGCAACATGGAAGTTTTCAACTTGACAAAATAGTGACAGTAAATAACTGTATGATGCAAAGGTGATGCAGTATGAAACTATTTATATGGTATTGCACGAATAGGGACATTTTTTAGGTTTTATCTTGATTATATTTATGAAAAATGCTCTCCATTGTGACCCCATTCTGAATAGTTCTTAGCTTGGCTCCCTCGTCAGAATTACTTTCAGATTCTCCTAACTTAGAGAGTTCTGACTGCTGAATATTGCAGGTAAGGCACTGACTCATAGCTGTTACACACAAACCCACTTCATGGTAAAACAAAAATATCTTTTTATGATTGACTGAGAAAAAGTAAAATCTGTTCTGTGAACATCCAGCATGGCATCACAACACAGTTCCTAAGCTAGCATCTGTGACAGTCTGGAGGCACATTAGTTCACGAGTTAGGTCAGAATCGTACTTGTTTTTTCCCTCTTATGTAGACAAATGATTCTGTCGATGTAATTGTTTACATACTTGCGTACAATCAACACCTGTCACCAGAGTATTCTGTTTGGGTTTACACCCGCAGTCTGACAGCGTACTGAACTTCCAGTTCATTGGGATGTAAACAATAAACACAGAGACTGTAAAAGAGGTTTGCATTTGGCAAGTGCTAAAATCATGGCAGAAAAAAACAACATCTGCAAATGTATGATATTTAGCATCCCTAAATCATTTCCATCAAATATTCTGTCACCTCTGCCCCCTACTCTGCCTCTACCAGTCAATTCTATATCTCATCTTCCATTTGTGTGGTGTTAGTTTCAGGGTTCATGTACAGTCATGCTCCGAACAAATGCAGGATACGCAAGGCAGCCATAAACTTGCAAAAGCATATTATTTTTAGTTTAACTTCTACGTAAATACAGGCACCATTAATGCTTAACTATTTAGATTTCAAAGCAACATGTGTTGTCATCCAGACAACATTTTTTTCATAGAAGGTCTTGCTTATTATGGCAATATAATGCCACATTTCATTCTGCATAGAGTAAAGCAGCACGTCCCGCATTAAAAGTCCCAGGCCCTCATTTGTCAACCATGCTTGCATGTGTCTGTGCAGGCATAAGAACATTCTCATGTCTAATGTGTAAAAATGACCAACGTGTACAGCTCTGACTATGCTTACAGGTACAATCTAGTGACAGCAGGGAAACTGCAAATAGAAAGCATTGCTGGTGTCACAGCATGAAGTCTCAACATACTGTAGGCTTCTGTAGATATTCTGTAGATATTCAAGTGCCCATTTAAGCCGCTTTTCCTTACCAATATGAGGCGAGAGACAGAATATCCTTCACCTGGCTGGATTATACCATCCATGTATTTTGAGCCCATTTCCCTGAGCTCAAAATGCATTCAGTTCCTTTGGAAAAATCAACACCAAGCTGAAATAAATAGGAAAGACTTCATTTCTAATGATGATTGTCCAATGGTGTTAAGTTTGTCGTAGTCTGTCTTCCTTCCTCCAACTGCAGATATGTCTTGTCTGTGGGCTGTGACACTTTTTTTTAATTTAGTTTATTATCAAACCAGTTTTTTTTCCCCCCTGATTTCTTATGAAGAGTTCTTCTACAACATTAACTACAGTCCTTTCTCTCAGGCAGAATTTGTTCCTTTCTTTTATTAGTTTGTTTTATTCTTTTTATAACAGTATATTGGGTTAGTGTGCTGTCGAAAATTATTTATCTAATGCACTTGAGTGTGCTCCTTTTTTTTTTTTCATTTGTGTGAAACATTGTGTTAATTCATGAATGAAAAGCAGCACAATGAATATTGACCGCAATGTTTGTTCGGTTTCAACCTCAGCAACAAGCAACTCGATCTTGGTTAATTAACTTCTCTCTCATTATTCCAGGAAGGAACATAAGCATTTTCCACATGGTTTTTACCTTATATGGTTAATCTGAATGTAAATGACCCTGAAAAGCAAGCGTGGTTGTTTGGAACATCTGGGATTCATCAACAGTTTATTGCTTACCTTCGTCCATACAACCGTCATGGACATGTTTGATAAATACATTGTTTTTACTACTTAAACACATTTTGGAATTTTGTTTGTATGGCAGAATTTATTTTAAGAAAAATTCTACCAAAGAGTGATAGATGTGGGCTCTGGTACTAAACGGGCCTGCCTGCAGTACAGACCCATTCCCCACTGAAATCATTTGGTTTAATATGAAAGAAAAAATGCAACAAGAGGCTCTAAACTGTTGAGCAGCTGAAATTTTACATCAGCATTTTGTTTTCCAAACTGCAAAAATTGGTCCTCTCAGTTCCAAGAAACAATGTTGTTGCGGTTTTTTGTTGTTTGTTTTATTTTGTGGTATGTTTTAAACTGTTTAATGTTTTTTTCAGGTCTGAGTACACGACAACAGGTTTCTGGCTCTGTTGGTGGTTTCTAACGTAGCTGTTTGATGTTGAGTGCTGACTTTTAATCTTTCTTCTTTGGCTCCAAAAACTATAATTTCAGTTTTGTCTACATTTAACAGAAGAAAGTTTTGACACATCCAGTCTCTAATTTGATCAATGCATCTGGTCAGTGTTTCAATCGGACTATAGTTTCCTCATGAGATGGTTATGCAGATTTGTGTGTAATCAGCATAGCTATGGCAACATGTTTTGTTGTTTTTAATAATTTGAGCAAGTGGGAGCATGTAGATGTCAAACAGCAGTGGCCCCAGGATGGAGCCTTGGGGAACTCCAAGGGTTATTTTAGTTTGTTCAGATCTATAGTTACCTATTGACACAAAGTAGTCCCTGTCCTTTAGATAGGACTCAAACCAATTGATTGCAGTGCGAGAAAGTCCTACCCAGGTTTTCAGCCAGTCTAGTAAGATGTTATGGTCGACTGTGTCAAATGCAGCACTGAGATCCAGTAGTACCAGGACTGAA
>JBBBVU010000016.1:8190568-8206763 GCA_037177055.1 Atherinosoma microstoma
CCTTTGTTGAGAGGGGGGGGGAGGGGAGGACAGGGAGAGGGGGGGGGGGGAGAGGAGAGGAGAGGAGAGGAGAGGAGAGGAGAGGAGAGGAGAGGAGAGGAGAGGATAGGAAGCCTATTTCTACCACGTTTGAACAGATGGAAGCAATTAGACAGGAACTGCCAATGAGTCTGGGCTGAGGCGTAATTAGGGGACAATATCACTTTAAACACAGCAGGGATATCCTCACATAGTGAAAGTCTGACAAAAAGAAAGAAAAAAGAAAAGAAAAGATAAAACTGGAAGGTGAAACTAGTTGAAAGCATGATGGATAATTCTGTGGCAGCTTTTCACAAACACCATGTGTTAGTGGTCTTTAACCACATCGACTGAAAGCAGGCAGCGACACGCAGAATCAAGCTGGAAGGCTGCAGGCATGGCAGCAGAAAAACAGCGAGCGGCACAGACTGAGGACTCCCTACCCAACTCTGTCAGACGGCCTCTGAAACAAGAGCTTCAGTTTCCATCCTTCAAAGTTTGTCTCAGCTCTAAATGAACAGTTTGAGGAAGCTGGGAAAGATGCGGGGGATGAAAAGTGAGAATGCAGACACAGGGGGAAAGCTAAAGCACCTCTTTCAAAATGTTATTACACAATCCAAACCAACAGAGACGGAGGATATGACATACTGCAGACAGAGTCTGGACTGAGGCTCCATCTGGCTGGGAAAGTGTCTGAGATCGGGTGCTCCAATGTAGAATGTGCTACGTTAATGATCACAAAGAAAAAGAGGGGAATCACGTTTCATACTCTGGGTTACGTTTCCCAGGGTGGAGACAGGGCTGGAGGTCATGTGAATGAGACCATTTGATGTTGTGAAATAAAACCAAAATGATGTGACTCAGTGTTTATTACAGAAACAATACACTGCACATCATCATCTGAGAACTGTATGCAGTGTGAGGCAATCACACTGATTGTGTGATTAATTAAATAAACAACCGCACAGTCCAAACTTCCACACTGTTTGATACCACACTGTACTTGTGTGTATATATCTGTGTGTATGTGTAAGTATTTGTGTATGTATGGGTATATGCATGTGCACGTCTGTGTATGCACATATATATGTAGATTTAAATGTATATTTTAATGTTTTTCTTTAGTTGGTGTCTCACAACTCTTCTTTTGAGTGGTCCCCAACACTTTTAACTGTGTTATTTGTATTGAATATTGCTTCTTTTATCATCAAAGTATTCCCTATTGTATTTTTGGAAGTGTGTTGTGGAGTGACACAGAAATAAAAGTGATCTATCTTATCTATCTATCTCAACATGAAGTAAGCAAAAGTGGGATTTGCTTTGACAGAATTAGGATGCTGATTATTAAATGCATGCTTCTTCTTGGAAATATGTCAACAGAAATCAGAACGGGGGAAAAAATAGCAAAAGTGGACCAACATCCTAAAAAAAGAAGCATCAAAGTGGCAGAGCTACGACACTTCCTATGAGAACGTTCTGATTGAGATCATAGTGAAGAAGGATGCAGGCTTTTATGGGTTGGGGCCTTAAGACTCGAAGGGACATTCTTTTTTTTCTATAGGGTTGGATGAAGTACTTATGAGTGTCAATGAGGATTCAGTATTTTACAAGCAAAAGACAGCACACAGAGCAGTCTTGTTTAAGAGTTTTAGGGAAGAATTCAAACAGGAGAGCAATCTAAGAGTCAGAATGAGGCCACAGAAAAGCAAACTTTCACTATCTGAAACAATTCAAACCATATGCAAGGTGGCATATGTTGACTGATCAGTGCTGATAAGCTGAGTCCAGCAGGGCTCGTTGTTTAGCTTTCTGCTGAGCATTATGGGATTTAAAAAATTGGGAAACCTGGCATAGGTCTTCCAGGCTTTCCACTCATTTCCACTGTCTTGTAGTTGCTATTTTATAATTGAACCAGCAGACCTTTGAGTCAGACCGTATCGTCATCAGGATATGTTGACTAACTAATGTGCCTGTGATGACGTGTAGCAACACGGTCTTTTTCCAGTTGAAAAAAGTGACAATGTAAACAACTGTCTGACACAAAAGTGAAGTGGTGTTGAAACCGCTCTATAATTTGTTCAATTTTTCCTAAAACTTTCCGGTTCAAGTTATTTTAAGTGGTGAAAATGTACTTTTTTATGGCGTCCCTTGTGAATACCTTTTAGCTCAGCTTCCGTCTGTTGCTCCAAACTGAGAGCGCTTTGACGGCTGTCTGCTGCAAATAGATTACCCGTAAGTATTGCACCTCAAGTTCCACTTCAAAAAAAAATTCATTATCTCTTAAAGTGACAGGCTTCGCATCTAAAAATTATCATTCATATAGTGGATTATGATCACCACAACTCTATTTTGTCATTAAATTTGGAGCATCACCACCACATCACATCTGTCATCTGTGTAACAGCTCACATTTGAATGGTAGAAATACACTAGTTTCGCTATTTGTCATGTAAAAAAATGGCGGAGAGAGGGGGGAGGGGGGTTATGTCATTTATATAAAGGTTTGGAGTGATAGATGGGCCTGTTTTCAGGAAATGTGGTGCCTTGTTTGTGTCACTAAGCCGTTTACGGGATCTAAATCTGCCCCTCTCATCCTCTCATGTCTGAAAATATACTTCTGAAGTAGTGCAAAGAGATTTGGCAGCTCCCACTTTGGTGCTATGTATGACTATTATAACACAGATTTGGTCCTATAATAATAAATCTTTCTTTACATGCCTTAGAAAAACACAACATGGCTGAAAAAGTAAACATTTTCTTTAAGTTGACCTAGTTTTTGAAGACTTTACTATAGATTGGGCTAGTTTTTTTTTTTATTATTTCATTAAAAACTTTGTTAATTAGGCTAGTTGTTTTCCTTGCATTTTACCCTGTGATATGTAGAAGATGAACAAATCCATTTTCATTATAACTGAGACTAACTTAGACAGCTGACAAAGTCTCACTCTCATACGGGGGTGTATTATGTTCCAGGATTATCACATTTTAAACCATCAACCAAAGCCTTTAATAACATCAGTCTCTCATAAGTACATCCTGATTATTCCATTCTGTTTAAATAATCTATGTTGGGTCTGTTTGCCTTTAGAGCTCCAGGAGGAATGAATGATTTGTTATAATCACACATAGTGAAACCACTCCTTCATTTCTGCCCCCTTCATTTGAGCTTGAGTCATGCCAGCAGTGCACAGCTTAATGTTTTCAGCAGATCTTGTATGCAAGTGGGCGTGTTTGTCTGCGTGTGCTATTAAGTGGCGGGTGTATCGTCTCCAGGAGAACCACTGTGGTTAGCTGACTGTGCCACATCATATACTGAAAATAGCAGAAAGCTTAAAAGCTGAGATCATAAGTGTTTTACTGTCCAGCACACTCTTCCATTAAATCATCACCTCAGAGTTCATTAGCAAAAAATTTATGACCCAAAATCCCTCTCTGACTTCTCTTGGGAGCGAATGTCTCAGATGCAGCCGCGCTCTGTTTTTCACCACACCTTTGTCTTTGCAGATCTAACACATTCCTGAGTCTAGAGGTGGTATGTTATTAAAAAAAAAAAAATCAAACGTGCCTAAGAGTTATTTGGTGGTCTGAGTGAATGTGAGGTATGAACAGGGCTGCATGGCTGGCTGAAGGAGGGGAGGAGGTGGGACTCGTGAATGTGAAGCAGTTCAGCTATCATGAACATTATTTTCCACATGTTCTAGTCAAAGAAAATGGAGGAAGCTGGGAGCAATCCAGGACTTGAAAATGACTCATTTTTGCATCTGTTGCAATTTCATGAAAAAGATAAATAAACAGCATTCAGTGTGGTTAACTAGCCTATATGAAAAACAACACTATCTAAATGCATTGCTTTCCCCCAAAATATGTCTTCAATTATCTTAAATGGCATTCAAAGTCGAGTATCCTTTTTCTGTCAACACTAATTCATTCCTGAATGTTGGCTTGCAGGTAAGTTCCAAAAGTCAGGAAACATATAATTTTCCAACAAAGCTCTCATTCAACCAGAAGAGCGAAGAGGACTGGATAAAAAGACAGGAGGAGGGGAGTCTGTCTTTAAGGTCTTATCATCAGTGTTTCTCATGACATAATAAAAGCTGTTTCTTAATATGTCACACTGCATACAGGTATCAGCACAAAAAAGGTTCAGAGAACATAGCTTTGTCCTCATATTTGGGGGGGGGACAAAGCAGCATGAAGCATTGAGGAGGGGATGTAAAATCCAGAGAATAAAGAGTAATGTAATGTTGGATTATTGTGATTCCTGACACTTCTATTTTCCTTTAAGAAAAAAAAAACATACTGTGCATTCCTCAACTGCTAAGTAAGCAAGTCTAGTTGAACTAACAGGAAACACTAAAAGATACCATGTATGTCCACAAGAATACATAAAGGCAGAATCAACATTTTTTCATATGTTTTGCCATATAACTGATCTACCTGGGGATAATTAACGAAACATTTATCCAAGCTAGAAAGAAAGTGTACATGTAAAGACAAATGAAAGAAGAAACAGACAGAAAGCCAGAAGCGTGTCCTTTGAGTGCCCTATGAAAACACCCTCACCCACACACACACACACACTCACGTCTGTCTGGAGATGATGCATCGCCAGCCCCCTCCCTCACCACATCGTCCCCCAGCCACAGCCGCACCCTCACCAGCACAAAAACAACAAATTACTGCTCCACAAACTGCTGCTTTCTAAACTGGAAACTACTACAGACATCATCCCAAACCACGCAGATGATGCAGCCGCCTGATCCGAGCCTTTCTTTGACTAAAGTCTCCTGGCAGAACTTCAAATAGCAAGTCTGCAGGATCCAGACACCAAAATGTGATGATGCCAACTAAGTCACTTTCATTCTGATTCAGCCCTTCGCTGAATCAACCTACTCAGACATTCACAAGTGGACATTTTTGGGCCAACGTGCAATCGTTTCCATGATCTTGCTGAGGGATTTCTCAAACGTCATGTTACCTATGATGCAGCTTTCCAATTGTTATACTGATGCACAACACAGTATAAACTTAATTAGTTTTGGTGGAATAGATGAAAAAATAGGTTCTTATTGTAAACTCCTAAATATTTCCTCAAGCATCTTTCCCCCTCTATGCATTCAGGTGCTGCTGAAATTTCACAATACATCATGATATCTGCAAATTCATTTCATATATTGTGTTACTGTTGGCCAGAATTACTGCCAATCCTGCTTTAAGTAAAAAGAAATGTCAAAAAACGTCAACAATAACACCAATTTGATGTGTATTTTTCGCTGTTTTCCCTTAATTAAGTTCAAAATGATCATTTTGCTGCATTTAACAGAGGCTAACTGTTTAACATTTCTTTCCAGCATAGGTGAGCTGTCTGAGAGCATTGGAAATATTATAAAGAGAGAAGACGACGGTTAATTACAATGGCGGGAGAGAAATAGGCAAAATCATTGTTTCAACACTTTGTTTAAATCCAAGTGTTTAACACTCCTAAGAGCTGAAGGCAGAATGTGGTATCCAGAACAAACAATGAGAGAAGCAGTGATTTCAGCCTGTAACATAAACTGAACACTGCATGGATGAAGACCACTGAAAGAAACAGATAAAGACTAATTCTGCTAAAACCTTTAGTAAAAAGCCACAGTTGCTCCAGTATAATGTCATATGGACAGGAGAAAGAAAGTACAGCTCTTTAGGAACGCAGTGTCTCAGCTTGTTTACGGGCTGCCAAATTAAGCCGTTAAGAGAAAAGAGCAACATTCAGGCATGTAGAAGTTTGCTGGTCTGGAGCTTTCAGGTGCGTGCTAACATGATGCCAAGGAGGAAAACTGTCCATCTATCTGGGAAGCATTATGTGGTTACTCCCAAACAATTTGAGAGAATTACTTATTCTACAGAGAGAAAGATTAGTTACAAAGTGGAAAACAGTCAGGACAGTTGTCAGCCTTCCCAGGAGTGGACGTCCCAAAAAGTATACCCCTAGATCAAACCATGCATTGCTCAGAGAGCTACATCTCAGACGTTACAGGCCTCAGCTAGCACGTTAAATGTTAAAGTTCACGACAGTATAATTAGAACAAAGACTGAACAAGTGTGGATTGTTATGAAGGGGTTGCCAGGACAGCATCTTGTCTCTAAAAAGAATATAGTAGCACTGAATAGGTTTGTAAAGTTGCATCTGAAACAAACCGCAAGGCATCTGGAACAATGACGTTTGGACAGATGAAACCAAATCAGAGATGTTTGACCATGATGCACAGCACCATTTTAGGGGGAAACCAAACACAGCCCTATCAGCACAAGCACCTCATACCAGCTGTCAAATATGGTGGTGGAGAGTGGTGATGAATTGGACTTGTTTTCCAGCAACAGGACCAGGACACTTTGCAGCCACTAAGTCAACCATGAACTCCTCTGTATACCAAAGTACTCCAGGGCCATTTATTTAAACTGGGTCACGCAACAGAGCAACAGTCGCAAACACAGTAGTAAATATACAACAGATTAAAAAAAGGAAAGACAGTCAGTCTTAGACTTGACTGAAATGCCATGGTGGGAGGTGTGTGTAGCAAACCTCATCGTAAGAAAGAGTGTGTAAAAACAGCTGCGTAAAAATGACAGAAGTGTCACATTTCCACACTGTTGCCCTTTTAATAAAGTCATTTCATTGTGCTTCTGTATTCTGCTGTGGACATGACATACAGTATCTGCCACACTTACAATTCCAGTAACTCTGACCAGCATTGTATAAGAAAGCGGTGAGGTTCAACTTACGGTCAATGAGAAACCAAAATAATAACCTACAAGCAGCTAAAAGCAGCACAGGGCTTCAGTAACAGATGTTAACTCTGAGTAGGAGCAGTGTTGGGAGCCTTTCGGTCCATATGACATTGTTATACAATTTTTCTACTTCTATGACCTGTGAGAGCTGGGACTGATGATGCTTGCTCCCACAATGAGAAAACAGGAGAATGGCTGACCGTCACGTGACGTGCTTCCATTTACCATCAGCTCCCAAGCAGGAAACCACGTCCCCAAATACATCGACCCTTAACTGGCACTGTGAGACTACATACCACACGAAGTGAGGAGCCACACGTGAACTTAGTCGAACTCCGGCAACTCAGCCAGATGTGGCAGTAAATGACATAATCAGTGCCTTTTTTTTGAAAACACCAAACTGAGCGGCATTGGCTTCTTCAGCTATCCAAACATCAGAGTTGAGCACTGTCACCTGAGGCGTTCGTTCGTTTCCAGTCGAAATAAAACAACAGCTTGTTAACATTAGAGAAACGGAACATCAAGCTGAAGCCGTCATTGAGAAGATCAGGATGGATCTGAGTAAGAAGACTTTCCAATTATCCAAATCTAAATCAGACTCGGCCTTATATGATGATGATTTTTAACATATCATGGAAATAAATGTGTATTACAAAGTTCTTGGGTGGGCATGAATCCAGGAATGCCCTGTCGTGTCTCTCCCCTCTGGCAGACATGTTTGTGGAAAGAGAGCCAGACAGAAACTTGGCCCCAGTGTAGATGATGTCATATAATGACTATCTAAAAGCTTTGGCTATAAGGACCAGAGAGGCAGGCAGGTAGAGGGGTGCTGACAGTGCTCTGCGGAGATTATGTCAGATACCTGCCCCGCGGGATCCTCAGCAGAGGAGCGCGTGGCAGGTAACGTCCGTAAGCGGCTCATTCACAGGCCGCGCTGGCAGAGCTTGTGTTTTTCTGTTTATCCTGGCTAATCGCTACAGCTTCAGGGTCCTGCACGCCGTGGGTGCAGTCCCGAGCGCTCGCATTCCTCCGAGCGGCTTTAAATAACTGCTGCGTTTCTCTCCCTCGCTACGCGAATGGGAGGAGAGTGTTAAAGATGGCAAAGAAGGTTGTTTGTTTGACTTGGGTTCAGTACACTCCTCTGGAGCACGCTCACATGCAAATATACACACAGTTCCCCCTGTGACGATTGGGGGGGGGGAGGCAAGCCTTTAATTGTTGCTTTGTTTTCCAAATTTAACTTTATGTGATCCTTTTTTTGAAACTTGCACAACAGTAGGGGCTTCTTTTTTTTTTCCGGAGACTGATGACATGCAAGAGTCTAATTTCATGGGAAACTCCTGCAGAGATTATGTGGATTTGAGTTCTGAAAGAACGGTGGGCTGCAACCCTGATACAAGTAGACACAGAGAAAGCTGCCTGTGGATTTAATCCTTTTAACAGCCAACCTGCTATTTATGGTGGCAGCTGCAATAAAGTCAAAATAAAACAATTGGGATAGTTTCAACTTTAATTCTGGCAGGATGTTTGTGTGTTAGTTTGTGTGTGTGTGGCTCTACAGTGACCCTGCTTGAGTAGCAGTGTTAAAAGGTTCATGAGAGCAGAGGCCCTCAAATAACCTCATGTGTTGCCCTCTTGACAGGCATAAATAGACGGGGAGAGGTGACAGAATGTGAGCTGTGTATATTAAAACTCAGCCTTGACAAGACATTGATGGTCAGGTCTCCGAGCAACATGATGCATGTTTCAGGTAAGACGCTTTTATGATTGATTAGCTGCAAATTACTGTGCATGAGTCTCCGGGGGTGTTTGTGTTTGAGAGCGTGTGCGAGTGGGAGCTGTGCCCGCCTTTACCTCGGAGTTCAGTCCAACCTGTGGCATAAATCCGGAGTGCCACAGGTTTTTGGTTGCTCGTGTCAGACCGCCTCCTTCAAAGTTTGGCATGAGAGAAAGAGGAGTGTGTGGGGAAGAGCAGAGGGCTTTGAAAGGGAAAATAAACTCACCTCCCTACACAGAGAGAAAGCAGAACCGACCCCGTTTGACTGTATTTAACTGACTTTTTCTTCATTCTCAGGCTCCCATGGACCTCTGACCCATGCCAAGGAAAAGCCAAAACAAACCACAAGGCTGCTACTGTCACTTTACTCTGAATACAAAACCACAAGGGAAATCTCGGAATAGGCATTTCCACTTGTCATGATGCCCATTTCGGGGGCAGACAAGCCCTGGCTTGGACATGATAACACCGCTTCCTGTGCAACATGAGGCCCCGTGTTCTGAGAAAGATGGGAATCCAAAGCAGCTTGGACGTCTGGAGCCTGGATAAAGGCTAGAGGCCAACGAGAAGAAGAGGAGAGGCGGCACTCACAGGGCGGTCTGGAAAGCCGAGCAGCTGCTGTTGCCGAGGCTGATGTATGGGAGCCTTACACTTGGACTAATTCTTGTTGCAAGTACACTTCACATTATGTGAAATCCCAACAGCAAGCATGTTGTTGGACATATTAGTAAGACAAACACATTGCTGTGATAACAAAGACAGCATTCATCTCCTAATAAACAGGAACCAGGATAAGAAGAGACATGGAAGAGAGGATGTGTTACAGTTTTTACAGTTTTGTGCCTGAAAAACCAAAACGTACTTCTAATTTCTTCCTCTTATTTTATTTTCCTCGTCTCCGTCTGAATGCTGTTCTATTTAAAGAGCCGAACTCAACTGTAAATAGATATTAATGAGCAGCACTCATTCCTGACATAAGTAATGACAATACCTCTGTGTCCATCCCTTCAGAGCATGTTAACGGTACCATGTGAAGCCAGTGAAAAAAGGCCCTATGCCTGTACTTTTAACAATTTTCGGAACTGTACAGTGAAATACAGAATCCACAAATAATGAGAAATGACCAGAGCATGTCTGAAATATTTTCAGTGAATCATCATTAGACTCTACCATTCCCCTGGCATCCTTCAATGGCAACCTTTCAAACTCAGTGGACAGAGTTAATGTTATTTTTACATCTGAACGAAATAAAGTTGGTTTAGTTTTAGGAAAACATTATACTTTGGCACAAAATATAACTTCAAAACCTTGTACGCTGTGAGATGAAGCGGAAGTATTTCTGGTTCTATCGGCTGAAAAACAAATCATTGGCTGAGATCAAACCATAATACTTGTGTTCTCTAGGAACAAAGGACAGCAACATTTCCCTTTGGCGGCAAAATGCCTGAAAATAAAAACTTCTCCTGGATGCAACAAATGATCTATTAGTTGTAGAGATATTTCACTTGAGGTTAGGTTGTTCTTTACTATCCATAGAGCTACATCCTCTAATATTACTTCTTTGGGGGCCCTTTTTAGTTTTTAAAAAGCATTCCTCCCTGAAGGCACAAACCTCAGTCAACATGGACACTGTATGTCCTCCAGCTGTTAAAACCATGAAGCTGAGTTTGCTGTTGAATCAGTTTCTCACACTTATTTGTCCAATAAAGATGAAGAAAAAAATCTCTATGCTTCTATCACAATGACATGTTCTATTGGGGTAAATCACGTATCCAGATCACGACAAAAACCTGAATGTTTCATGGTCTTCAACCTGCTTCTGGTTGTACATAATAAAGCTTAAGTGTAAAAGATATTTCTGAGAGAAAAATCCTTTTCTGTTGAGGAGAAGTTGAGTTGGCTTTGTTCATTCTGAGCCTCAGCCTCGCTGAACGCTGACATCACAAGTGTTCAAATATGGAAAAGTCTTCATTGTTGCTGTTATAGCAATGGCCGTTTTAACACAGGAGAGAGAAATTTCCACTTGTCCACACCACATTCCAGCGCTCACTATGAACAACACACACCTCCTGCTCAGCCTCAAGTCAAACCCTCTATCCTTTCACCCCAGGAAACTCAGAGAATATCTTTTTTAGATACTTTTTTAGATCCAGAAGACAGGTGACTGCAGTTTGCATTATCCAGACCCAATGTGAGGCAGTGTGAGGTATTCCAGGAATCTAATGCGTCTCACTTGAATTATTTAACATGGGAGCTCTAAAACATGACGCACCATGTGGAAATTAAGGCAAAAAGAGGAAAGACTGGAGTGTGAGCCAGCCCTGACTCTACATGGTGTCAGAGAGGAAGAAGACTGTCACAGCGCTACAACAGCAGGATTTACTGGAGCTTAGAAAAAAAAAGAAGAAAAAATTCAAGTTGCTTTTGTCCACAATTACATTTTTCTTACTGTCTTTGCTGTTGACTTTCTACAGGCTGTCTCTCTTCTTTTCAAAACCCAAACATAGACTTGTGTATGCATCCAGAAAGGCTGATAAAGTACAGAGAAAAAATCACTGGCTTTAAAGGAAAAAAAGTGGGGTTTAAAGAGGGAGAGATGTGAGTTTTGAGGAATGAATGGAAGGTAGATCTGGAGCCAATGTGTGTCTGCAGAAATGTGAAGCTGTATCACATTAGGCTGGCCAATAACTACTGTCCTACTGGTGAGTATGTCCTTTCCCCATGACCACCGCATTAAAATCACCCAGTATGGTGCAAAAGAGACAAACTATTACCAATTGAAAATTACTTGTTTTTTTTTTTCTCATTCAGTACTCTGAGCAAGCATAATGAAGATCTGTGAAACCCATTTCTGGGCCAGAGACTAACATAGACTGCAAGGCTCAATGTCTCACCACAGCTGATCTGATACAGCTCAGAAAGGCTCCACTCATGCCAACCAGACACTGGAGTCAGAGAGAGAAAGTACAGATCTTAAGGGTACATTTATATGCTATGTAATGAGCCATGCCTTACTAATTAGAGTGCAAGATGGGAATATTTTCCAGCAATGCAGCAGAGTTTAAAACCCACCTCACCTTATCTTAGCCACCTATTTATTTGCAGAGTTTCAGCCAAGCTGACAGGAGTCTTATTGGCCTGGGTTTGCTGTGGATATGAGTAGCGTCAAGCTGGCATAACTTAGAAAGAAGAAAAGAACTTTTCAGGGAATAGGGTCATGAATTAATCTGAAATATTTGACAGACAGTATACTGGTTATTGTGCGACTCATAATGATTGGAAAAGAGCATCACTAGCATAGGTCTTGGATTTCCATTGTTTAAAGAAGATCATAGTGGAGTATAAGCACATGTACAAAGAGTTTGACATTTCTGTATTTATTCTCTTTTAGCTTCTTTCTCTATCTAATCATTCCCAACTCCACCACAGAGCAGGAACAGATTGAGGCAAGCCCAGCTTTTTATATAAATTTAAACAATTTCTAACAAATTAAGAGGCCCATAAGCTAAGCTATGATGAGTAAAAGTTTAAGTATTTGTTAATGCTGTGTTTGTCTTGATGGTGTGTCCCATTTAGACTGAGGAATCAGTATATCCAAGTTTCCAATGGGAAAAATAACGGAAACTTATTTTCGTTTGTTTTGAAATTCTATTCAAAGGTATTTCTTAAGTCAAATCTAAACGGTTAGTGAGAGGGATGGTGAAATATATATACAAGTAAAAAAATTGTAAATGGATGTTGGACATAGTTAGCTCATCTTTTTCTTTTTTAAATGTGACCCATTTATGGCTGAGACTTGGAAAAATCCTATATCTGCCACTGCTACAACTGTTTACTCACCTACATTGACCTCCCTTGACAATGTGCTCCACAGTTACATCCATGTTTGCAGGCTACACTAGAAGCACAACCTGGACCAACTTAAAATGAACCCAGAAAGAAGCTGAATGACGCCACAGTGCATAATTAATTGATCTTTTTTTCTTTTTTCACATTTTTCAGCTGATACTGCTTTTCCTCCCACTACAGTGCAAGTGGAGCCCACCTTACTGTACAGTTGATCTGAACACTTTTCCACCTCTACTTAGTAATAACATTAAAACTGGGATGCCTCAGTATATTATTCGGCTTAATAGACCTTTATGGAGTTCCAAAGTTGTAATTAGCATTTTCATTGACCACAAAGAGCCCATTTATGAGCAAACAAACAGGCCTCCATCGCCCCTCCGCAGCTTATAATGCTCAGAGGTCAGGGCAGCACTAATCGCAGCGGCCTATTCATATCCGCTCTTAAATAAACGGCATTGTTTCAGCCTCCGTCCGTCACTCACCGACCCTGAAGCCCTGTCCGATGAGCGTGTCGGCCCCCTGCCCGTTCTCCGCGATCAGCGTGGTGTTGTTACCCTGCTCGCACGTATCGTGGCACTGTCCCTTCAGGCAGATCCGCTTGCAGATGAGAGGAGCGATGACCACCTTGAAGCGCTCCCGTGTGGAGGAGCGCTCCGCGCACCACACCAGCCTGTGGACGCTCAGCCAGATGACAAGCAGATGGGGGATCAGAGAGGGCATCCTGGCATCCTTCACTGCCCTCTGCAGAGATCCGAGGACATTAAATCACAAGCTGAGGAGTTCAGCTCCAGCTCAAAAGGCGCCTGCTTTGTTAACCGAGGGGAAAAGTTTGACGTCTCATGCGGTGGAGGGAAAAAAGCGCGTCCCCCTCCTGTTTTCCCCTTTTGGGAAAAAAACAACAACAAAAAAAACAACCAAAACTTTAATTCCTTCGCGTAAACAAGTGATCCGTCTGCGGAACCGCCACGTTTGGCATCTTTAGAAGTATCTCGTTTCTCTCTTCTTCTTTTTTTTTTAGCCCCTCTTCTCTCCCCTCTTCTTCTCGCCTGTTGCTTTGGAGAGTTGGAGAGTGGTGCGTATGTGGGTTTGCGAGAGAAAGAAGGGAGGAGAGGAGAAGGGGTGTGAGCCAACCCTCTCTAAAGAAACCTGGCTGCAGGCCAGCCAGGCGGTGCAGGAGCAAAGCTGAGAGTGGTTTCCTTGTTGGTTATTTCTCCGAGCACCCCCTCCTCTCCTCTGCTCAGCTCTGCTGCCCCCGCACAGACCCCACTCTGCAAATCACAGCTGCACAGCTGTGCGTGTCACTCTGACATACAAAAACTGTCATGAGCCTGTAATATATCACCTGATATACCTTTGTGTCTGCTGAGATTCATGTGTGCGAAAATATATGAGTGTGCCTAAGCTATGGAAACTGATAAATCAACAACACCTGCAAAAAAAAGGGAAAAAAAAGAAAATCCATTATCACATTACATATCTGAAGCAACAAGCAGTCAGTAACATGTCAGGCCCCCATGTTTCCCACTGTCAGGGTCAGGCCCTGGTCAAGATCAGTACTTCACTAGTATTTTCTTTTTTTCTTACTTTTTTTTGTCCTCTGATAGAGGATTTTGGGCCAATTCACAAACAAAAAAGAGAACTAAATCAGTGAAGATGTGCACAAATCAGCATCAACGTGATTTTAACTAATTCATTGTGATGCGAATTGTTCTGCTTTCACTTTCTTAAAGTTTAATTCAGTTTTATTCGTATAACAGTTCATGACAAGTCATCTCAATGCTCAGTTAAAGATACAGTTCCACTCCTGTTATAATTCACTTCAATCCAATTCACAATAATCCAAATGAAACAAGTATATCATAATCCATATTAGCCCAATTCATTATAATGGAGTTCGTATAAATCCAAAAAGCTACAGACCCAGCAGATTATATCAACTCTTATCTTTGATTCAGTTCTCATTTAATGAGATTTAAAATCTTTAGAGTTTTTTCTAGTTAGATGAAGGTTAAATATAAGAATTAAAGTGCATGATTTGAACAAGCGTGTAATGTAAAGACCCGACATCTAGATCATTTTATTTCATTATTATGAGACAAGAGGCCCCTGGGCATGAGGGGCCATAATATAGACAAACAAGAAGCTTTTAAACTGAATCCTGAACTGGCTTTTTATGTGTTTATTTATCTTTTTAAAACATTTTTCTCTTCTATTGTTTCATTTTTCGGACTATGAAGAGGTTATTCTTTCTCACACTTGGAATCATCCTGTATTATACGGCTTTAACCACTGCTGAACAAAACTCTTACACTTTATTGATTACAAGAAAACATTACTTTGAGCACAATCAGCAGCTTTCCCAATGTTTCTTCAGTATTTTAGACTTAGTATAGTCGTCACATCTGCTGGTTTATTGACTTGCACATCCTCTGCATAAAGTGTAATCAGTCTGGACAGAACATGAACAGCGTTTATATAGAAGTACATTACATGCTGCCTTCGCTTGCATTTGGGCATCAGATATTTGTTAGAATTTAATTGTCTATGCATGAGGGGCCAGTTAGTTTTTATCGGTGCCCGGTGTCCCCCCAGGTGCTACCTCTCTTTACCTCACCTGTCCATATGTTTTTTTTTTCAATTTTTGTCTCTAGTAGTTTTCTGTTCCTTTGCAGCTGTTTTCTGTCTTGATATGGTTGTTTTCTGTCTATATATAACCAGTTTGTTTCTCTTTGTATTCCTTTTATGTGTCTTTGCAGCTGTTTTCTGTATCTTTGTGGTCATTTTGCATTTTTAAACCAGTTTAAAGTTAGTTACTCTGTTCATCTTTGGCATTGTTCTCTCTGTAGTTGACACTTTGCATCTCTGCTGTTTGTTTTGCCACTTCTTGAAGTTGATTTATCTCTTTCTACAGACATCCATCCATCTTTATTTTGTTCTGGATTTTAAGGCTCTGAACCTTTCCCAGTCAACACTGGGCGAGAGCTGGGGTACAGGCTACCTGTCCATCACAGGGAGACAGACAGCCACGCTCAGGGAGGGAACCTGGGCACAGGGAGAATGAGCAGGAACCTTCTAGCTGTGCCCACTGTGCTGCCCTCTTTGTAGCCAGCAGGCGTATTTTTCATTAACATTTTACACGTGCAGCTTGACTCTCTGGGCCCAGCAGGTCTGTTGAGTAACCAATCCATCCTTGTCAACAAAGTCATGATGAACTTCAAGAGCAAAGGTTTCCTGTGTATTTTGCATGTACGCTTATATTTTCTTTTCAAGGTGGAAAAAAAAAATAGAAATTCATGATTGTAGAAAGAAGAAAAGGATCTTTTTAAATCAGAAGTGAATACATTCATGTTATCGCTCAAAGAAGCAAATACAAGCATCTGCTCTGCCTGTTGTGTTGTTTCCATGTCCGCAGCATCTCTAGTATCAGTGCAAACGACCAAATAACGCCCAGCCAGTGTGGGTCCGCAGGGGTCGGGCAATGTGTAGGGGTCACATGGGTGAAGGGTAAAAATGAGGGAACGACAAAAAAAAGGGGGACAGAATGAGAGCAGAGTCACTTCTTCTGCAAAAAAAAAAAATAAAAAATAAAAAAGTGTTTACTTTCAGTCGCTGCGGAAATGACTGCATGGACCTGCGGAGAGTTCACAGGCTGCTCTCACATTTCTCTGCCCGAGCTGCTCGCCATCGCTGCCTCACTGGCTGCCAAGACACACACACACACACACACACACACACACACACACACACACACACACACACACACACACACACACACACACA
>JBBBVU010000016.1:8222013-8249979 GCA_037177055.1 Atherinosoma microstoma
TAAAGGCTAAATTTATTTTATTAGAGCTGATATTCATGAAGTGAAGAGACGAGTCTTGTATCAAAATCCCAGAAGAGAGAGAAAAAAAAAGGCCAGTTTACTGCCCTCTGCTGGTCACATTCAGTCTGCATTAAAGGGCAGGAGGGGGCATTACTGTAAAACAAGCATGACTGCTGCAAAGCTAAATCTCATTAAGTTCAAGTTATTTGTGTAGAGTATTTCTTGGCTTTCAAATATGATTCCAAACTGTATTTTCTGAAGATTTTTCAAGCTAAATTCAGGTCACATTTAAGTTTGATTTACAGAACATTTTTTCCAAAGATATTGAGAAAGTTGATCCCCTTTTCTTGCAGTTGAAAGTATCTCCTGATTTCTGAAATGATAAAAATGTGTGAAAATCTTGCTCTGGGCAGAAATGACCTCCTGGATCATTCCTTGTGGTGAGCTGAAGAAGCTTCTGACTGAACACTATTGTTAAATCACTCTGTTGTATAGAGAATATGCAATGGTCATTATGTTCATAATGTAAACAGCCTCAGAGCAGCATTTTCAGTCTAATCTGCTGGCCAGGTAAACATCCAAGTATGTTTAGCCCTCCCCCTCTTCCGAGTTTGGGTGGACCAAATGTAAAATCCACAATCATCTACTTTCATTAATAAGATGAGATCGTTATAAGTGTCAATCTTTCAGAAAATTTAAGCAAATATCATATTTTGAATTACAACACACAGATTGCATGTTCTTTTGTAAAAATTCAGAATGCAGCTTCTCTTTATGCGAGGAAATCGACAAGAAAAATTCATTTTGCTATTTGTTTTGGGTGATATTACCCCATGGAGGCTAGACGCAACGTACAAGTATATGTTTATATCTCTCGCCTGTGGCTTAAAGGATTACAGCAGGAAAAAAAAACCTATAACACTAATTTGTTCCTTTTATTCAAAGTAGCTTCATACAGAATTAAATCCTTAATAATTATGTCTACCACCTGTGCTGTGTAAGATTTGCACTGAGTGGGGACAAATTATTTCATTTTCCTGTCCTGATCTTTTTACAGCTCCATTTTCATAGCAGCAGTTAGTCTGCAGTTCTTTAAGTGGCTTTTCTGTGATGAAAGCAATTGTCGGCTTGAACGTTATATTTATCTCATAACATTATACTGGTGCCAATTCAAAGCTGTCATTCATTTTCATGCCATTAATGATTCATGAAAAAATCATTTGCATTTGGCAGTGGGGAAATGAACATTTTCATTAATTCATTTATTTTATTTTTTATTAGTGCTCAACTAGCGGGAGCACTAATGACTGCCTCTTTGTCTGCCGGGGGTCAGCTTTTACAGGGCATAAAATGTTCAAAGTAGGTCAGACTTCCATCAGTGCCCATTATTGCAGTAACAGTACAGAGGCAGAACATATGCTGGACTTATTACGATTCACAGATTTCCACTTTTCTTTGGTGTTCTAAGCATTTTGAAGGCAGTACAGTGAATAAAAAGAAAAGGTGCCAATCAAAACTGCTTGTTCAAAGAGCTAAGTGCAGATGAGTTAAGGGTTGTAAAGAGCTTTTTATGAGGCAACTCTGGGCCATGCAGCGGTCTCTAAGAGTGGAAACTCAAGGTTTATGTACATACTGACCCTAACCATCCTATCACCCCTTCAATCCATTTCATCCCGTTTGCTCATTTGCCTGTCTGTATTCAAATCACCATCACGTAAATACAAAGATTAACTTCTGTCTCCAAGTGCATGTCTGATGTTGCTGGCAGAAGAGTTTATGTAAAAACTGTTAGATTACTTCATCTTCTTTTGGCACAATCCTAGACAAAAAAGGAAAAAAAACAAACATAACAAGAGTATCACATCTTTCATCATCCTGACGTCCTCCAAAACAGATTCAGAATGAGTCAGAATCATATTTTATTTGTTTTCAGAGGAACCACCAGAGGTCATTATAGCAAAGAGCAGAGTGGAAACGGAGCCGACCTCTGGCTTGCACTCACTTATCATGTAGTGGAAATGGAAATTAGTTGTTAACAGGGATGAAAATGAGTTCACAGTTATAATCTGTGCTGCTGCGTGTGTAGGTCTACATCACTGATAAGTTTGAGGGGACAACCACATTTCTGCTCTTTGCATCTGCTCCCTTGTCTGCCCAAATCTTTCAACCACTGCTCAGCTGCTCAATGAATGGTCAGCACACCCCTGTAAACACTCCGGGATGCCTCCCAAAAAGCATCTCATATATGAGAGGTGGTGAAAATCTCTCACCCTCTCCCCATTTTGTAGTATGAAGAGCTCAAGTAACCATGGCAACCTGGCATGACATAGGACAGAGCTGAGGAGGTTGAGACTGAGCTTCAGCTTGGAGAGGAGGGTTATCAATCACTTTGGCATCAGCATTGTCTCTCTCTCTCTTACACACACACACACACACACGGAAGTGCTGGCACTTTCACCCTTCACATGACATTTTTCCTTCCATCAGAGAACAACAAAAACAAATCCATTCAGTCAGTGCCGAGCATCTGATGGATCTGGGTGCAGGAAACATTGTCCAGGTGAATCAGGATGTTCAGGTAAAAAAGGAAAAAAAGTTTTGTTTTTTCAAATACTCGAATAGAAGTGCTTTTGATGTACTTCATCATTTCCATTTTGTACCTTGTAGTGATCTAAATTCACTCAGACACAGTAAGTAAAGGCTAAACTACAAATTTATGTTTTGTATAAGAAAATATTTGAAAAAAACCCCCCACATTATCAACCTCTAGTTAAATCTCTAAACCCTGTTCGCTAATACAAAGCTGGCAAACCTCCATTGTCATGTTATAGATACAACTACATCTAGATTACTATTCAACAAATCCAGTGTTTGTCTTTCTCTCGTCTCTCATTAATTATCTCAACAAACAGTCGGCTTTACCTTGACATGATCAGTGGGTTGAGGTTAGGTGGAATAAAAACAACACCGCTATAATAACCCGACACAGCTCACAGAGGCCATTTTTCTGTAACACAAGTGGTTTTATTTTTGATCGAGTACATTTTGTTCATAATACCTGACAAGGGTTTTGATTGCAGGATATTTGTAACAGTTTACAGCTGAGTGCTTTCCCCTTCATTTAAATCCCATCTCTCCGTTTTTGTTTTGTGGTTTTAATCTTTTTAAGCTCAAGTGTGTTTAAAAATCGGAGGAATTACATGCGTGACCGCTAAGCATTAAAAAAAATCTGCAAACGTTTTTTTTTCCCTCTGCGTTTAGGATGCAAACCTTTATCAAATTTGATTATATATGCAGCCGTTTGAGGATTTGTCTTGTAAATTTATTATAATGTTTAACATTTCAAAGTAAATCTTTCAGACTTGTGGTTTGACATGCTCCCACACAGTCTCACCTCATCAAACTGGCTGGCCACATGTAAAAAGAAAATTATTCCTGCAGTGTTAGAATTAGCATGCGTGTGCTGTGGGCTCTACTTGTTTGCCCAGTTATTTGTCTTGAATGAGTCTGTAAAAGGCTTTTCTCCCAGCTCAAGTGCCTCTAACAGTAGGAAACCTGCAGGGACATAAAGCTGTGGCTGTATTTAACCCTCTGAGGTCAAGTACTTTTCTCTGAGCGCCTGAACTGCTCCACTTTCATCTGTCTATCAGCTGGTTCAGAGGACGTAGTTCTTCTTGCAATTTATTTCAGGATAATTTATTGTATTTAAATACATTAGAAAAAAAAAATACTTCTATATAAGGTTTTTTTTTCCTTTAGCCTGACAGGAAATTTTCTCAGCTGAAAGCTCTTTACATGCAAACTGCATCATTCTGTCTATACTTATTCCCAATTTATATTCTATACCTTTCTCCTTTTCATTGTCAGAGGGGCGGTGGAGCATGGCTCAGCATGCTCTGGATTGAAAGTAGAGCTAGACCTTTGACAGGCTTCCCGTCTGTCAAGTTTTCGTCCACTTTGAGCAGCAGGAGGAAACTTTCAAGAAAAAGTTGGAGAAGAGTCGAACCTAAACATGGAAAGTTTCAAACCTGAACAGTTTGTCTTTGTCCGCATCACTGCAACAACAATACTGCAACAGCTTTGATTTGAAAATTAATTGAACACTAGAAGCGGAGAAGCAGTTTGCACATCCTGCCTTGTTTTAATAACAACTGTAAGATGTTGAGTTCAGTAAAGGAGGAAATTAGTTTTTAGTCTAACAAAGTGCTTCATGCTTTAATCCTGCTCTGATGAGGATAAACATGAGAAATCTGCACACAAGATGCTTTTAAATATGAGATGCAACCAACACATAAATTAAAATCTACGACTAATGAATGGCCAGATGTTGAACAAAACAAATCCCAATTAAATCCTGCCCCTCCCACCTCTGCTGGGGCAGGAACAAGCTGTGGAACAAGAGATGAATCAGGGACAGATTATTCAGGACACAGTCACGGGGGATAGCGAGCTCAGAAGGGGAACAAGGACTTGACCTTTTCTGAATATTCATAATGAGGGAGAAAATAGAGACGTACACCTTTTCTGAGACCGAAAACCTTTGTGGAGTCTAATAACAGAAGCCAGCTTGTGATTAAGGGAAAAAAATAAATATATCTAACATAAAACCATCAGGATATCTTGGCTGCCTGCCAGCCAGAGGGATCAATAACCATTAACACCATCATGCATGCAGTCAGAAAACAGCAGGGATGTGCGGTTCTGCAGACTATTTCATCATGATGGGAGGTGGATTTAAGCTTTAGTTACAGTAACAGCATCCAGCTCTTTGCTGCAGAGAGTGTGATGCTTTCTGACTGACAATGTCATCAGTGTTCTGTGTGTGTAAACAAATCCAACAGCCTGCAGAAACTAGGTCATTTTCTGGCTGCAATCAGATGAGAGGAGGAGTAGTCTGGAGACCCACCGTGCCACAAATGTGTGCCGTTTTCATATGACAAGACTCAAGAGTCAGCCCATAATCCACATGCTTCTTCTTTATCTGCCTCATGAATCAAGTGTACATTTCTCCAGTGGTGATGAAATCCACTGAGAAACACAGGTACTGAAGCAGAGGGGCAAATGAGGAGGAGGAGGAGGAGGAGGATGGGCAAGTGCTTGTAATTTCTTGCTCCAGTTCTTCTTGCCTTGTTGCTGAGGACACACTGCTTATTAATATCCAAGGCTTTAGTCTTTGGAATGTGCAAAGCTCTGAGTCATGTAATATTGACACTGGCTTTCATGAACACGAGGAAACAATACAACCATGTGGCAGGAATTACACAGTGGCTCTGGAACATAATGTGCTGCATTGCTGTGAAGAAATATTGAGGTTGATTTTTTTTTTGTGTGTCTTTTCTTAATCAGTCTTTAAAGTGCTCTTTCAATTTCTCATTAAAGGGTAAGGAACCCACTGTCCCTTGAGTCAATCAGTGCTTAAGGATACATCTGAGAGTAGCAGAGAGCTCTTCGTCAGGATGGACTACTGGAACAAGGCTCAATCTGACCTCAAGGAGTAAACAAAGTGGATGTAATCCTCTATCAGGTTATAAATGATCATATATACTGCAAGTGTGAGCAAATCTGAAGTATTTAAGGGGGAAAAGGAGGTGCAGAGAAAATTAAAACCTGTCAAATGCAGATACGTGCATTTTATTTTTGGAACAGCCATAACAGAACGAAGCGTCTGTGCAAGCAGAAGTGCTCTGAGCCAAATGCAGACATCAGCAAGCCAACATGTTCACTGAGTTACAATGGCAGCATGTTGATGTAATGCAGCATGAAATGCTTACCAAGTGTCTCATCATTGCTCAGTGTGTTGGAAATCAAATTATTTGGGATATAAATAACTTTGGGCCTTATCATAGTACAAAAGGTTTTACAGTTGATCCTCTGAGGGACATGAATATTATATATATATATATATATATATATATATATTCTTATATTCATATATATATATTCTTCATCTTGGGTGTCAGTACAACTCCACTCCAGCTTTATTATAAAGTGGGACTAAAGAAAAAGTTCATGCTGAGAACCATGAAACGCTTGAAAACATGCTGTGAAATATCAAAACTGAATAATAATAATAATAATAATAATAATAATAATGTTCCATAATGTGATATTTTTTACCCTTAATACAGCAGCAAACTGAAATTAGAGTCAAGTAAGTTGTGGCAGCTGTTGTGTATGTGTGTTAGTGCATGCGAGTGTCTGCCATGTAGAACATAGTGAGCAAAATCTGAGATGTTGTTCCACTGAATAAACAATGTTTTAAGCTAAAACACACCTTAGAAAGAAAGGGATAAGATCAGAGTCCATGCAGATCAATTTTTTTTTTTTTTTGTAGGTAAAGGGTTAAATTGAGAGTAGCTTGACAGACGCAAAGATAGGTTTGAATTTCAGTTTTGGGCTGCTCTATGCCACACCTTGCAGTTTCTAAGAGTTTTTTTCAAGACCTTTGAAATAACAAACTGACAAAACCATACCTCTAGTATGGCTTTGAAATAATATGTTCTAATAATGTACTCCAGATCTGAGCTCCAACTCTGTTTCTAACAGCCTGCAGACAAATAAAAACTGCACCAGCAATGCTTGAACAATTAACTTGCTAAAGCATTCTTCGGGCAGGTTGTGATTTAAGGGAGTGCTTATAAAGAAAATCCTCCAAATGTGCTTGTTTTCCACAAAAAAAAAAAGATTGGAAAAAAAAAATCAGTTTTCAGCAAAATAGAACTTTAAATAGTATGCTAGGTTATCAGTTTTAAAGAAACTGGCCTTGCATCATCTTCTTATCCTCCTTCCCTTTACCTGCAGCACTACTCCATCTTTTCAGTCCGCTTCACAAACACCATCAGATTCAGCGTCTAAACAGTTAAACAGCATGATTTATTTTCAGTAAAATGTCAAGGTAACTTATTTTAAACTCTTACTCTCTCTAACGTGTCAGCCCATGTATGCATCTGCCAGCAGCTGACTGAGTTATATTTGAGCTCTTCAGTTTATTCAGTCACTTTCCATTAAAGGATTATGAACTGCCTATTTTTAAAATTAGAAGAATGATGCGAGCTGCTCCATCAGAGAGGATGAAACAATACGCTGCTGTGCGAAGGGAGCTTTAGAAATGTCACACAGAGTTATTAAAGCCCCTCTCAAAATGGCATTAGAGAGGTGAAAAACAAACAAACATGACTGGCTTGAAAAAATAAAAAATAAAATAATAACGCTATGCCACATGCAAATTCAATATTAGGCTGAGAGAGGGGGGATTATATCCGGAGACACATAAGAGTCTCAGAACTGTATCATCAAAACATCCAGGTCATCAAAACATGTTATGCAAAACAACTTGATATAACGGTCTAAGCTAGCGCAGGAACAGGCGTTAAAAATCAGAAATCGGAAACACCACTGCAGCATCTCATTAACACAATATAATGAGAATATAATGAGGATTTAAAGCTCTGGCCCAATCTCACCTGATGATTACACAAACCTTTTGTTCCTGGTAGCAGCTTGAAGCGAACGCCTCGGACACCATATGTTGCTATTAAGGCTTTAATCATCCAGGAGCAGGTGGGCAGATTGTGGGCAACGTTACAGTCTGCTGCGATGCCAGGGTGGAGATGATGACAGTGGGAGTGCCAGTTTCTAGTCAACACTGGTCAGCAGCAGCTTAATATCACAAAAATCGGAGTTTGTGGCGTTTAATGGTTCTCTGTAGCAGCCATCAGCACACAAAGGAGGTGTCTGACCCTGAGCATGATATAGATTTAGAACCACTCAATGGTTGTGGTTATTGAATACAGTATAGTTTATAACAGTTAAGCAAAACAACCGTTCCCCAACACTACGTTCCCCAACACTAAGGCTGATTGATTTTGCTTCACCTTCGCACCTCATTCATTACAGAGATGTTCACAAACAAAGATAAAGGAAGCCAATCTCTCTCTTACAGCTGATTAATGAGCATGCATCTTGAACTAAGGTCAAAAGGCTTCAAGATCACAATGAATGGAATTCAAAATCTTCAAGGACAAATCCAAACCAACCCAGTCTACTGCTCGTCATCAAACAGAAAAAAAGCTTTGCCAAATCTTTGTGGGATGCAAACAAATTTATAAGTGAATGCTTCAAACCAAGCAAGACTCTTCATCTTCCAGTTTTAGGGATTTAGCTGGTCAGCCTGAGTGTACCGTAGTCAGTAAAGACAACTGTACATTACTTTCAAAATCATGTTTATTAAATTTAGAAAACACCATTTTGTTAACAGTTTCATACCAATAGCAGGAAAGAACTGAAACTTTTGCGAGAGACGCAGATGGGGCCTGGGCCAACCCCTGAGTTAAAAACCATCTGTTTTGAAGCCCCCTATGCTTCTTCTCTCTGGGGTCACCTGCAATTAACCTGGCATAGACTAGAAGAGAGTCTTATGGTAGTCAACATCTCAAGGTAGAACACCAGAGGAAACGAGACATAAGAAAACTTTGTAGACATCAGGTAGAAAAGTTGATTTGCAAAGTCATGTTTCAAGTCAAGGTATTTCCTGCTAAAAAAATACCAAGTATGCAACATTAACATGTAATTAGGTTGCCAACCATGTTGCTATGTAATTTAATCACTCAGGGAGGGGGTTTCTGCACAGCTTTAGGGGATGTGGAGAGGGGCGTTTCTCAGGGATGCAGTACAGACGTCGTCCAAAGAGGAAGTGCAAACAATGTCTATAAGGTGTGTTTGTTGAGGAGGTTGTAGGGGTAAGGGGGTATAAGAAAAATAGGGCCACCCCCTCTTTACTCATCAAGGTGCTGAGAGGGGTGACTCTCTGGAGGGTGAGCCCGAGATGTCCTCAGGGGGAAAAACTGTGAGTGTGCAGGCTCGGATTCCGCCCAGCGACTCGGGCAAGTCAAATACTTTGTGCCATTCGTCCTTCTCAGGGTCGTACTTCTGTACTATTTCCACCATGCAGCGATTGTTCCATGAGTAGCCCCCGACCACGTAGATCTTATTCTCAAACACGGCCACGCCGACGTCGCTCTGACCTCGCAACATGGCGGCGATAGGTGTCCATAAGTCGAGGGCGGGAGAGTAATATTCGCAGCTGAGCACGTCGTCGTAGTCGCTGGTGCCACGGAAATGATTGCCCCCGATCACGTACAGACGGTCGCCCACCGTGCACATGCAGTGAAGGCCACGCACTGTAGTCATGGGTGCTTTCTGAGTCCATTTATCTGCATCTGGGTCAAAGCACATCAGCTCCTTCTGAAAAGTGTCATGAGTGATTCCCCCTGCAGCAAGAAGGAAAAAAAGAGCAGGACAATTAGCCTCAACATTGATCAATTTGGGGGAGGAAAGCACTTTGTGGACTGGTCAATCAGATCGTTAAGTCATTCACCCATGTCGACATTTTTCATTTATCTAGGCCATGCAGCGCGCCTGCCAGAACACTGGAATAGTCCCATTCATTTCAGCAGCCGTATGAGGAGCAGTAATGTACACAAGGCTTGACATTTTCTTGAAACTGATTTTTCCATGATCCTCATATCTGAAACAAATTCCACCACCAATACGCAGATTAGACCCGTTTTATACAAACCAGACTGATATCAGTAGTTGTTCAGCCTCTTTCCCTACAGAGTGAAATAATGCTGATTATGAGCATGCGGTACAAAGCGGAACACAATTACAAAGCCTCTGTTAACATATGCACAAACAGACTGTAGACGCCGGGACACAAAAAAGCTGAGGAAAAGTGGGGAGAAAAAAAAAAAAAAAAAATATATATATATAAAAAAAAAAAACAGGACATGTCTACAGGGAAGGCTTAAAATAAAGAGGAACACAATCCCAGCATGCATTTGGGTGGAAGCCAGCCCACCCCTCCCTCTGAGGCAGAGTGACTGGGAGCAAATGCACTGAAGACTTGCAGAGCATGCCGTTTACAGGCAGAATCCCTCTTTTGCTGCTGCCCAGTGATCATGTTCTCGGTTCATTGTTGAGGCCTAAGCTGTGTATTCAGCTGCCACCGCTCAGATGATCTGTGATGCCGCACCTCTTTAAGTAATCAAATGCAAAAGGTAGTCCAACTACTAATTTCCTTTATCAAAAAATTACATGGAGCACGTCTTCTGTGTAAATCATGACAAATGAACAAGTGCTGGAGTCAAAGTGGGGTCCTTGTGATTCTTGTTGAGGGGCCCTGCTGCCGCTATGATTTAGTTCAAGAGCTTTACCCTTTACCGGATACAAAGATGTCTCATCAGTATCCCAGTGTCTCAATGTCTAATCAGGGCCGTTAGTGGGGCATAATGAGCAGACTGGTTTTAGCCAAATTGGACTTTGAGAAAAGCCAAAAGTCTCTGCCCTTCAGCTGACAGCACAGGACATACGGTTATTGTTTGTATCATATTCCACTGGTACCCATATGTTTCTATTTCAAAACATTTCCCTGTGCAGCCATGTGGATACAACAGAAATCCACAGTTGCCCTGTGCAACCAGTGACCTGGCTGAATCAGTGCAGGACTGAAAGAGATGATGACAAATATACACTGTGGTTAAAAAAAGAAAGCTCAGCACTTTCTACAAATATCCCATAATAATCAAGGGTGTTTGGAGTTGAGGATTCTGTATAAATATCACCCACTAATGATCAGTGTTCATCTCTCTTGTTAAATCCCACAAGGACGCACAACCAAGCTACAGAATTGATCAGTTTTACTATAGGGAACATATGGATGGACATTAGCATACGAGAAGCTCTGTGTGGATGATGAAAGCAACTGCAAAGACTTGGATTTGATTTTTTACCCATTTTTCACCCAAAGAAAAAAAAAAGAGAAGTGGCTTTCATTTATGGTCCCTCGTCATGTATGATGCATAAAAGCAATTTTCACACATGGGCAGCAGAGAATGTCTGGAGAATTAGGTCTCAGCGTTGCCTGTTCACACATGCACGGCCACAGGAGCAGATTCTGGGTGTGAGATGAGTTCTTTCGACTGGAAGTACTACACTGTGATGCCCCAGTAGACAGCACAGGGGGCAGGACATGATGTAAAAACCATGGTGGATGGATCACAGAGCTCTGTTTACATCACTATTAAGAACAAGCGATGCGGTTCCTTCTTATCTGGAATGACGGCTGTTTTTGTCTCAGTATCTATACATGCATACATAGACAGTATCACATAGCAAATAAATGTCATCAGTAAGCACACTTGTGCTTCGTGAATCCTACTGATAATCATCTGCTTTATCTTTACAAGGGAACATTCAGACATTTTTCAGGCTGAATACTAAAAAGCTGTCGGGATAAACTCGGCACAAGGAGAGGGTTCATTTGATGCAAGAAGTCTGCATTCTGAGTGTAAACAGAGTGATGGCAGACAGCCTTCACTACCTGCCTTAGATGCAAGATGTCAATGAGTGAGTGTGATATTCTAGAGAAGATTACAGAGAGAGGAAAAATATATCAAATGATTGTTTATGACGAAAAAAATAAGTCTGTGAGGCTAACAACTTATCGAGACCCCCCCCCCCCTTCAATAATAAAGCCCAAACTTGGAGCCACATTTAATTGATTAAAAATTAATCACATATAACATTAATTCAAGTATTCAAACTTTTTGCTTTGAAACTTGACTTTATCTTAGGTGAGTTTTTTTCTTGACAATCTCTGTGATGCTTCTACAACCTGACCAGAGTTTGCCTGTGGAAAATTCAAGTGTGTGGACATGATTTAGCCTGTCTATATAAGCTCTAAAACACCACAATAACACACACAAACAAAAAAAAGCAGAGGTAGTTCTATACATTTCACACACCACAAGTAAAAAAAACCAAAATCATAGATACCCAAGAACATGCCAACAGTAAAACATAATAGTGGGATCATCATGCTGTGGGGTGTCCTCCAGTGGCAGTGAAAAGGTGACAGTAGAGATATAGATAATCAATTCTGCCTGAAAAGACTCAGGACCTCAGACAGTTCACTTTCCAGCAAAACAGTGTCTTCCAGAGAGCCAAGCAGAGCGCCATCTTGAAGCCAGTTGAACATAAATTAGAGACCTGAAAATGACTGTCGACTAACGGCCCCAATCCAAACTGACAAAGCTCAAATGGATCTGCAGTGAAGAAAGGGCAGAAAATCCTCAAATCCAGGTGTGCAAAGCTCATCAAGTTACATCCTGCCTAAGAAGGCCAGAAGCTGCAATTGTTACCTAACATGACTCAACCAGCTCAGTAAAGCTCTGAATGCTTATGCCAATTAGATTCTATGGATTCATTTCACTGTTACGGAGAAACTGATGAGAGTTGTGAAGAGCTCCAAAGTTCAGCATTAGTAGTTATAAGATTAAGGCTGCTAAAGTGGTCTTTATTTCTTGGATGAGGCTACTGGCCAGAGGCAGTATAGCTCTCCACTGGTTCAGTACTTGTGTCTGAACTCTGCCACCTCACTTCAGCTGTGATGGTCTGTGAGCTGAGTGCATTTGTCAGGTTCATCCAGCTGACGGAATACCTTCAGACAGCACAGCAGCGCGGGAAGAGAAACTGACCTGATGTGCTGTGACAGACAAACACAGAACTGCACTCTAGCATGGGTCACCTTGCACAGCAAGACCGTAACCCCTGAGACTAGGAACGGTACAGTGAGGTCTCATAGCAACAAAACTCCTTTAATGGGTAATACTTGTTTGACTGTGCCATCTCTAAGCTGGGTTTTACAAGCTGGATGATTCTTCTAGAATAGTCTGCTATGCTCATGAAACTGCTTGTCCAGTGTTACTCTGCAAAACAACAATTTTTCCCTCACAGATATTTTTAGACGGCACAGGTGCAAAGCCAGCTGTTAAAAAAAAAAAAAAAGGCTCCATTTTACCAGACGATTGAACTGCATGACTGAAACTTATAACCCTATTTCCAGCAGGAAGGATATTCAAATATCAAAAATGAGCGATGAATAGCAGGAAATGCAAAGTGCAGCTGGAGGCTAAAATATCCAGACAGACAGCTTAGGTCAGTCTGTCACTAAATTGTTATTCATCATTTCAGCTTAGTTAAAAAAAAAAAAAAATACTTTTATCTCTGCTTTGATAGAAAGCCAGTCTGTGTGGTCCCAAATATGCACCCATTCTTGTCAAACAAAATATCATTCAATCAAAGCTATTTACATAAACAATGATGACAAGATGTGGTAAGATAGTTTTTGGCCTTTTTCCAGCAAGTCAGAGTTAGTTGATATGAAAGCAAATTAAGTGCTACATGCACGGCTAATTCAGCTTTTGTGCCAACGACCTAAATAAAAAATCTGATAGCTGAAACACTAATATCCTGTTAGTTCCAGACATCATTAATGTAACCTTACAGTGCAAAAAGGCGTAATATTGCTGCAAAGAGCTTTTCAATAATTTATTATTCTTAAATTTTACTTTTACAAGTCAACCAATGTCAATATTTAATCTTTTGGAAGTCTCAAGCATGATATGTGACAAATGCAAAAATATTAATGGTTATAATAATTGTACGACACCACTGTTGTTGACAGTTTATGGGTACTACGCTTCAATACGGTCTTCAGCAGAGGAAACACTGGAACATTTTTCATTGAAGGAGATAATGTCGTTCCAACATTCAACCCGATACGGAACTACTCTCATGCAGTCCTAACTGGGATAAAACAAAATATGAAGACATAAAGGTGAGTGTGAGCAGTCATTCTCAGTTTGACTTTGTGAATTGATTTTTTTTATTAAATTTTTTTTTAATGACAATTTTCCTTTTTCTCATGACATTTTGAGACAATTGTATAATATTTACAGCTTGACTGCATCCCACATGTACACACCATTTCAGAGCAGGTTAAGCCTGATAGAGCGGAGTAGAAATGAGAAATAATAGGACAGAATGTACAATATGATAGCCAGTGCTACCAAGCTTGCATTTCTTACATTTACTTGACAGTTTATAAAAAGTAAACATACACAGCTATATCATTTTTTATTATTAATGCTCCTCTGCATCCTCGCTGTATCTTTGAGATGTAGATGGGTTTGACTGGTCAAACTGGATTCTTTGGCTGCACCTGGTGTGGTGTGCAGGCACGTCTCCTCTCATGCTGTTAGTTGCTTTGCTTTTAGATAGTTACCATAGATTGGTTGGTTTTAGTTTGTTTTAGTAAAGCTGCGTGTTCAGGTTGCAACCCAACAAACTGGGCTGTGACAAAATGTGAAGAGTATGACCTGGATCAATTCCCACAGTGTGATTTAAACTGAGATCTGTGGGGAAAATGTGCACCATTGTGTTTTATTACAGCTCCTTCGTGTGTTCATAACCAAGTCATATAAAATAATTGTCATACAGTTCTGACATTCAGAGTTATGAGTGACAATAAACTATCTTTCTCGCCTTTTCTCTCCTCTGCCGAAGACTTTCAGGATCTTTTTTTTTTTTTCATGTTTTTTGAGCAACACTGTTTTATTGCTCATGTGTTGCAGAAGGATGATTGTGCCCATGGCCAGAAGGGATTAAAAGTGTCTGTTCTGCGTTACACCTCCTACACAGACTTCAGCCCTCTACTTTGCTCAATCCTTCCAAATTCCCCTCCACCACCAACCTTTCCCTCTTTTGTAGCATCGCTCTGGATTAGTCACACTGAGAAACTAGGGCTCATCTCCATACTGCAGGATTTGTTTTCAATCATAGGAAGTGAACGAGTGCTGATGTGACGCCTCAAGAACAAGTAATGACTGCCCAAAGGTACAAGCTGGTGTCTTACCACGCGCCCCAAAGCACTGGACCCCCACATACTTAAAAAGCACACTCAGCACAGAATGAGGAGTGTGAGGAGTGATTTGCCAAAGAATGTAAGACTGAAGGGCACTCTTTCTATATAATGTAGCAAATTCAGTAAATATAAATACCAATGTCTTTGTATGCATTTTATGCTATAACTGTGACCTTAACTGATGCTCTTCATGTGGATAATTAATTTTATTTCAACTTCAAGTTATGCAATCACCTCTAAAACTGGCTGCGCATTCGCAAAACATAAAACATCCTTTTTAATTCAGCTGATGATGAACCCGTTTAAACTCCCCGGAGTCACTTACCTGAAATATACATATAGCCACCGTACACCGTCCCAGCATGCCCATAATGTGGCTCATTCATTTTGGCAACATACGTCCATTCATTTGTCCTTGGGTTGTAGCACTCCACAGTAGCTTGAAGAAAAAGATGAGAAAAAAAAAGAAGACTGTATTAGTAGAAAGTAGGTCAAGACACAACTAAGGAGGACAAACAGCAGCAAATGAGGCCTTGGAGGGTCTCAGCGTGGGAGCTAAAACAGAGATTTAAATACGGAGTACACACACAACCCCACCAGCGCTGAATAAACTGACTGCACAGGAAAAAGCGAGATTTTTTAGTTCCTTTATCTTAAGGTGCCCAAGGATGATTTCGTAAAATCCGAAAGAACCAAGAACAAGGACCGTGCGATTCATGAGGGATGATCACAGGTGGGTGATTGGTGACTAAAAGACACCCATAAGAAGCTGTCAGGGTACACAAGCTCTGTAAGCTCATTGCAGACTTGGAATAAAGATGTGATTGGGCTCAAAACAAGTTGGACAAGACATCAGTAGCTCTTCATCACAAAGAAAAGACTTCAAAAGCTGTGGTTCAATAGAAGGAGGCACAATTGCACATTTTAACTGGAACATTGTGACGCATGCAACCGATAATTAATAGGATTAAAAGCACTTTACTTTCAGATAACAAGCAGGATGTGAGCTAATGCACAAAATATCTTGTTTTCATACAAAGCAGAGATCTATAAAAAGAATCAATTAATATCACTCAAACAAAATAGGTGATCTAAAATAATGAGGCGGGGCATTTTACGACCGTACATAAAGTTATGACTTGAAAAAAAAAAAAAAAGACAGAAATGAAATTAAATGAAAAATACTTTATTTATCCCTTTTGAGGGAAATTAACAACATTTTTTTTAAAGCTTTTTGATCACCATTTTTTTCTTCCTGTGAATCTTTGCTTTATGATTTTGAACAGCTTAACAAGCCTAAAGGGGAATGGAGATTACGAAGCCAAAAAGATGCAATGTGTACTCGTAAAGACTGAAAGCTTTCCGTCATAAATATGCATCTTGATATAGTTGCGCTTTTTTTCCCTCAAATCTGGGGGATTTCAGGCACAACAATAAAACCACACCCGTAAGAACCATCCAGAGTAAACAAACATGATGGAGGGGCGGGGCACATCCAGAAATACACGAGGACTGAACCACATGCAGTAAAAGGCAGTGGAACGTAAAGCTGAAGAAGGGAGTTGTGTAGCCAGGCGAAGAACTGGGGCTGTGTTCTTTAGTCTAATTATAACCCAGAAGAGAAGACAGCTCCTTTTTTTCTGTCTGTTCAACTTTTATGGCTGGATTTAAGTACTGGGTGGCACCTCCCTGTGGTCTACAGTTATGGGTCCAGAGATGCCACATTGGTAACTGGGCATCATTAGTGTAACTACAAAGTATACATATAAATATATAAATACATTGTGTTTTACTAAAAGGATAAATTATGAATTCAGAAGTAGCAGAAGAATGTTTTAGCTATGAGAAGCATGAGATCACAGACTCTGGGCGATACGATTCGACACCTTTATAAAAACTTAAAACTGCATACAAATTTGCACTTGCAGAGCTTCACTCCTGTCCATACAGCTCCTGTCACAGCTCAAGGTGAATCCTAGGACCAACAACTCAAAGTTATTTGCTCCAGTACAGCATGAAATGTCAAACTCTCCAGAGACCATTATGACTGGAATTAATTCTGCATGTGTTGAAATGTTTCTGTAATAGATTACACCAGATTGGAAGCATGTTTGTGATAATGTGGTTATCATCTTAATTTAATTCAATAACAGATTGTGCATGCGGCATGTTGAAGCAGTAAATGATGCGAAGGCGATCAGCGTGCACGCAGTCTTATTAAACTCCACACTGGCAGCCAGTGTTACTCCTTGATATTAAAGGAGTAAAATCTGAATAATAAAGGCTTCTGTTGTTGATTTTGAGCAAATGAAAACAAAGTGGAGGACATAAACCTACCAAGCTCTCCAGCAGCATTCCTTCCACCGACAGCATAGAGGTGTCCCTTTAGTGCGCTGAGGTGAAAGAAGGTGCGTTTCTCGTTAAGGCATGCCACCTGCATCCATTTGTTGTAGCGAGGGTCATACCGGAACACTGTGTCCACTGCTGTTTTGCCTTTGGTGTCATAGTTGCTTTGGCCACCCACAACATAAAGAAAGTTGCCGATGACTGCAATGCCGTGTTGGTAGCGAGGTGCATCCATGGGTGCCAGCGCCTTCCACTCGTGAGCCTTTTCATCAAAGAGACGCAGCTCCTTACTCACAACTAGCTGCTGGCGCAGAACACCACCCAGAGTTACCAGATGGGCACTATCTGAGCGAATGGCTGTCCGTTCTGACTGCATAACTGGCTGCATGTAGGGCATCATTTGGTAATTGCTAGCTTCTAGGAGAAGGTTGACACAGGTGTTGTCCGTGCGCATAAAGTCCACTGTTTGCACGTGATTGATGAGTTCCTGCGGGTTCATGAGGGGAAAGCGGATATTCTTCATGAGTTTCGGAGCGTAGTCCATTCGACCGTCTTCGTAGCGCAGCCAGCGGCAAGCGGCCTTGAACAGGTCCAGCTCAGTGCAGTGTTTCAAGCTGTTACTGGACAGTACAAAAGCCAACCGTTCAAATGGGAGCTTGACAAATTCTCCCGTGCCCAGCAAAGAGGGGAAATTCTTCAGGATAAAGTTGTTGACATATTTGTCGACCTCTGTCAGGTTGTACGTGTTTGCAATACGTCCCACTTCTACACAATTGTCGAGAGAAACCTGCCAAAGAAACATAAGGTAAAAATCCTGGAACATTGACAAAAAACTGATAACAACTGGGTCTTTTTCATTCGTGTAAAGAGACTTGTTCGAACAGAAGCATATCCATTTGTCATAGAGGGATGTTGCAGTAAGATAAATTTACATAAAGTTTAGAAGGTTGTGCACAAAAAATCTTTATATTTCCATAAATATATTGTTAGATTTAAGGGGTCAACATGAGCTTAGAAAACAATTTTTGATTTTCGTCTGCTTCCATAAAAAGCTATTTATTTGGACTCATTTAGCCACAGAATAAACAGTATTCCACTTGAAATTAACTTAGACAATTAATCACAGCTTATTAGATTTAGCCATGAATTTGGAATGTGGTTTTTATTCTTGTTATTTTAATTCTTATATCTATTATCATCAGACAATCACTGATTGTTTTTTCGAAGTCCTTGATAAATAATTCTTAACTGACTTTAGTCTTTTGAAAACAAAAGTAGAGCTGTGCACTGCACTGTTAAGTACAGCGGAGTCTTGTGCATTTGCCTGCTTACCCCGGAAATGAGAAAGACCTTGCAAAAGTCCAGCACAGGAAGGATTTGTAAGAAACTGGCTGCCTCAAGTGTGTCTTGCAGATTCTCCATGTTAAGTGACAACTTTGCTGTGTAGATAAAGTCAATTATCTTCTTCAGGCCTATTCGGTTTACTCCATGAAGCTTGATGCACATTAAATCTTGTTCTTTCATTCCACCTGCATTAAAAAAAAGGATAAGAAGATAGAACTGATGGTTTCACATGGCCATACATCATATGTATCACATGTAAGGGATAATGCCCGACGAGGTGTCCATTATCAGAAATTAATGGACGACGCGGAGGCGTGAACCGTCCGACACGAAGCGGAGGTCCATTCATTTCTGATAACGGACACCAGGAAGGGCATTATCCCGCTTATACCATGGTCACTCACGAAGGAGATTAAAATTAAATCAATTATTAATACGTTTAATAAGTGCCGACATTGAAGGATCAAAAAGCGACATCGCTGTATGGTTTGCTTTCCGTTGCACCGGTTACCAACTAGCCTTTGAGCCAGCGCAATAATTTAGAACAATCAGGCTATTTGACCGGACATTTTTTAACAGGTGTCCTAAAACACTTTTTAACGGACACCCTGCAGCCAATCAGAATCAAGAATTCACCCAGACTATGGTATAATATGCATTACACTATATACATAAATGCGAAATTTCCAAACTTGGATTCTCTGTTATAAATCAAGATCCAAGTAACTGTTTGCCGCCCAGAAATAAATCTCACTTTCACCACTCAGTACATTAATCATATACAGTAGGTTCTATACTAAGTTACAAATCAAATCTGAATGCAAGAAAAACCTTAGTTTAAGAACAACAGTTAAAACAAGAACAACTCAAAGCAGAAGAGTTAATTTAACTTACATATTTGTGATATTGGAAAATGAATTAGTATATTTTTACTGTCTCTTATTCCTAGAAATACCCTAAATACACTGTGCACATTGAAAACAACACAAAATTCTTATGTTTCTGCATACAGTCTGCCTAAAAGAAGAACTTGCTCAGGATGCGAAAAATTACTGATTAATAACTGATAAATAAATATGATCAATCCATGCCAGCACATTGACGATCCCCTTGATAAGCAGGTGCCCTGGCCAGAGAGAAGCTTTGTAGACCCACCTGTAAACATGGCTTTAAAGTAGTCTGAGGAGGAGGCCATCATTGCACGGTGCACAGGGAAAGCTTCATCACCATCCCCGGCCACCAGTGTGACGTCACATAGTAAACCTTCTATCCTCAGCTGGTCAAATCCCTGAATCGAAAAGAGAGGAGGGATAAAAGTTATGTGAGAAAAAAGAAAAAGAAAAATAAGAGTTGAAGTTATGCGTTTTGACTTTAGCTGTGGGGATGTGAACTATGTTGTGGTTTTACTCCAGACGGGGGACCTCCCAGCTCAAACAAAAACCAGACTAAGAGTGATTACATAAGCTCTTGAGAAATGAGGTGAGGGTAAACTGCCTGTGAGACATGACCTCATGGAGCCTAAATGATATGTGACATAGCTCTTAGGCACTTGAGCTGTCTGTGTGATTGGTACTTGTGTGTTTCTTGCATGCAACTGGTTTGTATTGAAACAACAGCTACACAAACAGCTATTTTGTCCCCCTGTAGGCATAGAAACATAGTGAGATGTAACATCAGCCGTAGAACTGTACAGCATTTGTAATTATGAGACCACGGATTAAAACTGCTTTTAGTGTACCCACTTATGCATCCCGATTGTACTTCCTACGTTATTTTAATGAGACAGTGCTTATGGCAGGTAGTATGAATAGCCTGCAAGGCAAAAACCCAACACATTACAATTAACAACAACTCAAACTGACATTATAAAAAGGGGTGTGTTTTGCTTACAAATGCACCACCTAGCCGAGCCTAACATTTTCTACTATCATGATGTAAGATCAGATAGGCTAGAAAAAGCATTATCATTCCCTTACTCTGCTGTGGCAGCAAAGAGATTAATGAGCAGCAAACGCAGCCACCGGCTGCTCATTTTCAATGAGAGCTGGTGACCAAGGACAACCGCTGCTGTTGCAGCAAACAGCGCAATGCCAGTAGTACCCGCCGCTACATTTTTAGGAGGATCCTCACTATCCACCAATCAGTGGTGTCAAGCTGGAGAAACCATTTAAAGATCTGTGCCCATTCCTGAGTGCAGAAGACTCAATCAATAAAAATAAATATGTGCAAACTGTTAGAAAACCTCTTATTGAGAAAGAAGAAGTGCTAACTTTGAGTACTCTCTTACACTTACAGCAGTACTTGAGAATATTCAGGGTGTGCTCATTCCTTAAGCCAATTACACAGGCACCAAATCCCAAATGCTATTACTTAACTACTAAAATATTAACCAACATATTAAAAATCGTAACAAATAATTTATGCTATGGGCTCTCTGGTGCTGTTATGATTTCATTCTGAGTGTTTGTGTCAAAAAGCAAAGAAATTCAATAGGGACTACATCCCCATTGATTATTAGGGACCATATCTGTATAGTATGGCAATAAGCAAGGAGTAGGCTGTATAGGGTTTGGCTCGGTTTCTGTTTTGATGCTGAGAATTCTTGGTCACTATCATGCCAACTTGCAAACAGAGCTTAAATAAAGCTCTGTGGCCTATTCACAGGATTTCTAAAGAAACAGGGGAAAAAAATTAAACACTGATGACATTTGACTAAGCACTTACTTTGTCATAATGCACTGCTGCCATTTATCTGAACTCTCACCTGAAGAACCACTGAGCTGTGTGTGTTGCTTGTGAAAAATCGAGTGTTTCCAGTCTTTGATGCCTGAAGATGAGCAGAGATGCCCATATCACCATAGCCCAGAGCGACTTTCATGTGAGCGTCGTCGTCCTCTACAAGGGATCTGTTGGGGGGAAAAAAAAGAAGGAAAAAGGACACATGTTTTTACTCCAAAAAAAAGGACACAAGCATTTCCTTCTAATTTTAGGTTACAGAAAGTAGGACAAATAAGTTTTCAAAGTGACAGTATATGAGAACATTTTTGTGGTGGTAACCTAATTGTAAGACAAACTGTCTCCTAAAAGTTGGAGGTCAAGACTGAACCAGCAGGTAAAAAACTGTGGCTAGGGAAGCAAAAATTATATTTTCCTACCTTCCCAAAATGCCTTTGGGCATTCAAGAGAAGTCAAGGTCACTCACTTAAGAAATGCACATAAAATATGAGTATATGTCTGATATAAACATTAGGTAACATGTTGAAAAATTAGGGAAGAGAATGGCTCAGTTATATAATTACTTGGAAGTTGAGTTTCCATCTTACAAATCTTGAGTTACCCGAGCATACATATATACATACATACTAAGGAGCTATCAGCAGTTATACAAAACATGTGTATATGAACAAGTTCCTAACACAGACACTCCCTCCCAACCTGATGAAAATATGTTTTGCAACCCTATGAACATCATATTTGTAACCTCTATGATCCAGCTTAGTCATATTGACAGAAATTACAAGCAGCACATGTGCTGGATGAATAATCCGAAACCACATCAACCACAACATCAGCAGGATCATGACATCTTGATCTGTAGGTTTGGAGATTCACAGTTTGGGCCAAAATGAGATAGAATGGTACTGTCAAGACAGTTATGAAATATGAAATGATCAAATTAAATTTTCAGGACTCCATATCACTAGTTAAAATGCCCCTTGGTGAGATACTGAACTCAAAATTCTTCTCAATAATTGATAAAGGAAAAACTTGATCTCCCCCCCCCCACTACTCTGCTGCCATAGTCCCCTCAGAGGGTAAGGTTGCTTCAAATCAATAGAAAATTGTACTGAATTATCACCTCTCTGGGCTGAAATATCTCTATTCTGATGGTAGTGATTTCCTCTCAGATGACAATGTCTCCATCAATGGGACACAAGGGAACAATGAATAGTTTATGTATGAGTGTGAAAACTGATGCACCTCATTTAATATAGCCTTTGCAGTGACCAGATCACATCTGAACTAAACACCTATGGAACAGAAGCCTCCAGCGTCATTGGAGAGAACAAAAAATAAAGAAAAAGGGGGAATATCTTCTGGAGAAATGGAGTTCCAGATCTGTGGTTTTTACTTGTAATCTGCCTGTATAACATAATGCAATTGATTTTTCTTAGTCCATATCCAGTGGCATCACAGCAACTTTAAGTTTATTTGCTCCATCCAACACTTGTGAACTAAAATTTGCAATGATCACTTTGACCACGACTAAAAACATGAAGTCAATTTCAGAGAAAGATATGAAATCATGGTAATTGTAGGAAAGTGAAACGGCTGGTTTCAAGTTCATGCTTAAAATAAATTTTTGTAGTGAATAAAAAATATGATCCTCAGAGATTGATATTGATAAGATGCTTTTTCACATGTTGTGACACCTCTTACTGAAGGAGGCTGCTAACGAGTGTGAAGGCTTTATGTTTCAATAAACTACATAGATCTGAAATGCCATCTCTGAGCAAATGACAAAATAAAAAGATTTTGAAATGAGCCTCAGGAAGCAATGAAAAGATCACTCATTTTTTATCAATTAGCGTGACTTAAACCAAATTACATGGGCTGTAATGAGTAAGTTTTTAGAACTTGGAGATACAGAGAAATGGCTAACAAGATGAAATACTGCTTATGAAAATTAAAGCTGACAAAAGATTTCCATCCAGAGTGAGTTACTGCTTCACAATCCAGACATTTTGCTTTGTAGCTAAACTGGAAAACTTTTTAACAGTTTTCAGTTTTAAAAAAACGCACACTATTTTTTTATCAACTTCATCTAAATCATATATTCACTTTACGACAGTCTAGCCAACACATGTAGAAGGATAAGAACTGATACAACTAGGACCTCAACATGTGATGTAATACACTGCAATGTCTTTAATTGCTCCACAGAGAATGAAGGTGCAAAAAATTTAACTCTTTTGGGTAAAAGATAACAATAAGCTGTGGGTCAACAAAAAAAATCTGCTGAACCTTTATCATTTTCCATTTAACTGTATCTACAGTTTTAACAAGGAAGCCTTGTGGACTACTTTAAATTGGATGCGCTTCCTTTAAAACAAAATTGCCTCATCTGTGAAACAGAAACAGCTGACCTTGGTGTAGGCTGTATAATTTGTTAAAAGAATCTGAAACAGCCAATTTCTTACAGCAGTTTAAGAGGAGCATGATTAGAAATACGCAAGTCATTTCTTTTAGTAAGATAAAGCTAATGTAATACTAAAAGCAATGACTAGTGAGTGATCATGATGGTGTTCTTCTGTGCAAAGTGTCTTAACCTGCTTCTCAGGAAGAGATGATCTGGGCAGAATGTCAATGAATGCTGAATGAAAACTAGGCTTGAACTATTACAACTATTCTCTATGGAATACATAGATGACAGCACAGTCAATGAATGTGGCATTGGGGGCTAAAAAAAAGTGTTCATTTTCATGTGAAGACTGCCCTGGTTTTGATCAAATATTCTTTTATGGAAATGTCTGGCTCAGCACAACAGTAAATTTGTGTCTTCAAACAGGCCCATGAGCAGGCAGCGCTCTTCAGATGTAGAGGACTAATGGTTTTTGGATGGGCTGTTTATATGATGAAGTAATTTGAGGTTCTACTACCGTGGCTGAACATTTGATTTTAGAGTCGTTTTACAATTTGTATGCAACATTTTCGTGTCCTTTGAAGGGATATTATTCAACATCTTTTTTTAATAAAGCATAATTTAGCTGCAATGCGTCAGGCAAGCTACTGTCAATGCCACAAATCATTTTTTTAGGTAATTTATTAATGTGGCAGAATATGATGCTTCTTTCTATTTCACTTTGAAAAAAGAGCAATACTAACATGAGGCGAGGTGTATATCTAACTTTCCTTTAAAGTGCCGCAAGTCATAAGTAAAAACATTGAAGAAGTAAACAATATTCTTAATATAAAGAAGCTCCCATAAATTTAAATTTTTTCAACTTAACACACTTACAAGAGTACCTCGTGCAAGATCTTTTTGGTCTTAACTCTTTTCCAATTTAATACCTTCTAACCTGCCAAATCAAAAACACCTACCTCAACAACTTCCACCTCATAATCATATAAAATGATACATAAATTTACATTTTGGTCCATAACTGCTTGTCTTATACTTTGGAATTTGACTGATGCTTTGTTTATTAACAAAAAAAAAACAGAACAATAAGGAGTAAAAATGTGACATTCCTGATTTACATATTAATGTAAAACTGCAACAGTCATTCTGTTGGAATGATTTACTTCACATAATAAAAGGGAAAGTTATGTCATGTCACTTGTAAAGAAAACAGAAATGTGAACTCTGCTTTTCTTGTATAATGTGTTAAAAAAAGAAAAAAGAAACAGAAATTTATGCTATCTAAGTGCAACTACAATAAATGTTAGATAACCAAAAACTGTGGAAAGGAAATGTTCCTTTTCATTACTTTTCAAATAAACTTTGGGGCTCTGACACGAAGTTATCTCAAAACTAAGTAAGGCTGAAAGAACCAAAAGTTTTTGCTTCCAACAACACTAACTTAAAGTTGACAGCAGTTATTCTTCAAGACTTCAATTATTAGGTCAAAAACATTTAGGAAAAACATTAGGAGACGATTGGGTTGACTCTACCTCTCATTCCAATCGCATGCTGGACTGAAGAACAGTTAGGAAGACCAAAGAGGATAGATTATGAGCAAAAACAAAATAAGCACAAAGATAGGAGATTCTACCACCACAAAAGGTAAAGAAAACTAGGTAGAACTATGAGATTTGACTACACATGCTTAAGGTCTGTTATGAACAAGCCTTCATAATCAACACTTAAATATCATTTTTTAAATGACGCAAGGATGGGATTGCTAATAAAGTCACTTTTTCATTTTTTTTTTTAAAACAAGGAGATGACAATGGACTAGATCTACCGGGAGTTTGTGAACACCACTAAACACTGATGGCTTAAACAGCATTCACAATCACACTGACACAGAGCACAGGCAATGTACTTGTACATTTACCCCGTCAGGTGGTAAGTCGGACAGGCAGCCAGGAGAGAGTGGGTTGTCCAAACCATAAAGGAGTGTTGGTGGCTGCCGGAACGAAACAAAGAAGACAAAAGCTACAGCATCCAACATAAATGTTTAGCTTTTCTTGAAGAGAAAAGACACGGAATTTTCAGTTACATTAGAAACCGGTGAGAGCTTAATGTTAATTATTAAAAAATAATAAGCACAGCTTAATACTGACCAATACAAAAATAGTTAGAAAGCATAACACGTTTGTTAAACTATAAGCCTGTAGAATATATGCTACTAACGCCAATCATGATGAGTTGAGTGACACAGAAATCTCATAACTTGGTTTAAATTTCACCAGGATGGTGCAATATGTTAAAACTTAACAAAATGGGGATTAACTGGAAGACAGACAAAACCTCATACCAAGCAATACATCATGGTACCTAATACCTTCCTTCTAGAGGATACAGCATTATACCAGAAGCCATAAATTAGGTTAAATGAAATTATCAAAGGAAGCCCATTTCAAGTCTTTCATATTAAACTGCTCCGTTACAAAACATGAAACCACAAGCGGAGTGTGAAGTGATAAATTATAGATTAAGCCAAATCCCCTTCATTTTTGCTGCTATCAAAAGAGACCTGTGCTTGAGCATATGCTTAATTAAAATATGCCTGTTTCATAGATCTTCAATTACCTAGCAGCTTGATGGCACATTGATACCATGTCAGTTTAGAGAAAAATCTCAATTACCCTGCTATGTATGGATATGGCACAAAGGAAAGCTTTTGTTTTTAAGATTCTGTGATACCAGCAACCACTCTCGCCAACACAATCGTTGAGATCCACTTTTGATATCGGTTACAATCTAGGTGAGCAGCACAGCTACTTTAAGCTTCATTAGTGTAGGTTTTGGGCTGAGTCTGAGACATAGAAAACATTAAAAACCAAGGCTTGAACTAAGTTAAGTCACTTCAAGGTAGTGGAAATATTGAACACATTTTTCCCCCAATGACAGTTAAGGAAGATACAGAAAATGTGTCTTTTCATCCAAGATTTCATGCTAAGCCATGAGCTTTCTTGTGACCATGTGGTTTCTTATATAAAACACCTTCAACCTTGCATGGTATAATTTGTTTGTTACTTACATTCACGCAAATGATAAAAGAATAGTTTAAAAAAAATACATTACACAAATACTTCATCTTTTCTGACAAGAACAGCATCACCAGTAATGCATTGACAATAATGAGCATTTTAGTTATAGTTTCCAAAGTAATCAATGCAAATGAGAATTTATATCCTGCTTTTGAGTCCGTCAAGCCTTTACTCTGCAAGGTCTACACCCTGATTCAAAGTTTTTGATCACAAAAGGCAGGAAGCGCAAGGTTAAGAAAGCCGGAACATGCCCATAAAATGTGTCCAAGGGTGATGAAGAATTGACTGCACCTCATTTTGGAAAATTTTTTATCTAACTGCATTGCATAGAAAGAAAAAAAATGTCCTCACACCTTTTCAGCTACATTTAATTGGAAAACTAATATGGCATTCTGACTAAAAGGATGGTATGATAGTAAAAAACTAGTTTTAGAAAGTGTGAGGCAACAGGGAAATTTGCAAGGTGAAATGATTCATAAAAGTATCACACCAATACTGTTTTTTCACTTTATTAGATTTTGAACGAATGATCTAAAAATCCAAACATTTTTATTCAAACAGTTTAATCAAAACAAATGCAAAACTTTTTGCATGTCTATTAAAAGTAAAAAACAATCTTTTATTTAGAAAAGCATTCCAACAATCTGCTGAGGTCCTTGTGATGTGCTGAACTTCATTTAAGTCTGCTTGTGGTAAACTAAATAGATTGGGCACAGCTCTAAAAGGCACACACCTACAGTATGTTAGCAAAGGTCATAGTGCACTCAGCACATTAAGACAAAAACCAAACACTACATCTAAAACTCTCTGTTTTCCTTTCACATGATGAACAATGACCAGTAAAAGGTTAGGGGAATCATTTTATTCTTTTTTAAAAACTTGAGGCATATAAGACAAAAGTGACTTCAATAAAAGTGAATTTTTTTAAAAAAAGAAGAAGTTTGGAACCATCTGGAGACTTTCAATCATTAACAGATTCTTAAGTCCTCTGCAGAGATAAACATGGCATTAATGGAGGCCACTCATGTAAGTTACTTTAACAAATTTCACTATGTAATGAATAAAGATTTTCCACTAGAATATTTTATTCATCAAGATCTGAGATGTATTGTTTATGTGTTTACCTTTATTTTCTTAAGCAGTGTGAATATGTAGACAGAGACAGAGAGAGAGAGAGAGAGAGAGAGAGAGAGAGAAAGAGGGAGAGAAACCGATTCTTCCCCCCACAACAGCAAAAGAGAGTCGTAGATAGAAAGAATCTTCTGCGAAGCACAGATCTTGATGGCCCACGC
>JBBBVU010000016.1:8251114-8294814 GCA_037177055.1 Atherinosoma microstoma
GAGAGAGAGAGAGAGAGAGAGAGAGAGAGAGAGAGAGAGAGAGAGAGAGAGAGAGAGAGAGAGAGAGAGAGAGACTGCTGTTTTCCTCAGCACACTCCAATCCACTAGTTGGCTGTAATGCATCTCTAAGATGTTTAATAACTGCAAAGAAAACCCAAAAGGGAAAAAAAAAAATCCATATGAAAAGAGAAAAAATTCAATGACCTGCCAGTGGACTGAGAAAGGAAATTGAGCAGAAAAGTAGGGGTGAGTGGTTTGGATTCATTAAAAGTTATGACGACGAACAAATAAATACAGTGTGCAAACTTTGTAATTTCTTGGTAAACGCTAAAACAGGCAATACAACTAATTTGCTTAATTCCCTGTAGAGGTCCCACTTCAACAACAACACAAAACGCAAGAAAACACAACAAAAACATGCAAAACAAAACAAAGAGATTAAAAAAGCTGTCATATGTCATAGCACAAGACATGATTTGTCATTGTTGGTATACTTTTAAATTAACAACATAAACAAACTATGTCATGATCAAGATCGAGATTGGTCAATATACAAAATGATATTGTGATAATATTTTTTTTTGCCATATTTTCCAGTCCTACTTACAATCTTTCTAATATCCAGTGAGGCACCTCCAGCTATTGCTAAACACAAAGCATCAAAATTGAAGTCTAAAAACTAGTGGGTTACAATACAGGGGATATTATCAGCTTTTTTGTTTGTTTGTTTTAAATTAATCTCTGCTGTAGAGTTTAATTTAAATGTGAAGCAAACATCAGGTTGTCAACTACATGACTATTACCATCCCTATTTGGAAGCATGAGGGTGGCAGCATCAGAGACAGGGATATTGGTCAATGTTCAGGCAAACGGGTCATTCCCAACATAACAACTAAATACTCAAAAGAACATGAAGTTTCTATGTCCAAACTCCATCTCGACAACAAGCTGAAAACATAGAGCCTGATGGTGCATTCACACCAGCACAGTCCGCTAGACTCGAGACGATTGGGGACTCGGTTCAGTTGAGGGGTGCAACATTCTTCCAAACAGAGAGTGCGTCCACGCTGCACTACTCAAACAAAACCGGATCTTTTAAATAATGTATTCTCGTCTTCACCAGAGGTGGCACTGCACCAAGAATTATTGAAACTGTAAACGAGACACATAACAAAGAAGAAAACTAGTTAATCTATTGGTTAATGCAGTGAAACATGGAGCTGCATCATATCCTAGCGGCCCTGGGTTGATCATATTTCTATTTCGGCCTAAGTAACGGCCTTGGGAGCTAGTTTGTCCTTGTCCTTGTCCATGCTAAGACTAAAATTTAATAACTGTGGAAAGAAGGGAAGATGACAAAGAGATGCTTCCCCTCCAATTTGAAAAACCTTGAAACATTCGCCATGAGAGATGGGAATTACTCGTGTACACGTTTGCAAGCCAAAAAAGACTTTGTGTCAAAGGATAAAAACTGATATATCAATAGTGTGAATGTTTTTGAAAACAAGACACTTTGAGCATATTTGTGAATAAAAAATTTTTTTCTAGAGTTGTTGAGCGTTAATACATTTTTATCCATTTAAAATTACAGTATAAAAATGCTTTGTGAATCCACTGGTTGATGAGAGTTTGTGTAAAGCCAAATAAAAACATTATACTGTCTAGCTAATGAACATACACCCCAGCAGCTGAATCAAATGAAAAATAAAAAAGATGTAATGAGAACCTCTGAAGTGAGTGAGGTAAGGCATGTGGAGTCAGGAGGGAACTCTCTATTTGTCTTTGTAATCAAAGTAGTGGCAGATGCTTTAACTGAAGAGCCATCTCAATCACTGTGCAGAGAAATGTAATAAAGTTACGTACTGACCAGCTCCCAGTCAGGGGAAACACATCCAATGTTGCTGCAGTGCTCAAGTACTGTTCGATGTAATTCAATATAACGCAATAGCCCTGCAATTCATTTAACTTTCATATGTGTAAAATTGATTTTTGGTCTTTTAAAAAATAATCAAACAAAGCAATAAAAAAAAAAAAAAACACTTTTGAATATAAGGCAACACAGTCTGTGACTACGGTTTAGGATCCACAGCAAGAAACGAAAAATTCCCCACATATGAGACATTGAGTTGCGTGCTATAGCAGTGGCATTACTGTACTGATGCCCTATTTGGAAATGTGCAGTATTTTAATCTACTAAGTTTACAATTTTGCATGTTTTTTTGGACATCTTCAAATAATTAGGTTGCTAAACCCCAGCAGACTATGGAATGACCCTGGCCAATTATCCAATGGCTTACTGCCCTGTTATACGCAAACAGGCTCTCATATCTGCAACGTATCCAGCGAGCTTCTCTATCGTCCATGGAATAACTCATTTTCTTTCAACTATAACTATGTTGAATAAAGCAAAAGAAAAGAAAAAAAAAGTTTCTGCCTCAAAACAAAAAAGAAAAAAAAAAGCTTTGTATAATTTTTTCTTATCACACACCATTTAGACAAAGAGAAGGTTAATTCTTGTGTAAATTCTTACCTCATAAGAACAAACATTGGTAAATGAAAAATGATTATGATGGTCTGATGAAAATAAGTGATAACATAGGTCCCAGTTTTCCTTATTCTCAGTTCATAAACTCTTTGGTCAAACAACTGTTCCCCCATTCCCCCATAAACAAAAAAAACAAAACAGCTGTGATGTTTCGCTCCCGGTAGCGTATGTTTTTTTACAGCCTACAATCAAACATGAACTTTTATTTTTAATTTAAATATCACTTAATCTGAAGGTTGTAATCAAATAATAACTAAAATTGACTAAATGTCAAGAAAATGACCAAGCATTAAGTTTACTGATTAGTTATTAGCTGTTCACGTCATCTAAGACAAACTACAGATTATCTTCAGATAATTATTCCACTCTTTTAATAGTCATGTCACTGTATTTTGTATTTAGTCTTTAACTAAAATAATAAAAAAAATCTCTCAAAGGTGACAGTACATAAAAAGAAAATGATGGTGTCTTTAAAAAAATATACATTTTCAACTAATACAAGCAGTTAAACCAAATTTCTGTCATAAAATGTTTGTTTGTGGGTGAAGAAAAGGTTGACCTGTATCGCAGATGTGGTTTGAATCCAGATTCAGGCCAAAAACGGCGTGTAAAAGTAATAAAAGAATAGAAAGTGTCAGGATTGTATTCCGTTACTGAAATAAGCAGAGGCATAGTTTTGCATACAAAGAAGTTTAATCTCTTACTATCCACACAGGAGTACATAATGAATAGCACATCCTGCCCCAAAAGCATAGTTCAGCAATAATATAGTTTATTTCCATTTATAATTACCCTGACTGCTCCAATGTGGTGCACCTTCTCCATTAGATGAGTCGTATATGTACGGAGTGTGCAGCTTTGTAAGTAGAGCAAAAAAGGTACCAGGGACTGAGCTTTCATTAGGAAGACCGGAGGAAATTTTACACCTCCATGAAAGAGCAAAGCAACAAAGCGTAAAAAGATGGAGCTGGCAAACATTAAGGTAGCTCTGACCTGACCCACTGATGGGGGTTGAGGCTCAGAATTTTCTACCTCAATAGGCATTTTAGGAACCTGCAAAAAAACACATTTTTTGGCCAAATATTCACTTAAAGCTAAACCATTTTTTCCAACAGTCCTTACAAATCAATTTGATGTGATTTTTTTTGTCTTCCTTTTCAGAGTAATCTGACATCCAGATACAAGCATGGTGAATCCCATATAATGCATTCAACAAAGGTGTTTTACCTGGTTTCTGCAATGTAGCTTTTTTCCCCCCTCTTCCATTTCATTTCTATCAGAAGACACATACCGACTGGTCAAACCGTTAGGTGAAACCAGACCCAACTTCATTAGGGTTGATCTACGTTTAGGATAGTGCCTGTGTTTGTGGGAGATGAGCACAGATATGACAGATTCACCTGAGTGAACTTGTTTGATGCCCTGCCAGCCAGACTGCCTGTGCCTTCCTTCGGCCTTTCAATGAAAACAAAATGATCCCTGGGTGGCTGTTGCCTTTTCTGCGAAGTGGCCACAAGTCAGCAGGAACTTAATGTCTGTTCCAAAGGGCAGGTAAATTAAAAGCTCAAAAACTATTTTCCAGCAGAGCGCACCTTAAAGCCGCACTGCGTGCATGCACACAGGGAGGCTGACATATGAATAATAAACCATAACACAATACTGGCCTCATCTGAAAAAAGGAACAAAACTTCAAGATGTTCCTCTCAGGAAAGAAGTACTTAATGTTCTTTGGATTTCAAACCAATATTCTCATCTTAGAAAACAATTTTAAAAAACGGAGTATTTTTTATAACCGGCACCCATCTAACCTTAGAAATCATTCACATGTAATGAAATTAAACTAAATGATAAAATACTTTATCGATCACTGAAGGGGAATTGGATTTTTAAAGTTAAATAATTATCATTTTTTCATGATTGTTATATAATATATCACATAATAGTAAGTCTTATAAAATTTCGCCATATATTTTGTTTATCATAAAATTCTAATGACAATTTTATGTGCAACAGAGTCAGTATTGATAATTGATATAATAGAATCTTTTGTTTTCAGGTGCACTTTGGAGTACAATCAGTCACACTGGTTATGAATAGAATGATGGATTCGACCTGGTTGCTGAATTGTCATCTCTGACTGATGCCAATTAACACATGGCACAATACATCTTGTGAGGCCAAAAATCCTTTGTTATATGTATTTTTAACCATGAAAAATATCTTTTGTCAATGGCAGATGATGTTCAAAGTCGAAGCAAATCAAAATCCTCCAGTGAGCAACCCAGCTCCCATTTTAATCTGATGTCAGCTGCCAAATCAAATAGGCTGCGATTTTTCTCACAAGGATGAGTTCTTTAACTCAAATTATTCTAGGTTGTTAATAAAAACACGTTCCAAAGAAATGTATAAATGTGAACTAATGAGCCATTTACTACAGAGACTACAAAAATCATCTCATTGCAGTAGCACGGGAGAGTTCAGAAGCAGCAGGAGGATTTTACCGTCACATGAGACATGTGAAGCATCTTCATTCGCGACAGTCTGTTAAACAGAATTTCAAAGCCTTCCTTTTACCTGTATCTATACAGTCTCTCTATGGAATTAAACCTAGTAACAGCCTTTAACTACACAGTCTCAACACTTGCTACCATGAAAAAGAATATTTCTGCGGAATTTATGTCTTTGAGTAAACCTTGTCTTTAAAATGACATTTTATTTGCAGCCAGCATAAGAGCAAAAGCCGTATTGCTTAAAAATGGTGCATTGCTTTACCACAAAAAAAGAAAAAAAAAAAAGAGAGAGAAAAAACATAGCCAAAATTATTAAAAACCAAGGAATCACAGCAGTTATATCCCAGATTTTTCCTGTCTTTGGTTTTAATTCAAATGTAGAGATTTAATATAGAAGGTTCAAAAAGCAAAACAATGGGGGAAAAAAAACTGAATTTCTTTGACCGACCTGAATTCTTGCATTTTGCCTCCATTAAATTGTTGGCAAAGAATGACAAAAACATGGGGAGAGAAAAAAGGATATGACATGTGCTAAAGGTCCCTGACAGGAATCAACGAAGCATTGCCGCAGCTCAGACTACTGGCTCACCATGAAGCCTCTGAGAACTGATCGCCAAAGACAGCAGTCGCATATTCTAACTGTTTGGTACTAAAACACTGCAAGATGAGAAATGACATTCATTTCAATTATCTTTTGTGGATTAAAATAAAAGGATATTTTCATGAAGCTTGTGAGTATTCCACAGACCACACTGCCAGTGAACGCTAACGCTAATCAGGCAAAAGGTCTGCACTGTAGGAACTTCATTAGTCAATATATAGATTGGGCTGGTTTCAAAACATACAAAGCACCTTGAGCAAACAAATATTAACTCGTTATACATCATGTACGTCACATATTCTAAAAACTCACTCTCCTGTTTCCTCCAGCTGAGAATACATGAGATAACCCTACCAGTACAGGACAGCAAGTTAAAAATGTCTTCAGCCAAATGGACAGCAGGCCTATAAAGAGGGACTTCTCCCTGACCACAGACTAACCTATAATTAAGGGGGCCAATATCAGCCTGCTGAAAAACACAGCTTACTATTCAGGTTTTAAAATAGTAAGTGGTCTGGTGGGACAGACAAACACTTAGGAGAAAAGTGGAGTCTTGATGCATGAGTATACTTCACTTGCAAGAGTGTGTGCATGATCTACCATGAAAGCATGTAACCACACTCTATAGCCATTTAAGTACACCTGATGTACTTTCAGCCCCGCAAAATCCTAGGTGGAGTGATCATTGTCCTCCAAAAGATGTGCCGGCAGGCTGGCGTAAAGATTCTTTCCTTGCATTTACTCAATGTCAAGGCAGGAAGAAATACCAGCACACACAGATGCTATTAAGTCACTCTAATATACTGACCCAGCATGCTTACTTTTTTTTTTTTTTTATGTATGAAAGGAGTTTATGCTAAACCACCTCCAAGTCCAAAAAGATACTAGTACAAGATGATCCACATGAATCAAGATTAAACATCCTCAGATGCTATTGAACTTAATTAATTTTTGGTTGTTTTGCTGCATTTTTAAGGAAGATCTTCAACCAAGAACCCGATTCAATAATCAGTGTTACAGACAGTAACTTGCAAACAAGAATTTTTGCAAATATTGTGCATTTTAAAATCAGAATAACTACAAGGTTGCTAGTTTGAACTGTAGACCGTCAGTAATGGGGAATTGAGCTTGCCTGTCAATTGCTACAACTACAGAGATGTCCTTGGACAAGGCCCTGTGAACACCACTGGAGATAGACAGCTAAGACCGGACACTGAGCCTCCAAGAGTGAATGTAAATAACTTGTCAATGTGAGGCAGGATGTTCAGACTTAACTACTCTGGGAAATTAAAGATAAAATCTATTAATTACAGACTGAATAGTGTTAACAGTCATTGTGTCTTAAGCCTAAAGAGTGAGAACATCTAGTCAATGTCTACATTTCAACATTCTGATGGTTTTTATTTAGAACTGTGTATAAATATTGTCATTTGAAGGATAGCTATATTTGGCAATAACTTGTTTTACTGCAGATATAAAAAAGAAAAATCTGCAAAAACAGCAGTGAGAGTTTAAATCACTCTCACTGTGATACCATAAGTGTAAAATATATATATATATATATATATATATATATATAAAGCTTCAACATAAAGCTACAAGATAACTGGATACTGCATAAATCCAGTTTAGTAAAAATTCATCTAGGTAAGCTGCTGCTAGCCTGTGAAATTTCCTGTAAGGTAGGCAGTTAGCGGTTAGCTTAGGTTTCAGTAAGAAGTGCTTTTCTTTCCTCTTTTGGTTCTCACTCACTGTAAACCAAAGCCCTGGAAGAGGCGCAAAGAGAGGATGGTGAAAGGCTGCGTGAAGCACACCCTTTCTACCCTTCCCCCTTCCTGAACAGTAGCAGATGACAATAGCTTCTAAACCAGGACACGCCAGACATCCTGACAAAGGCAGGCTCCTCCCAAGCTTCTGAGACCCTGCTCCCAAATAAACATAGCCACAGGGAAAGGGCAAGACTCGGAGATGAGGTTCTTGCCACGTCCGGACTAGCTGCGAAACGAGTCCTTGTGCCTATGAAAAGGTCTACTGCTATGGAACCGCAAAATTCATGCTGAACAAGCCAAACCTCTTGACACACTACAAGGTTCAATCACATCTGCCCAATTAGAGATACAACAAAATATCATGGCAATTTACAGAAATAAAAAAAATAAAAAAGAGAGAGAAAAGAAAAATTCGGAAACTAAAAAGCTGTCAAATCCATTTCCAAATACACTGCTACAGCTGTATATTGTGAATGCCATTTAGCTCTTACTCACATGTAGGCAGGCGAAAGGGGTGAGGACCTGGATGTCTTAAGAACTGGCACTGGGAATTTCCAGCTGACAGGCGAACCGCTTTTCCATTTCAACGGCATGTTGTTGTCACCAGAATGGTGTTACAGCAACACCAACAGCAAAGACCATTTCCATGAAGAGGTTCCCAATGCAGTCTTCCATCCCATTCTGCCCACACCATTTAAGGGGGAGGGATAGCAGCGGTGGCACCAGCAGCTACAGAAATACACTGGTACAGGCAGTGCAGGCTACAGTCTGGGTTGTGACTTTAGCAGCAGCACTGACAAACCAATAGATTACATCCACCACCACTACTAGCCCTGCTGCATTCACAGTTGTCTGGTGGTAGGAGGGGGGAAGAAGCCCTGCCTTCTCATCACTCTTTCAGGATCTGTGAATAGCCCAGGAGCTACGCAACAGTGCCCCCTTGTTAGAAAAGAGAAGATTGCAGCTCTGGGATTACTACTGAGGAAAAACATAATTAAGAAAACAACTATAATAAAATGGACACAGTTCAGTTTAAAGATCAATCTCTCCAGAGCTTTTACTTTGAAAAAGAAAAATTCAAAAGAAAGCCTTTTTGTTTCTCCCCAAGTGTTTGAGGCAATAAGCAGCTCTGCTACTATGTAAAGGTGCATACAGAATGTTTGCAGAACCAACACATATTTAATTAATTTTCTCCCTCATTAATTATTGAAAATATATTTTCTTTGGTTTTGCAGGGGTTCTCATTAGTCTGACAGCTAAACAGGCCTGTACATGAGTAAGAAATAAACAGTCTCATTTCTACAAGTGTAGAGATCCCTTTTTATGACACATGCAATTGAGTTCTGGTGCATCTCCATTCTAGTAAAGTTGAGCTGTTTCTACGACTTCATTTAACTACACCAGGGAATTCAGTACGAAGGAAAAGAAAAATAAGTTTTCACACTTGATTTTGCATGTCAGAGTAAGAATCAGGGCCATTACACTGAGGACATTGTTTGTACACTTGTGAGACAGCTGTGATAAGGATGCAAGAAGTCTACTGCGCCCACAGAATTATTAGAATTTCCCTTCACAGATTAATAAAACGTTTTGGCTCCTCCCCTCCCCGTTTCATTTATTCATTTTCACTCGATTCCAACAAGAGTAGCTTGCTTCATTATAAAATGAAAGAAATTTTAAACCCCAACAACCAGACCTCCAAGACCTGACTGCCAAGACAAACTGAGTAATTGGTGGGTGAAGGTCTTTGGTCAGTTACCAACAAACTAATGGTCACTCTTAATGAGATCTGGAGTTCTTTTTGTGGACATGTGAGAACATTGCAGAAAGACAGCCATCAGTGCAGCACTCCACTAAGCTGGCCTTTATGGTCGAGTCATTTCTTACTAAAAAGGCACGTGTCAGCCCTCTGGAGGTTTGCCAAACGACACATAAACCGCTCTTAGACCATGAATAGCTAAATCCTCTGAGCTGCTAAAATAAAAGCAGATTTCACAAACGAATGACAGAGAATGTGGAAACTTTCTCTGTAGTTGCCTGTTCATTTATGCATTTTCCCATGTGGAAAACTTTTGAATTGGCACCTGGGTAAAGTGCACAGGAGACAGAACACGGCAGATGACCCCATAGTTCTCTGTTGATGGCTGAGAGGCATCACAAGGTGAACCGTCATTATAACACCCCCACCAGATGACAGGCCTGACACACAGACAGCAAGCAACAGTGACAAGCTAAGGAAAGCATACAGGCAAGCAGTAAAGAGCATGAAGCAGGGACTGTAATGAGCAAGCATCCTCCAGAGGATCGTTTGCTATATCTATTACGGGTGTTCCTAGACATGAAGGGGTACAGTCCCCAATTACTCCAATAAAAAACATGAGCTTCTCAAATTTATGAAAACTGATAAACACTTAAGCCATAAAAGAAACAATATGTACATGAAAAAAAAAGTAAAGCTGATCTGATCAGTTCTTAGATGTCTTCTCTTTCTCTCTCTTATAATCAAATTACATTGTTTGATATTGTGAATCAGTCAATTAAATGAATTAATCAGTACTTGTGCTGTTTATCATTGATATAATCTCAAACACTTGTTACCAATGTGAGATTTTACTGGATCACAAAGCTGGTCAGTTCTGGAGCATGATCCCCAGACATTTACTCAAACATTATTATACACACACTTATAAAGAAAATAAAGAGAAAGACAGAAAGAATTTAAACAAAACAATAGGAGGAACATTCATGGCAAAGTTGTGCAAAACCAGTAGGATAAGCTCCAAAATGAAAAATAAAGTATCAAAAATGCTACAACCAAGGATCAAGTGGAGGGTCTGAATACTGGCATATGATAGAATATTTTTTGTGTTTTCTTTTGACTAAATTCACAAAACACTCCAAAAACCTGTTTTGTGTAAGAGCTAAAGAGAGTATTAAATGAAAGAGTACACCACTATGCCTCAGTCTGACAACAGAAGTTGTCATTCCTCCATCATTTTATATCACTTTTATAAAATTCTACTTGTTGGATTACAATTCAAAAGATGAGAGAAAGCAGCTTATGATGTAATAACTTTTTTTTAAAAACACAAAATGATCCTAGGTTTATCTTTGAGAAAGAACTGCTGTAATGGTTCATATCAAGTCCTCTTTTCTCATTTGGTTCATCCCAAAGATTACATTTCCAAAAGGCTGTTGCAACTGCAAGTGAGCAGGATGATACAGACGATGACACAATTCTTAATGTCTGCCGTCTGCAGTTCATTTGTACTTTAATCAGATTTCAACTATATTTTTCTTAAATACATGAGAAACATACTGTCTCCTTCAAACCCAAAGTCATGCAATCCAAATCATGGGGACATCAATGGAGCTCATGTTTTTGACTAGAGATCAACCAATATGGTTTTTTAGGGCCGATGCTGATACCAGTTTTTTTAAACATCAGTTTTAGCTGATACGGGATGTCAATTTCTTTGGAGCTGATATGCTGTTGCTCACTTAATTTACAAAATAAAGATGACACAAAGAAAACAAATGCCCAGAGTCAAATTTTTTCTTTAAAAAAAAGAAACAATTATTTAACTTAAAAAAAATTTTTTTTCAAACAATTAATGTTACGTAGCTTGTAAAAGCTTAATCTTTGCTTGTTTAAGTTCAACATTTAAATAAAAATAAAAACAGAACAATATGGTCCCTGTAGAGATTTTCCTTTTTGTAAATAATTTGTTAGAAAAAAATGAAAATGGGAATCAATCTGTTGGAATCAGTGAGGCAGAGGGGCAGTGTTGAAGCCGATGCTGCAGGCTTCCCACTCTGCTGGGGGGAGAACTGCACGTGGACTGCAGCGTCTCCAACAACACAGAGCTGCCTGCGGATGACTGTCTGTGAATCATGCCGAGAAAAAGATTTCGGCGAACGCACCCGCAAATCGGCTGATGCCGATACTAATAAAAAACCGCAAATATCGGCCAGCCGATGTATCGGTCTATCCTTATTTTCAACGCCAACCTTTTGCAAAAAAAGGAAAAAACTTGTTAGATTGTAAGATTTTGTACTAATTGATGGCTTTGTTAGGGTAAATGAGTTAAAAGCTACCCAATATATTTGCAAAGTTTATAAAAGGAGCAGTTTTGGTAAACAAAGCTTCTGACAAAGGTGTTTTTCCTTATAATGACCTTTTGTCCATATTCTTCCTGTAGCGTTACTCATGTAATCTTGCCATTACAACATCACCCTCCCATCTTAAACTGTGGCCTAACAAGAACTTATGCCCACCACAGAGAAGCTCTCATTCTGTTGCTTCTGTCAAAGCCTAGAGATTATTATTATTGTTGATAGCTGATCCTGTAAAGAGACAGTCTGCACTTTAAACCAGTGGTTCCCAACCTGGGGTCCGGGACCCCACCGGGGTTAGCACAGGGTGTCCCCAAGGCTTTGAAGATTTAAAGCTTTTGTAATTAATGTCCACACACTGTCCCTATTTTGAGAAAAAGAACTAAGGCTATATGTTTATAACTCAACTTTGGCTTTATGGAAGGACAAAACAGCCAGAATACAGTATTTATGGTGAGAAAGCATAAAATCAAGCAGTATTTCAATTTGGGGTGGGACAGGGAGTCCCTGGCATTTTAGTATATGCATAAAGGGGTACTCAAGGAAGATCCTTGGGAACCACTGCCCAAGACCAACATCTGCATTTATACCATGGTCTGGGTGAATACTCGATTCTGATTGGCTACAGGGTGCCCGTTATAAAGTGATGTAGGACACCAGTTAAAAAAAGTTCCGGTCAAATAGCCTGATTGTTCTAAATTATTGCGCTGCCTAAAATGCCAGTTGGTAACCGTAGCAACAGAAAGTCAACATACCTCGCTAAGCGTTGTATGTTCACCCACTAATGGGGAATGTGAGCTGGTTTAGACCATCATGAGATTTTTTTCACAGTTTATTGATCACAACGGCGAGACAAGAGCTTTGTTTGCTTGCTTTTATAGTTCCCTTTAACCTGTGTGGTTAATGTGGAGACATGCCGCTGTGATGCAGCATTGTTGGGAAAGCAGCCTGACTGGTCTCCGTCAGTCCTGGAGAGATGAGAATAGAGCAACACGTTGTCGTCCTGCAACGTCCCGACTAGCAGTCCAATAACGTTAAATTATTCCAATGGTAAAAACAACATTTACATATCAATAATTGAATATATATCTATTTCCTTCATGAGTGACCATGGTACAAGCGGGATAATGCCCTTGGAGTTGTCCATAATCAGAAAATAAAGGACTTCACGGAAGCAACCGTTCACGCCTCGGCGTCGTCCATTATTTTCTGATAATGGACACCTCGTCGGGCATTATCCCTTACTTAATACTCAAAATTGTGTTCCCCAACTGCCCATCCAGTTGAAGTACTATCCCGACGTCCGCTACATTTTTTGCTAAGCTTGTCCACAGCTGTCATAATTAATCAGGTTATTACGGATAAGATTTAATAAAAATGCCCACTGTTGTGTGAAAACTTGGCAGTGAATGCAAATATTCTCCAGTTTCTTACGAAAATCACAGCTGACTGTTTACTCAAGAAGTATCTACACTTCTTTTCAAAAGTTGTGTTTGGTTTCTCCCAAACATGACTGATGGAGCGGCCTATTTTTCTATAGCGTTGCATCTTTTCAATGCCTGTTTCTCTCAGCTCCTCTGCAGCTGGTCCAAGGTCAAAGTAATACATCCATTTTGACTCATGAACAACTTTGTCCCATTTGTCTATTTCTCTCATTCTAAACTGCAGACTGGCTAAATAGACCGAGGTGGTAATTCACAAAACTCAGACTTTGTACACACATCTTTTTCAGATCATGAGGCATTGTGTTGTCTTCACAAAAGCACCATACAAAAACAACCAGTTAAACTGACAGAAGATTTTAATCCTGTAGCAAATGCATGTGTGGAGCATCAGCGCTATTTCCCCATATATTTACACTATTCAATTACTATGTTAGCTAAAATCCGGTTGGCACTCTTCAGCAAAATAGACAGCTGACCCCTAGTTATACATAGAGGTACTCCGACATTAGGTTATACTTCATCAAGTCGAGCCATTCAACCCTACCTGATAGAGACATTCTTTTAATAATGAAGATTTGTTTGTTTGACATCATTTACAGTGGGTCCAGCAGCTGAATAATGCTTTCCAGTCTTTGTGTACCAAGGACTGTAGCAATAAGTCAACTGCTATGACAACATTGTTCACTACTGGCAAATGGTAACAAATTATCCAGCATGATGTAAAGGCCTTTCAAGAACAGAAGTCCCTCACGGGTGAATTACTGTAGCAGAAACACTTTAATATCTTTCCAAGCCATTGGGAAACCCTCTAGTAAGACTCTTAGCACTAGTTCTCAATCCCAGTGTGTGTGTGTGTGTGTGGCATAACCTTACTGCTATTCTCTCTCACAGTGTAATCAGGGATTACCTGATTCAACACATGTGATTTTAAATGTAAGCCATTTCCTTACTTGGACTAACAACAAACCTGGGATACACTGAGGTATAGTTTAAGAATGATTCACCACCAATCCTGTTAAAATTCCTTATACATTTTTTTTGCCTTATTCCATTTGTTAAAATTATATCAGAGAATGTCCTCAAAGACAGATACTGTATGTTAAAAGCTCTTGATTTGACAAGTTTAATGCAATAAAACCTGAAATGTGCTCCATTTAAGTGATTTAATACAATTAGCAATCATTTACAAATGATTAAGTAATGATGATCTAATATTACCTCTCATGTAATCCAATGGGCATCGCCTCCCCTCTGTGTGCAGGGTGCTCCATACCCTCACCAAAACCACACCTAAAAAAAATTATTTATATTTGAGTTAAGGCTATCGTCATACATATATAGATAAATAAGAACAACCCGTCTCATTCTTGTGGTGAAGATTTAGTTCAGCATTTGGAAGCAAGTTTCATTTTTGCACTTTTAACCACAACAACACTTTGTGTTGTGTCATTCATAGACCATATCTGTGTTGTGTGTGTTGTGTCATTCATGGACCATATCTTAATCTGTCACTTTATCACATTATGATGCATGTAAAATATTGATTTTTATACAATTGATCACAAGCAAAACAATCTCAGGTATTTATATATTTTTCTTTTAACAATAAATGTTTAAAGTTTTCAAATGTTTTCTGAATAAACCAGATAACAAAAAAATAAAAATGGTATTCACCCTGAAAGCCAGCATTTGTAAGTCTGATACAACTTCCATTCAACATTTTTTATGAGCGGGAGAATTATATAGTGAAACATGAATATTCATGCTAACTGTGGACATAAAACTACCTACAGTAGTTGACAGAGACAGGTGAACATCCCCTACTGATGTTTCAGTTGCATCATAAGTTAAACTTGTTGCTTCACACAGAACTGAGCTAATTGAAGCTAAAAATAGCCTCAGAGTATGTAACTACACAGAAACAGCTTCAGAGTGTTTTGAATTTCAGTAAACATTTTAAAATGAATGGACAATCAATTATCGCAAAACTTTTCGGATGTTTTAAGATTTTATGTCATTTTCTTAATGCTTACAGAAGATTTCCCGTTGTTGAAATCTAATTAAGCAATATTTCAGTTTTAAAAAATAAATAATAAAAAACAGTGAAGGTGAACGTCTGTCTCAATTATACGATGTGCTCTCGCAAACAATCGGAGTTGGAGTCCTTTAAAAACTTCAAGTGTCATGTCGTTTTGTACAGGGGGGAAATTGTCCGCAGCTAAGATTGACTTACTTATCTTTTGTTTAATGCTAAAGCCTGTAAAGATATCCATCTTCATTTGCCGGACTATGTTTAAAGAGGTAACGTTAGCAAACCGGCGGCTTGCTGACTTTTTCTGCCTATGTTGACTCCACATTGTCCTTACATTCTCCAGGGGGATCATGCTAACTGGCTAAGCTAACCTTAACGTTAACATTGGCTAGCTTAAAATAACGTTTAATGACTCGACTACATGGTTGTCAGGATGGTTACTCTCAACTACAAACCGTTAGCCACGTTATCGTAACTTACAGAAACATAAGTAAGCGAGGTCTAAATATGAGTTAGTTGGTTTAGTTATTAGTTGGTCTTGTTGGTTGCTTCATATGCCACAACCAACAGATGCCTGTTACTATTTCTCATTTTGGTATTTGTTTAGTCTGATTTGCCATATAAGGCATTCCGGTCGCTGTTCGAGTCTTAAATATACTCTGTAAACTTTTTAATAACAGATTTCATACCTTTTAAAACCAGATAACGTTAACAAGCGTCCTTGTTTTCCTCCCAAGCCCTCAAATCCACTTACATTACTGAAGCCGCCTTCCCTAAAATCTTTTATCCAATGCAGTCGTTGCTTACTAGGACATCGGGAGCATCCAAACTTTCCATTGGTAGAAGAGTATGGCAATCTTCTGTCATTGGCTCAAAACTTCCGTTACTAAATAAAGTGGGTTTTAAGAAGAGTCCGTTCACATGAAGCACTTGGAGACTGAACAGCCTGTACTCCTTTGTTTTTAACGATCACGTACAGCGATATAAGCAAGCACCAAATTCTAAAGTTGAATCGAGAGATAAATAAGGAAAAAAGGAGTAATTTAATATAAAATAATAAAATACTCTACAAAATTCAAAGACACGCCCAAAAGAAAGCAAGAAAAAAAGAAATAGTTTCGTCAAAAATAACAGTAGAGTGAAATAACTTCTTATCTTCAAATACTTGTTATATCATTTCAGACAACTGACAAGTTTTCATAACATGAGAATCATTAAATATTACAATTAAGAAAAATAGAGGCACTCCATTAACTAGGATAATTATTATAGGCTTGTTCCTCATACAAATATGCACTTACAATAGGTTCGCTTGACTCTTTAGGTTCAAATTACTCATGTAAACCTGTTCTACTACGCATGTGGTTCACAAAAGCAGAAGTTCACCTTTTTTGCTGGAAATATTGGATGATTGAGATAGAAAGCTTGGTACTGTGGTTTTGGTTGCTGCCTAAATTCTACTTCAGTCCATATAGCAATAATGAAAGAAAAAGGTGAAAATAACGGTCTTTTCATCTTTGCATCATTTAAATTCCCAAATTCAGTTTTTCTAATTGGCTGGACAGAACCTAAATACAGCATCCCAGAAACAGGCTCTTGAACTTTATGATCCTCGCCACCTCAGTAGCTATACACAAACAAGTACAAAAACACAACATTTTTTTTTTTTTGTGAAGACTTGTTGACAGGTTAATAAGACTTATTCTCATCCTAAAACAAAGTTTTATAAACTCTAATCCATATCTTGATATGTTCTCTGGCGCCTCCCAGTGCTACCTGAATGAAGACAGCCAAATAGAGCCAGCAAAGGGATTTATCCAGCGTCAACCACAAAGTGGTATGGTAGTGAAACCTGAACACTGCTTGGATATATACATGTACACACACACAGCCACTTGTCACTGCATCCAAAAAGGAAAGAAAAAAAAAAGTACAAAATGTGGCAAAAAGCAAAATTTTGATTTTCAGATTTGGGGTTGGGAAATACACAGTGATGTAACGGTGTCTGGAAGGATGAGGTAAAACCATGACTTGTGCCCCACTGTTTTTTAAGTCATCTGTTTTGCAAATATATTATGTTATAAACTGTGACATGTAAAACTACTCAGGTATATATAGCTGACTCAATATTTGTCACTTAACTACATAATCATGCATTTTGAGTCACATTGTCTTTATTCCTTTGGAGCCTTCGCAGATGTGTAAGCTACCCACACACTAATGTAACCCCATACAATTAGACATTCAAGCTTTTAAATTGCCTGCTGGTAACAAGCTGAATGGTCCATATCCTTTTTAGTCTGCAGGACACAGCATCCATGGTTTCCAAAAACAATTTCAAATTTTGATTAATCTGACTAATCTGGCTATTTTCCACTTTCCCTCAGACCATTTCAAATGTGCTTTGGCACCCAGAAGACGATAGTGTTTCTGGATCATGTTCTCGTATGGTTTCCTCTTTGCAAGATAGAGCTTTAACCTGCTTTCGTGGATTCATTGCATGGCAAACTGTGTTTACACATAGTCATTTCTGGAAGAGAATCATGTCTGACTTTAATACATCCTGAAGGGCCTGAAGATCACATGCATCCAGTTTTGACCGTCTGCATTGTCCTCTTACCACAGACTGCTCCTGATTCTGAGGAACATTAAGGAACAGTTTTCCAAAATTGCTCCACACTTTTTAGATGCAGATAGTCACAGATTGGTGAACCTTTGTCTATCTTAACATCTGAGAGGCTCTGCTTCTCTGAAATGCCCCCTTTTTGCTCATGTCACTGACCTTTGCAATTTAACCTAATTAGTTGTCAAATGCTCCTTTGGTTGTCTTTGATTTGTGCCAGTTACTTTTCAAGTGTTTCCTAGCTCCTGTTCCAACTTTTTTGAGATGTGTTGCTGCCATCAAATTCCAATTGAGAAAATATTTTTCCATAAAGCGGTAAAATGTCTGAGCTTTAACATTTGTATTTGTATTTACATTACTATTAGCCCAGAATTTCAGAACCAGTGCATCAGCCAATGTAGCAAACAGCAGTGATTTTGATAACATGCAGGATATATCATTGCAGGATATATCATTGCATTATAAGTTTTAAATTATTAGTCCTTCACTCCTAGTTTAATTTATGTTCATTTAATTCAGGCAAATTCATTAAACACATGACATACATTCGAGTTAAAAAAAAGAAAAAGAGCCAGAATTAGCCAACAGGCTATTTTTAATCTGTAGTGATATTTTGGTCTGTCTTGATGAGCTTTTGCGGAGCCTTCTAGTTCTTCTGCACCAGTACTGGTACCACTGGTAGTAATTTACCAGTATGTTCAGCTCTCCTCCGCTTGCGTAGAAAAATGTGATGCTGTTAGTTGAAAACTGGGCTGTCAGGTTTTGCACCTCATCAATGTTTGATGACTCGTTGTTGGAGATCAATATTACAGTGTTTGTAATTGAGTATTTCTAAGGCACCAAATCAGTACTTTTACTTTAGTTAAACTTTTGAATATCTAAAATCCACAATTTTCCCAACTTACAAGGTCTTACATTCCAACCAATGTGTCCAACCCGTGCCCTCTGCTTGTTGTTCTTCAATGAGTCCAGTAGTAGACAGTAATGTGTCCAAATCATACACAGCCATCATAATAGTGAAGTAGAAGAAGAAGGACAGCTGTGCCCCGCCCTTTGACTCACCCATATACAGTCGCTAAAATGTATTTTTTTCTGGTTCTCTTTTGTTCATAACGCTGTTCATTGACTCCGCTAGCTTTACAGCTCTCCGTGAGCGTGCTATTGCAAAAACGCACCTTTTGGGGTCTGATTTCTTTGTCGGAACTTTGCTGTAAACGAGACAGATTTCAAAGATCTAGAACGCTAGTTAGCATTAGGTGCTTCTTCAGACGTACGATCCAACTACATTTGTTAGCTTTGTTGTAGGTTAGCATATTATAACGTTATGGCGTGACTTTTTACGAAGAAGGGGTTGTTTCACGACGGCTGGGCTAAGCCTCTGACATTACACTGTTATTTCCGATAAGGCAGTATATAGCAAGACGAGGGCATATGTATAACACTTAATCTGGATGTTTGGCTTTTACACAGCTGTCTGGCGACTTAGTTGGACTAGCTGTTGAGCTAAATTGACGTTAGCATGGCGTCAGATACAAGTGACACCGAGGAGTTCTATGATGCTGCAGAAGACGTTAATTTTTCTCCATCTCCAAAAGTGTAAGGAAACATATTTCTTTCTTCTGGCTGTTTTTTATTTTTTATTTTATTATGTTGCACATTTCTATTCAACGACTGCTAAGGTTAGATTAGCAAAATACCTCTTTTTAAAAAAATGCAACGTCAGCTCAGGTATTTCTCATACCAAGCACTGTCTTTGGAATTCATACAATGTGTTGTCATACAAATACTTAAGTTCAAGAGCGGTTTGTTGTGAGAACAGGAAGAGCCTACTTTAACACCAGTCACATGATGTTATTCCCTACATTTAGGGGCAATAACATAAGGTGTAGGAACAGGTTTCTCTTAGCAGATCTCCAGTTTCTGGTCAAAATATATTTGTAAGAGCAAAAAACTAAAACAAAGTACTAACGGATGTCGTTGTCAATCAAAAGAACACTGCAATTTACCAAAGAAGAAACTTTAAAAAAAAAAATTGTTTTTAAGATGTTGTAGCCTAATTTGAGAATTAGTTGACTTCATTTGAAACATTTCTCTGTGTGTTCCTTTGCAGGTCACCTGCAAAGTTTGTCATTCCTTCACCTCAGGTATGTTTGTCTAGACCCAGGTACTGTAGAAATAACCGAGCGGGTGCTTTAACGATTATTCCAACTTCAGCTTGAAAATAGAGGTCACTAAAGCAGAGGATTTTAGGGGGCTTGAGGAATGAACTTTGCTCACATACCAGCTTTAAAAGTCAAGTTTGAGTGATCATGTTATGTTTGCAAGGTTTTCCGGAAATGCAGATGTTCTGCGGAAAAATTAAAATAGCTCAGTTGTGACTGAATGAAATTAGTCATGAAGATTACTCTTATGAAATCAGTCTGCATCAAATGTGAAAAGGCCAATTTAAAGGTTATAGGGATAATAAAACTTAAATGAAATTTAAAATTAATTATGCTTATTGACCATACATTTCTTTGGTTAGCAACATATTTTTTGTTTAAAGTTGGTAGCCTTAATTGGTTGAGCCCACGTGTAAACCAATTCTTGTATTTATATCTATATTTATGTATTTAATTATTTTCCTTTATTTGATATTTAACAGATTACAAACAGTTCAGTAAACGCTGTGCAAGATGTGACCAGTGCTGCTTCTGAGACTCAGCCAGATGATTCCCTACAGGTATGGTTTTCTTGTTCTTCATATCCATCACAATAACCTTTCATCACTCTCAATATTGACTACTTATTTTCTTAATTTAAATCCTATTTTCTTGGGGTCTATAATCTACTTTAACAGTCTAATTTCTTAGTGGGATATATTTAATTTATTCTTGTGCAATGTCCCATTGGAAATTGGTGATAGAATAAAAAGAGTAAAGATGAAAATATTTTGCATCATATTCTCATGCTTTTTTTTTTTTTTTTTAATTAAAAGAATGCAAGTGTGGGTCTGAAACAGGCCAGGGATCAAATTAACATCTGTTTTTACAAAAAACAGAATATTTTGTGCTTCTCTGGTTTTATCGTGTGAGTGCTGTAAGTTTTTATGTGCTTTATCAAAGACAGAAAAAAGGTTATAAGATCAGATGCACCTCTTTTAGTTTAAAGCTGGACATGACAACTTGCAGAATAGTTGCTGTTGCATTGACTCTTATTTTCTCTTGTTCATAGATCATTGATAGCATCATAGAGGAAAGTCAAAAGGAGAGTGTTGGTGAGGTGGCTCAGCTTTTAGATCAACTACATGTTGATGTAAGAACAGACCCTGAACCTAAGGAAGAGAACAATGATGAGGAAGTTCCTGTGGAGCAAACAGCACCAGCTGTTGGACCTGAACTTGTTGAGAGGTCAGAGGAACAACAGAGGAGTGTAGAAACAAATGGAGAATGCACTTTACCTGCTCCTGAACCCTCAGATCTTCCAGGGGCATCAGTTGGGTCTCAAGAACACGCGCAGCCTCCGGACATCACCAGCACCATAGGACAGAGTCAGCCTGATGGAGCTGGTGTGGTAGCAGAAGGCGAGCAAGAACAAAATCCTGCAGATATCTTAGACCAGGTTCCTTTGACGGATAGGCCTGCTTCGTCGGACTCTCCTGGGCCTATGAAACCCCCACGGCAATTTACAGTGGAACCAGATATTGTAGCCAGCACAAAGAAGCCTCCTCCCTCACGCCCACCTCCTCCCAGTGGGGTTCCTCCACCAAGACCTCCTCCACCATCGTGGCATACCTTACCATCCAGGAAATCACAAGAATGTTTGAGGCCAAGTGGACTGGAAGGTAGAGAATTTATGGAATTAAAAAAAAAAAAAAATTTAGTCACCCTGCGACTGATGTTTTAAAATGATGATTGGCTCAAATCATTGAAATTAACTAAGTGGGCATGAAAAAATTTGGTCACACCTACATCCATGGCTCAAATACAAGTGGAGTTACTGACTTAATATTAAATTATGACATACTATAGCAGGATTGCTTAATTCGAGCCTACGAGAGCTGCAATCCAGCAGGTTTTCAATGTATTCTGCTTCAACACCCCTTAATCAAATTGAATGGATCTAATGGCCTATCAAGTTCTACACAGTGACTCATCAATTTGAGTCAGGTGTGTTGGAGCAGGGATGCATGGAAAACCTGCTGGATTGTGCCCCTCGTAGGACTGAATTGAGTATACCCGGACTAGAGTATAACTGTGGTCCAACATTCCTTATCGGCTGCTTTGATTTTATAGCCGTTTCAACAAAAAGCTGTCACAAACATTTTGTTCCCAAAAATGAAATAACATCACCAGCATAAATTATTGTCCAAAAATGTGTCTCTCAAAACATTAATGAGCACCATATGGCATGCCCTCTATTTTTTAGGTTTTACTTGAACGAGGACAAGCATATTGGTAGAATGTCTCTTGGTTTTTTCTTTATTTCATCAATCAAATCAAATTTTATTTATAAAGCGCTTTTCATGCCCAAAAGCAACACAAAGTGCTTTACTTAATAAAAACAATTTATGCATATTAAAATAAAACAAGGCATAACACCAAATGCTGTACACATAGAGTAGATTAAAGTAAAAACCTAAACTCTCCTCTCCAATCACGATGGATTTAGGACTGTAATATACAGTGAGGCTAATGGTATTCATGGTTTTGGGACCACTCAGTGGAAGGAGTCATTGTTCGTGAGAAACTAGAAAAAGATTACCAGTTTTTCAGATCATTTGTTGCATTGTCATGTCCAGTATCTGCAGTAGGTGCAGTCAGCTGTGATTCTCTGGAGCCTTCTGGCCTGGTGTCTCCTTGCAGCACTGTTAGGAATCTAACTAAAGAGCTACAGCATTCCTTGGATCTGGCCAGTGCCACCAGTGGGGACAAAGTGGTGACAGCACAGGTAAGTGAGGCTGTGGGCCTCGCTTCTTTTTTGCAATCAGCCAAAGATACTGAAACATTATTTATAGTCTAGCAATTTCCTTAAAGGTTGCACTTCCTTTCTTTTTAATATTTTTCCACTTTAATCAGGAAAATGAAGATGAAGAGGCCTCTGAGAGTGGAGGACAAACTCCAGGTCCTCAGCGTCCACGATCCAACTCTGGTAGAGAATTAACAGACGAAGTGAGAAGCCTGTTTTTTTATTTGCCTTGAATCAGAGCTAAGATTGAACCCCTTCCACATTCATTTAACCACTCTGCTTTGCAAAAAAAACATAATGGCGTGTAATATTTACACAGGAAATCTTGGCTAGTGTGATGATCAAGAATTTAGACACCGGGGAAGAGATTCCTCTCATTCAGGCAGAGGAAAAACTTCCTGCTGGAATCAACCCCCTCACTCTGCATATCATGAGGAGGACCAAGGAGTACATAACGTGAGCAGAAAACAATTTTTCTCTTTAAGCTGAAACATGGTGCTGAACAATGCCCTCATTGGAGTCAAATTCACTGGAGCATCAGGTTTTCTGGGAAAACATGTTGCTGTGGTTGGTATTGTGCAGCTTACACACTTGTAATACATTTTCTCATGGAAAAAGGTCTTTTCAAGCTTTGTTGTGTAAAAACAAATGATTCATTATATAGAGGAAACTGATGTTTAATTTTACCCTCCTAGGAACGACGCAGCCCAGTCAGATGACGATGACAAGTCTCAAGCTACACTGACTGACACAGATGGAGGAAAACTAAAGCAGAAAACGTAATGTTGTTGGAATTTGTTTTTTGTTTTTTTCCCTATCCTGTTTTCATCACACGATCTAATTTAAAATATGAGAGTTTGTTTTTATTTATATTCCTAAACAGAACTCGGCTAAAAAAATTCCTGGACAAGTCTGTGAAGAAGGCCAAGCATCTTGCTGAGGAGTATGGTGAGAAGGCCGTCAATAAAGTGAAAAGTGTGCGTGATGAAGGTAAGAAATAGTTGGCTAATATATTTTTGCAATTTTAAGTTCTTCTAAATGACTAGGACTTGGGTTGTTATAGACTTCTTTGTTTTTTTTTGCACATAAATATGGAATTTTAATCCTACTTTTTCAGAGTTCTGATAATCTTGTTTATGCTTTTTGTTTTGGTTGTGCTCAGTGTTCCACACAGATCAGGATGATCCTTCATCAAGCGATGATGAGGGCATGCCTTACACCAGGCCTGCCAAGTTCAAGGCAGCTCATAGCTTCAAGGGTCCCTTTGACTTTGATCAGATTAAGGTTGTGCAAGACCTGAGTGGAGAGCACATGGTATAAGTATCTTAATCCTATATGACTTATTTACCTGATTATTCCGAATGATTGTCTGACAGCATCTTTGTCTTTCCCCTCAGGGTGCTGTCTGGACAATGAAGTTCTCTCACTGTGGAAGGCTGCTGGCAACTGCAGGACAAGATAATGTTGTTCGCATCTGGGTCCTCAAGACTGCCTTTGAGTACTTTAATAATATGAGATTAAAGTACAACACTGAGGGTATGGTCATCAGATTTTAATGTTATAGCATGAAATACAACAAAACTCTTCCTGGATTTTCATATAATAATATTTTGGATCCTTCAGGTCGAGTTTCACCTTCACCATCTCAGGAAAGTTTATGTTCGTCGAAATCTGACAATGATCCTGGGGTGAGAGGACAAATAATTCTTCATTTTAATTGCATTTGTGTCTTCAAGTGTCCTGAAGAAAAAAAAGAAGCTTAGAAATACAAGAATTGCATGGTTTTAATTGGATATTTTAGCTATTATTAGTGGGAGTGTTGGAAGGTTCTATATCTCACTGTTATTTGACTGTTTAATTAAATAATTTTACTGGTATTTTTAGGCAAGTTGTATTCCAGAGGACCCAGATACTGAAGACAGAAATGCCCCTTTCCGTCAAGTCCCCTTCTGCAAATACAAGGGTCACACAGCTGATCTGTTGGACTTGTCTTGGTCGAAGGTGATTGTCTCACTACTTTTTTTTCCATACGTTCCAGACCTATTACTAAGGAAGCCGAAGGCGGTCATGCTTCCATATTTTTTTAAGACCGTTTTTAGACAAGAAAACGGTCCTTGTTATCTCGAGATAACGAGAAAATTAACTCGTTATCTCGAGATGACAACTAAAAAAACAGGGAACAGGAGTGCTTTTGGCTTCCATGTACTGTATTACAACCCTCGTCTCACTTTTTCTATTTTTGTACCTACCTAGAACTTTTTCCTTCTCTCATCTTCCATGGATAAAACGGTTAGATTATGGCACATATCCAGGAGAGAGTGCCTCTGCTGCTTTCAGCACATTGATTTCGTCACAGCCATTGCTTTTCACCCCAGAGTAAGTTGAGCGTCACCTTGCATCACTTGTCTAAGCAAAAATCACTCGTCTATTAATTTTGAGTCCTGTCTTGTTTTTTTTAGATTCTTAATAAAAGCTGTATATATTTTTTTTCTTGTTGGCTAGGATGACAGATACTTTTTAAGTGGCTCTCTGGATGGAAAACTTCGGCTTTGGAACATTCCAGACAAGAAGGTGGCGCTGTGGAACGAGGTGGACGGTCAAACTCGACTCATCACTGCTGCCAACTTCTGCCAAAACGGGAAGTATGCAGTCATTGGAACGTACGATGGCCGGTGCATCTTCTATGACACAGAGGTATCTTTTCTCTTCTTTATCTTTCTAAGGCACGGCGTTATCATGGGAATTTGAAAACTTACCGTTTCTTTCCTGTCATTCATCAGCGCCTAAAATACCACACACAAATTCATGTGAGGTCTACCAGAGGAAGGAACAAAGTTGGACGCAAAATTACTGGTATTGAACCTCTGCCTGGGGAGAATAAGGTAACTTACTTACACTGCTAATATATTTACAAAATATTTCATGTTTTAACAATAAACCTCGTCAAATGTCAAATCCTCCCTACCTCGACAGATCTTGGTGACCTCAAATGATTCCCGCATTCGCCTTTATGACCTTAGGGACTTGTCTCTGTCCATGAAATACAAGGGTTATGTCAACAGCAGCAGCCAGATTAAGGCCAGCTTCAGGTAAGTTTTCTATCAAACTAAACATTTCAAACTAAGTAATAAATCCCTCTCTTTTTTTCCTCCGCAACTCTTGCCGAGAAAAATAAATGTATGAGATGCAATTTCTTAAACACAGTAAAGAGATTTTTTTTTTCTGGGAAACTTGTCCAGTCACACTTGTTTTCAGTGTGTTGCCCACTTGTTTTGTGCAGTTACTAATTTGTTTGCTTGTTTCCCAACAGCCATGATTACTCTTTCATAGTTAGTGGGTCAGAGGATAAATACGTGTACATCTGGAGCACTTACCACGACCTGAGCAAATTCACATCTGTACGGCGGGACCGCAATGACTTCTGGGAAGGGATTAAAGGTAACAGGGCTGTGTGTTGAGTGACAAACAGCATTTTTGCAAATACCGGCCAGCTCTATTTGTTCCCTGGGAGTGCGTGATTACTAAAGCATTATTTCTTCTGCAGCACACAACGCAGTGGTCACCTCGGCTGTATTTGCGCCCCACCCAGGCCTTATTGTTCCGCAAGAAACTGGAGCAGAAAAACCAGAAGCAGACCGTAAGAGTTTGGACTCCACAGACTCTGAGACGATACCATCAGGTATGTGCATCTGCTTTCAGTCAGATTTTGTGATTATGGAGACTCCTTTCCGTGATGTAAAGTTGCATCTTTGCTTTTTGTTTTTTTCTTTGCAGGAGCCCTAAAAACAGACCACACAGAAGTTCTTCTTTCTGCTGACTTTACTGGAGCCATCAAAGTTTTCATCAATGTCAAAAAGTACTGATCACCTCTGACGTCCTCAACTCTTCACAGGCCTGTAAGAGATTAGTCATGAATATGGACAACGACCCGTGAGGAGTCTTTTTTAGATTGTCCCCAAATACTTAATGGTTATTTCTTTGAGACAAAACTGTAGATAAGGAAACGGATGTGAGAAAAAGACTGTATAAAGTGGACAATGTGAGATTCCTTGTCCCATTTCTATTTTTAAAATTTTCATACCAGGTAACTGTGAAGGTTTGGCTTTTGGAGATCCAGAGATGCCAAATAAGTGATTAGAGCAGAGTTATTCTGTTCAGATGTGTGTGTAATTTTATAGCTGTATGGTCAAGACTGAGTATACAGTAGCTAAAAGGCTGTTTGCACCAGTATGGGCACCTTACATATTTCTTTGGCTCTCACATTTCAGAAAAATCTGTTTTCCTCAGTGGAAACGAGACACTGTGTATTGTCAAGTTCTGATGTCTTGTTTTAAGATTTGTAACCATTTGTGTCTGTCAGGGTGGACTGATCTGACAATTTAATTTAGCCTCAAATCTAGTTTCTCTTTGTCAATCCATCTTCTGTAGCTTTCCTCTAAATAAACATTTCAACAAATAACATTAAAACCACAACACAGATCAGTGTGCACTCACTGAATATGGCTGGGTGTCTTAATTTTCCCAGAAATACTGACTTACAAGGACTTTTGATAAATTTTTGTTCAACTAAAGCACATTTCATTACAATAGTACTGTAAATCTTCTGTGTAATGTTGCACACTAACTGCTTTTGTAAACTAAAGATGATGCTTTATTCCTTTCCTCAATAAAAGTGTTCTTAAACACAAATGCTTAAATGTTCCTTAAACCTTCCTTACTCATCATGTAATGTCTCGCGCACAGACAGTCATCACCAAAGGTGATTTATTTAGTGTCAGAAATTTTCAGCAACATTTCTGGAAATCAATTTAAAAACAAACATGGAAACAAAAATATATATAATTAGTTACAGCGTTCAAACTTCATAATAGAAAAGGGTGTTGAATCTTGCATGTATAGTTCACATTAGGACCAAGAGAACAGGTGTTTGTCTGTTTTAAAGAGCGCAGCAGGTTGTGTATCCGACACCAGCAAGCCAACGCAGCACAGTAATGGATGACGAGATCCAAAGTTCAGTCAGTGTTTGCTCTTCTTTGATTTCTTGTGTGAGCGATGTGGTGACCGTGACCTGGATTTGCTTGCCTTCCGGTCTGGAGATGGCGATCGAGAGCGCTTGGACCACTTTGGAGACCTTGTCCTCCTAAACGAGCAGAAAATAAGAGTGATCACACAAATACGAAGCACAATGAATAATTTTCTTGCTACAAAGGCATTTCATGGCACTTGCTTTGAAGGAGAGATGCTCCTTGATTTTCGAGACTGATCGTCAGGATTACTGCTCCGTCTTCTGTCCCCCTCATTTCTTTTGCTTCTTTCTTTATTTTTCCTGTCATCTTTTGGCCTGTCCTTGGACTTTGATCTGTCATTCTTTTCTTCATCTTTTTGAAACTCCTATAAAAATGTTTTGGGGTAAATACGTTACTTCAGTCATGGTCAACATCACACAGAGATACAGTACAAACATTTTAAGTGTGAAAATGCAAAACTCCAGTTAATTTAGTAAAACCATTTCTATTTGCTCTGAACTACACTCTTCGAAATATAAACAGCAAATTAACCAACAATAAATTAACATTTTTGAGAAGACCCAAATTATACAGGGGATAAAAAAAAACAAAAAAACCCCACAGTTTACCTAAACTTTCCTTCCCTGTAGATGGCGCACATTCAACTAAATCTGATTACCTCACACAGACCTGAGGCTCTGTATCAGCGTTGCTAAATTTATCTGGTGTAATCTGCAAATATTAACCAGAGCATTTGTGGAACTTTCTCCACGTTCACAAAAAAAAAGCTTCTAAAAGTTGCACACAAAGCTACACCCACAGAAACAGCCCACCTTCTGCAGCAGTTTATTTCTGTAGTGCTCCACTTGTTCTTGAATGCTCATTCCCGACTTCCTCTGCCTTTTGCCAGATTCCAGCTCATCTTGGATCTTCATAACCTTTACCTGTGTCATGCACATCAAATCAGTTTGAAACATTTACAAATATATTGTAATTGTGATGATCAACAATGATAAATGATGAACAGTAGTGTCTAACTAATCCTGCTTTTAAAGTCAAATTTCCATATCCCCTTTAAGCACAGAATACTACCTCTGGTAAAAATAAAAAAATAAAAAATCACTACCATTGGATTCAGTTTTTGTATTTTATAGGCATGTACATATACATGTATGTATATATATGAATCTCCCCCCGAGAAAGAATCACTTGAACAAGTGTAAATCTGTAAATTAGTCTAGAACAAAAAAAAAAGAAAAGCATGTGGACACCTTAATGAGTTGTACCTGACTGATCGACAGGAAATATGGCCATAATAAGGGAGCTGTCAGTTGAAACAATAGAAAAGGATTATAAAACTCTTAAGGTTATTCAGCCTGGATTGTGTTTTTTCCCAGTCAGCTGTGTCTAAAATTTTGGAGTAAGTACAGGTAAAAATGGGAAAGTTGGAAAAGGGAAACATACAGGCTGACCAAGGACAATGCCAAAGTGTCAGGAGTCAGGACAGACAAAACTGAAACCAGTATGTCTGAAATTAATAGAAAATGCACAACAACAGAAATGAAAAACAAATGGGGAGAAACAGAAGCCAATGTTTGTGACTTATCTGCAATGAATCAACAGAAGGGAAATGGGATTCACATCCAGAAAAGCCAAACATAAACCATGACTAACACATAAAAGCAGAAAACAAGGTTACAGTGGGCTAAGGAGAAGCAGTCATGGACTGTGAATGATTGGATGAAAGTAATACTCAGAGATAAAACACAAATCTGCATCTGACATAGATGATGCCAGAACTTTTGTCTGATGCAGTTCCAATGAGATATATGAAGATGACTGCTTAATAAAAAAGCTCATTTTCACAAACACTGATGATACGGACTTCAGACCCGGGGAAATGGCTGTCATTACCTTTACAGAAAATACAGACGTGTGGTCACTTTTCTCTTTCCATCAACCAAAAGATATTTGGTGACCATGAAATCATTATTTCAGGATGTTAGTGCATCCTGCTACAGAGAAAAGAGCCAAAAAAAAAAACAAATTTTCAAGAAAAGTTACCAACTCTGCAAAATGACCAGGAAACAGTTTTGATCTCAACTGGAATCACAATATATGGTGAAAACTGTTGGTTCAGGAATTATTTTCCTCATTATTTGTTCCACTATCTTCAAATCTTGTTTGTTTAGAAAAAAATACATGATGTTTTTTGGGATGTTTTACAAACTTAGCAAAGCTCTTCTGTTAAATAAAATTCTGTGTCATTTATGCTATTTTTAAAAAAGAAAAATACCGCCAAAGGAAGACTCCATATATTAAATGGGATATTGAGGTTTGACTTTAAAAAGGGAGCATAAGTTGACCAACAGGATAACTGCTGTGTTTCTGTCAAAACAGAAACTCTTACCTCCAATTCCCTCAACCTTTTCCTTTTACTCTCAGACATTTGAAAACTTCTGAGCGAGCTCTGGAAAACTGCACTGTCATAGTTTGGCGAGCTGCAGGAACCAGCACTACTGTCACTCTCTGAGCCCTCGTCTTCATCCTGCGAGTTGCAGCTGTTATTAGGAGGGAGAGATGTGAGGTTTCATACCATTTAACTACATCCTTTATTCTTTTCATAAACAAAAATGCATGATGAACTGGAGCCAAGTGCTTGGGCCTTACCTAACATTAACTTCTTCCCCGTCTTGCTTCCCTATAAGGCCCCACTTGGACTCGGTTTTGGCTGAAGGAGAAAGAAAAATGATCAGCAGGATCCTAAGGGGTCAGACTGATGATTAGCTGCATCCCGACATGTCTCACCTTGAGAAAATGTCTCAGTAGCACTGGCCATCTCCCATTTGGACAAAGGCATTCTGGGTATAGGTGCACTGCTTTCATCTACTGAGGTTACAAGAAGACACTTGGGTTAGGACAAAAACAGGTCACCTACTTAAATGTAGAGTTACACCAAGATTACTGTATGATGGAATATGACTGATGTTACAGACGCCATTATTCTCTGTATGAAAATTGGGAATTTTGCTATTTTCCTATGAACATCAGCACATTGAGGGGGAAATAAAACTATGGACTACGGACTTTAAATCCCGTTTGTGATATATACTTACAGGGCATTCCGTCAATGTCATCTGCAGCGACACCTAGGGGCACACCATCTATGTCATCAACAGGGACTCCATCCAGGGGGTCCCAGCCCATTGGACAGCCATCTATGTCATCCACATGAGTTCTGTTCAAAGGTAAACCATCTAGATGTCTCCTGTCCATTGGTGCACCATCAAGCTCACAGGATGTTTCCTACGAGGAGAAAGGCCAATCCACGTCTATTAAGAGATGTCCAATTCTTTTATCTGGTCGTGCTTTCAGTCACAAGCTGTTCATGTTGTTCAAATGGCATTATAAAAAGACAATAACGCCTATAATGAGGAGATAAGCTCACCTTTGCTGTCTCCGTTACCTCCTCCCCTGCTTTGGCGAAGCCCAGAAAGACATTTTGAAGGTGGATTAGATAAGGCTCTGGATATATGGCCCAGTCTTCCCATGCTCTAAAACAATTCATGACCTTTTGCTGCAGAGATAGGACATAAAAGAAAAAAAGTTTTTTTTTTTTTCTTTGTTCTAATTTGGGTGAATGTCCTTGTATGAGGCAAATGAATTACATGATTACCTTAAACTGTTCAGCCTGCAGCCTGGCTTGTATGTTTTTATGTGCTGCATTGAGGTCACCGAATATCTGTGGTAACTTTGTTTCAAAACTGAAAAGATAGAAATATTCAAACACTGTCAGAAGAAGAAGATGTAAAAATCATTGGTGCTGAAGATGCTTTTGACCGGAAGTTTCTTACTATTTACGATAGTAGGATGCACCAGCTACTTTGGCAGATGAGTTGTATAGGATATCTGACACAAGATACAATCTAGAAATCTGTCAGAGAGAGAAAACAAAAAAAAAGCAAGCTATAATGTGAGCATGTGTTTAACTTGGTGAACTTTCTTTTTAGTTGATTGTTTTATACGCAGATAAATGAAGCAAACTAGCCTTTGTCTGAAGAGGAGTTTGGAACAAGGAAAAAGAGTCAGCGATGTGTCCCACGACTTCCTCTGCTGCATCTGCCCGGTCGAGACAGAACAGCATGGCATTGGCAATGTGGTCTCTGCTTGGAGTGAGCTCTTTCAGAAGTGTCTCCAACCTCTGTTTGTGCCTGAGTGGTGTTTAAAGAAGAATCCATTTAGATCGAATAGCGAAACAAGCAAAAACATCCCAATATCAGCCGGACAGACTTACTCAGCTCTGAGCTGTCCTTTTTTCACTTCCTCTTCTATGATAACCTCATCCTCTACCAGTGTGCTCTCTTCACTTCTCTCTGGGAGATTGTCTAAAATGGGCGGTCGCCATAATGAGCCTCCTCGGAACATGCGAAAATCAGCTGTTCTCCACTTTGTTGGAGTCTCTCCCTGTGGGCAAGATAAAGACGGAGCACATAAAAGTATTTGAAACTGGACAATCAAATTATGCATAACACAAGGAGACCAACTACTCAAAGATTTGTATCAAAGGATTTCATGTTGCAGCTTTTAAGAAACAAAAGGTTCCTGCAGAAACATACCTGGAGGATAGTGAAGAGTTTCCAGCGATAGTACACGTGATCTTGGCTTTTGTTGTCAAAAAGGAACCTGAGAAAATAGAAGAATGTGTAAATGAAGTATGTGCGTCCTTTCTGAGCTCACTTGTAAGACCAACCTATGACCATGTAAATCACACTCACCTATAATCTGGATTGCTTTTCTCTTTGTTCATTATGATGGCTTCAAACATGGGACCTTCACGCACCACAAACTCTACCATTCTGTGAATACGGAATAATAGATTCCTGTGAAGAAAGAGGAATGCATCAGACTGGGCTTCATGTCTTCACCCTCTGTGCACACTCATCTTCTGTCAGTTATAATAATGAGATCTCTAGTGCCTCTTCACAGTGAACTACAACATTTTTGGCTGTCTGTCAGATTGTGTTTAGCCGACCATAAAGTCATTCCATGTCAAAAGATACAGTAAAAAAACCAAAAAAAAAACCAACAAAAAGCTAAAAATAATTAGATGACGGGACATGAAGCATTCCTCTGTACAACACTGAAAAGTCAATGGCCTCTACCTGGTACTCTTTAGACACTGTGACCATAAATGGGGTAAAATAAACCCAATATCTATTCATGCCCCAATCCAAGGAATATAATTAACTATTTGACTTTCAATTTGGAAGAAATTCAAGGGACCAAACATTAATGAGAATTCAGAAGTCATGTTTTGTTTTGGTCCTGCAAGACCTTTCCAATAAGAGTGATTAAACCCATCTACATAATCCAGATATAGCTGTTGACAAAATAAGATGCTTCCTCCAGATATGGTGTAAGTGTTTAAAAATTCTTACTTTTGGACAAAAATTAGAGCAGGACAGTGTTGCCACACAAGTCCCCCTTCATGATATTTAGTGTGAGAATGCCCAGAGTATTTTCTGTGGATTGGAGCTTTGGGCCCTGAAACCAGTCTGAACTCCAGCGTCTATGTGCTGTAAGTTTGTGCAGCATTAGTGTCAAATGTACATCTACAGTTGAAATTTCATACAACTCACTATTCTGATCTGAGACAGTAACTGCTTTGAAATCATCGCTGACCTCTCCTGATTGGGGTTATTATTAAATCTATCTGCCTTCTAGCTGTATCTGTCTGCAGTGTCTCAGCAAACCCACGAGAAGCCCAGAGCTCAAAGAAGTTGGTATGCATTAATTGCCCTGACAGTCCTTCACAAAACCTAATCCTTCCTCGTGATAGCATGCCTGGATGGTAGAAACATGATCAATACTGTGAAACATTTCAAATTTTCACTAACTTTTAAAGATAGTGTGTGTGAGTGTGTCAAATGCATTAACAGCTCTTAAACCTGCCTCCTACTGCCTCAAAGAATATGCATGGATTCAAGATGGGTGCACCTCAGCCTCTGTCCTATAACACTTGTGTTATGACAGCTGGTCAGTCATAGTAAGAAGAGTGTGTGTACCTTTCGCTTGGGATAACCACTTTGACTACGGCTTCGGACAGAGTCTGTTTGTGAAGTCAAACCAAATAGTAAAAATATTAAAAAGTGAGAACTCGTACAAACGAAACACTGCAGGGTATATACAGCATAGAAATGACGATAGCATTCAGTCAGTCAGTGAACTGGGGAAGGTAACACAGCTTACATTCGCCATTAGAAAAAAAAAGTGTCTACACAAGCTATACTATTAAATTATCACAAAAATCTTCAAGAACTAAAGATTTCTACAAAATATTTCTACAAAAAAAACAGCATTATGAAACCCCTACGCAAACCCATATGGCACTGCAAGGACAGATGATCAAACAGGCATCATCAATATGATCCCCAGTTTGCTATAATTGGGGGAAAATTACATTTCTGGTTCTTATGCATCAATTCATTTTTAATCAGTTTTTAGCTAAAGTTTGAAATTAATGTAACATATGCGCCAAATGATAAAAATTCAGTTTATGTATTTCTCTAAGGCGGCATTAGCTCTTCTAGGAGCAAAATCTCTTAAAATCTGTTTATTTTCACATTCTCGTTCACTAGCATCTCTATCTAAACGCAGTTTAACACCCATTACTTGGACATGTGACTTTACCTTGTCAAGCTCAGTTTTGGACATGCCCAGCGGCTTGGTGAAGTCATTGCGAAAGCGATCCCTCGGCTGGGCATTGAAAGGAAGGCCTGATGGAGGTGGAGGTGTGGCTCTCACCCCAACCGGTGTGTAGAGAGGCTGAGGCGGAATGCGGGCTGGTTTGCCCCATCCCAGCTTCATTTCAAAGCCCATAACCACTTTACCTACAATATGAAACACGTTTCTGCACTCAGAATCAGTTTGAGGATATGAATTTACAGTCTAAGCAAATTTACAGTTTACTAGATGAATTACAATTACGTCAGCTTTACCATCAAGAGCAGCCATGGCTTTCTCTGCATCCTTTCTTGTCATAAATGCCACAAAGGCTCTGTTTGAAGGCCTGCCTCGCTCCTCGCCTGTTCTCGGCCACATAATTTTGACACTGGCCAGAGGACCGTATTTACTAAATTCTCTGCAGAGCATCTCCTCATTCATCTGGAGAAATAAAAAAAAATAAACGTGAGAGATGTAAATCTGTACCACACCATGCCAAAGAGTCAGTGTACTCCTATACCTTTTGGCTGATGCAGTTAATGTACAGGTTGGTGGTGACTGGCGCGTTCAGGTCGTCGTATAACACTGTATGATCAAACAGACATGAGGTTAGCTTGATTTGGAGCTTGGCAAAATATTATGCAAAAAACAGTGCTGATGCTGAAGGTGAGCTCTAACTTGATCGTCCAGATAATTGTAAGTCCACATCTCCCCCTCCTCCTTCTCCACCTCCACCAGGGTCACTTTTCTTCCTTTTATGTCTCTCCTCGCGCTCTTCTTGTATTCTACATGTATTTGCACACAAAAACAGGCTCATGTGGGGGAAAAATTTAAAAAAAAACATGACTGGACATATTTACAGAACAGACTTACAGCTTAAGTTCTTCTTTGAACAGTTCGAGATTACTCTTCTTCTTGTCATCTACCTTCTTTTTAAATGCCTGTTGAACAAAAGGGCGAAGTCATGAACAAATAAAGATGTGGTGAACTGAAAACATATGACACGACATAGACCGAGTAATAACTTACAGCCTTTTTGCTTTCAGCCGACGGTGCTGGTGATACATGCTGAGACACAGTAGCAAACTTTGTAGCAGGTCGGTACAGCTTACTTTTCTTGACATCTGCTGCATCTTCCTCTGTAAATTGTAGAAAAACACCCAAAGAACTGATTCTCCAATTCATCACATATTCATAAAAAGGCACATTTAGGTAGCAGGAAGTTGCATTTCAGAAGCATATTTATTAAACAAAAGCCAGCAGGTTGAGTCTCAGGCTTCTGATGTATTTGCTATTAGGACATATATTATCTGGATTTCTACATTTGGATTTTTTTTTAAGCTACAGTGATACTAGACATTTAGTTAAACCATTCAGAAAATATGGGTCCTTAGTTTAACATTATTAGAACGGGTCACTTATAACCTGACGCCACACGCAGAAAAAGTAGGATAATGCATCTTCATTAAATCTCAATATTTAATTTAAAAAGTCTGTTTTTCACAATTTATGTATTGTTTAACATACAGCTACAAGCTCATTTTCAACTGAAGACTCTGAAAGATCCTCAAGTCCTTGTTGCTCACCTTCAGTGGCATTCGCAATTCCCCCATGGACAAAGGTCTTCACTCTGCCTTTCTCACTGGTCTCAAAGGATGCCAGAAATTCTTCAAAAATCTCTGCTGCTTTCTCTTCTTCCTAGAGTGTCATACAAAGATAAACGCCATCAGTATTTTACACCATCACTAAGAATGCTGTTCTTAGGGTTCTTTAAATTCTTCATTCAAGAACTATTGATTACTTCGATGAATTATTTCATACAAATCTATACGGGGAATAACATGTCTCATCATACACTGCTCAAAAAAAAGGGAACACTTAAAACACATTTTAGATCTTGATGAATGAAATATTCCAGTTAACTTTTCTTCATTACATAGTGGAATGTGTTGAGAACAAAATAACATAAGAATCATCAATGGAAATCAAAATCATTCACCCATGGAGGTCTGGATTCAGAATCGTACTCAAAATAAAAGTGGAAAGATCAGATCACAGGCTGAGCCAACTTCTGTGGAAATTCCTCAAGACAATTCGGCATGACGTTCAGAAGTGTGTGCCGCCTCCACGTGCTTGTATGCGCTCCCTACAACATCTGGGCAAGCTCCTGACGAGATGACAGATGTTCTCCTGTGGGATATCGTCCCAGACCAGGATCAGGGCATCAGTCATCCTGGACGATCTGTTGTGTGACGTGGTGGCGGTGGATGGAACAAAACATGATGTTCCAGAGTTGCTCAATTGGATTCAGGTCTGGTGAATGAGCAGGCCAGTCCTTAGCATCAGTGCCTCCGTCATGCAGGAACTGCTGACACACTCCGGCCACATGACGCCGAGCATTCATCAGAAGGGACCCAGGTACCCACTGCTGCAGCATATGGTCTGACAGTGGGTCTGAGGATCTCATCCCAGTACCTAATGGCAGTCACTTTAGCTCTGGCTAGCACATGGATGTCTATGCAGCCCTCCAAGGATATGCCTCCCCAAAGACTGACCCACTGCCAAACCGGTCATGCTGGGACGATGTTCCAGACAGCAAAGCGTTCTCGACGGCGTCCCCAGACTCTCTCACGTCTGTCACACATGCTCAATGTGAACCTGCTCTCATCCGTGAAGAGCACACGGCGCCAATCTGCCAATCCTGGTGTTGTGTTAGGCTGCACTTGTGGACGTTGGGCCCTCATACACTCTCATGGAGTTGGTTTCTGACAGTTTGAGCAGAAACGTGCATTGTCCTCCTATGACCCTCTCTACATCTCCTGGTATACTGGCCTGTCTCCTGGTATCTCCTCCATGCTCCCGACACTGTGCTGGGAAACACAGCAAACCTTCTTGCCACAGTGCACATTGATGTGCCATCCTTGATGAGCTGCAGACACCGCCACATGTTACCTCTAGTGGTGAGGGCACTGGCAAAACTTACCAAAAATCTTCCAGAAAGGATAAAGACAGGGAAGTGGTATTTGGCCACCACTTACAGGAACATTTATTTATAGTGTTTGTCATTTTTCCCTGTTGTCTGTTCCATTTGTACAATAGATGATTCACAATCAGGGTTATTTCCTAACTGGACAGATTGATATCCCAGAAGTGCAACTGACTTTGAGTTACATGCTAATGATTATGTGTTCCCTTTATTTTTTGAGCCGTGTATTTGAAAGAAATTCTGAACTGTGAATAAAACCCCATAGCACGTATCCATTACTGATACATCCGAAAACCTCCATACCTTTTTCTTTCGTTTTTCTTTATCTTTTTTTGAGGGTGTTTTCAGTGGAGTGGCTGGTTTTCCCTTTCTATCTGCCATTCTCGAACTGCAAAGAATAAGTAAGAAGATACATAGAATGCCTTTCCATTGGTAGAGATAAACATGAGAGCCATTTTACCCTTAAGATTGTATGCATATGATGTGCAGTGATGCAGAATATTTATAGAGGCCAAATGTATTTGAGCAACAGATTTCTTCTTGATTAAAATGACAAACTGCAGAGACAGTAAAATATATATGAAAAATTGTTAAAAGGGATCTCCCTCCCACACACATTTTCTATTTAACTACAAGTGCCATGTCCAAAATCATTCTTCCTCCTCAAATCAAATCTTGTGACACAATTTACAGAGATCCTTCAAAAAGACTGCATCATTAAGACTTATAAGGAAGAAAATCAGTAAGATTGAGGAAAACCCTGGCTTTTTGGCCACAATCGCCTTTCCTACGACACAATATCCAGAAACATTCAGCCAAAGTCTGTATTAAATAGCTAGCATCACAAAATATAATGGAGCAGCCCAACTAGCTTCCGTCATTTGAATTCCTACGAGCATCCTTTCTTTAATCAGAAGTCAAATACATGTAGTAAGCAAGGTAAACAACAGGAAGCAAAACCCCCACAATTGGCATATTTGGATGTCAAAACTAAATCTGGTGGTACTACATACTCACATTCACTGCTAACTGCTGAAACCCTGCTAGGAGGATGCAACTCTCAGGAGCGCTGCTAAAAACAAACAATAACACAGCTATTTAAACTTAGTCAAACCACTCCAGAAATGTTCTACTGTTTGCTAAACCACACGGGTTGTCTTAGTTATTTGTTCCACAAATGGGTTTTTAACAGGCCAAGACCAAAATGTTAGCCGTCACTTAGCTAACGTAGCTAGCATCAATGTTTAGCTTAGCTACGAATCGCTGGACTCCAGTATGAAAAAAAGTGAGCTAACCTAGGCATTTACACGAGTAATTTTGCATGCAACAAGCTTTTTTTCATCAACTGTGATCTTGATAGTGCAGTTACTTTGCATATACGTGTATGACCACCGTTAACATCTGCTAACTCTAGATTTCCACGAAATGAAGTCTCTTAGCTAGCTAACTGTTACTATTCTGTAACGCCACAATGCACCTATACTGACCACGCAGAAAATAATTAAACCACACTGCATGCACACAGTTCCATACCTCAAGCAAAACTCTATGTGTTACGCTACTGCTTCATTATTTTGGATGCAACCGACAAATCTTTTTTTTTTTTTTTTTATGTCACAACGAACTAACCAGGATGCGTGAAGATATCCGACTGGTGCACCTCATTGAGGGCAGGACGCCTGCTCAGTCTGCACGTCATTTAATGAGTCTGTCTCCAGTTAACGTTCATGTTCATGAGAGAAATGTATTCTCTTTAAAGAATGGAAATAATGTTTTCATGTAAATTCAAACCATTCATCTGGCTACAACTGCAGCTGCCCTCTGTCCCATGTTTGTGTTATTAACTTGTGGCAGGAGGGCTTTCTTAAATGATTCACTTCTGATCTTCCCTCAAGTTTGTGCCATAAGCAGATCGTGTAGGGGGGGAAGATAATTGTAATGTAAAGACTTTTTACACAGCACTGAACTTTAACTAAAGTTAATCTCCGCTTCAAAAATGCTAGACCCATATTCATTAGATAAAGAGGCACAGTGAAATTTAATTTTGCACAAATCTGCATAGATCACAGATCTGCACACAGTACATTAAACTGTTTGTAGTTATCTTTCAGGAATTAGGTTGGAGACCAAGAAGGCTGGCTCTATGCTGGGGACTGATATTGAGCTAAGTGAGAGAAGAATACTGCACAAGCTGCAGAAAATAATGAACAATTCTTCACTCACTCTACACAACATTGTAAGAAAATAAGAGTGTGTGTAGTCAGAGGCTTTTACTAGTAGCAGAAAGATGAAAGATACAGAAAGTCATTCATGCCAACAGCCTAAATCTATGACAACTTTTTGATTCCCTTCAGGAGATTTATAAAGTATTTTCCTTTTCATTTAATTTAATTTCATAAAGGACAACCATTAGCCTAAATGTCACCAATTGCGTGAGTAATGATGTACAAACAAGGTTGTGCCAATCACTCCAGGAATAGACAGTGAGAAACTTCAATGATAGTTATTCTGCTGTGCACTCAATGTATTTTGGGGGGTTTATTTGTTTGTCTGATTTTTATTTTTGACAGTGGTTTGATTGATTTAGTAATAAATGAGTAGGTTTGCTGGGGTAGTAGGAAAATAAGTGGGAGTCAAACACATAACCTTTGTTAGTGTCATGAAAAACGCTACTAAAATACATTGCTGCCAGCACAAGCTTTACAACTAAAAACATTCAGAATTAAAAAGATTAGGATTGTGGGAAATTCAGGCTGTGCTCATCCTCATATAGCTACAAGGATGACAAAAAAGACTATATTTTTATAGTATGAAAGCTCATTGAATGGAAGTTGGATTAACAAGAGAAGCACTTACAAAGAAACATGCAAGTGTGAAGCTGCATTTGCTTTAACTTTAGATGTGTAGCTGGTCCAACCAAAGGCCAAACATGAGGACTTTGGAGGTAGGGGGTGGGTGTTGATCAGAGGCCTTTTGCACTCATATATGACACAAGAAAATGAAATGGCATCAGGCATAACTTCCAGTTTGGGGGAAGTTATTATAGCAATTGCCAATAAAGATTCAGTTCACCTTGTATACTTCCCAGGATATAGCATCTGATGAACTGCAAATAAGCAAGACAATAGCCTAAAAAAGAAGAAAAATAACAAAAGAGAAAATATCTATGGTCTATCTGATGCATTACCTATGTAGGCTACTGGTATCCAGAGGAATAGCACCACATGCCACTCTGTATTGTTCATCTATCTCTGATAACTTTTCATTTATTTTTTCCTTATCAATTAACGATGACTCATAGCTTCTTAAGCAGTTAACTGCTTGGTACTGGGAGCCAGATTTAAGAGATTAATATGCGGTTTGCTTTACAGACTCCTGTTCCTGCGCTGTACTGGTTCCATTGCAGTAATAGGTGGTTATTATCAGGTGAAAAAAAGGGGGGTAAAAGCCTAAAATGGCTACCATACCCTCCTCATCATCACCATCAGTACCAGCGGCAGCACCACATCACAAGCCCAACCCCTAGCGTCCGTCCTGGGAATGCACCCTGTATGCGCATGGGCGGAGAAACTGCCGCTGTGCGCTGTTATTATTCTTAGTGTAATTTCTTTTTTACGAAAATGGCGACTGGTCAGGGAGGTGTGGGAGCTGTTAGTGCTCTACAAAGCCATCACTACCCCAGCGGACCTCACTGGAGCCCCGGCATCAGCCAGTACCAGCACCAGCAGCAGCACCTTACGGCCCGCAGCCTGGACCGGGCTCTGGAGGATGCGGTGTGCTCGGGGATCCTGAACCTGAGCGGTAGGAAGCTGAGGGAGTACCCGGGGATGAGCTACGATCTGACCGATACGACACAAGCAGGTGGGTTGCTGTGCGTGTGTAAAAGAGGTTCATACAGAAATGTGTCCACGGAGTAAGCCGCTGGTACATGCAGCATGCTCGCATTGTGAAGGACTCTTTTCTTGGTTTTGTGGAGAGGGGCGCAACAACGCGTGTGACTGTATTTAATGGGATGAAGCGGCCACCAGACTGACTTCTGCAAATGCACCACATCCTGGTTGTAATTACAGTCCACCGTGACTCATATTTCATACCACTTTACTGCACAAGGGGGCTCGGCTGTTGTGTGGCTGTGTTGGTCGACGCCAGCAGCTTTCAGTCGCCCTTCTGAAGACGCATGAATGAGACGGCAGGCGCACCCAAGCAGGCGCTGTGCAGAGGTTTGCACAGCGAGCTGCAGATGATTTGGCACCTGAGTAACTGAAGCACAATATGAATGAACCCTTAACCCAAATTAGCAAATGATTGATTTTATGAATATTATTTGTGCTGATTATGGCGTTACGACCCACGCGTTTTTTTCCCCCCTCTTCTTATTTTCAGCAGACAAAAGATGCAGGGATGCTTGCAGCCTCACCCCCTGGCTGCCTGCATGGGTGTATATGCTCATATAGTTTATAATCCATCAGACAGGAGGAAGACTTTGTCTGATTTGGTTCCATGTGTTAGATAATTGCTGTTTAGCGGGATTTTGGACTTGTATTTTAATGGATTTTTTTTTTTCAAAGGGTGACAGTTCGCAGTCAGATCAGTCAGTAGGTCAGTCACGTCCTCTGAAGACTGACTTATCGGGGCCAGGCCATACATACTAAGTTTGATATAACACTGTGTAGCAAAGGACTTTTCTAATTTCACACATTATCAGACAGTACAGATGGCAAGAAATTACTTACTTAAACATTTACAGATGTGAGTCAGAAGTGTGATTTTCTTTAGAAAAAAAAAGCTTTTTATTATTTCTGTAGGCAGATTAAATAATAATGGTGAATCTGGTTCATTATTAATCATTCTCAGTCATTATCGTAGACATCCAGAGGATGCTGAATGTTAGAGTAATAGTGTCATCCTCTGATGAGTCCACGTGCCATATGGCGGTAGTTTATCATGACTACATATTGGTTTGATTTAGAACCTTTTACCCAAGGGTGTTCATCAGGTGACATCTGGAATAATATATATATATAAAAAAGATAATAGCTCATAATATGTGCATAATAAACATTGATTAACTTGGCCTCACCCCCTGCAGGTCAATCATGGCCTGATAAAAAAAATATTGTTTATTGTTTTAAACTGTTATTTCTTTATACCAGGCCATAGAGTTAAATACATGTTGACAACCCAATTCCCAAAAAGTTGAGACACTGTGTAAAATGTAAATTAAAAACAAAATGCAGCAATCTCATAAAGCTATATTTTATTCAGTGGAACATAATCAGTTTATGGGATGTTGAAGATGAGACATTCAACATTTCATGGAAAATATCAGCTCATTTTGAATTTGATGGCAGCAACACATCTCAAAAAAGTTGGATGATGTCTGGAAAAGTAACTGGCACAAATAAAAAACAACTGGAGAAGCATTTGACAGCTAATTAGGTCAACTGGCAACAGACCGGTAACATGGCAGGAAGCATTTCAGATGCCATATGTGAACACGATCCAGAAATGCTGCTGTCCTCTCTGGGTCAAAGCTCATTTAAATGGTCTGAGGCAAAGTGGAAAACTTTTTTGTGGTCAGATTTATTAAAGTTCATTTTGGAAGCTATTGACAGTGTGGCCTGTGGATTTAAGGCAAGGCAAGGCAGGTTTATTTGTATGACACATTTCCTTTATAAGACAACTCAGTCTTTTACATAAAACATTAAAAGCATTACAGCAAGGTCCAAAAGACAGCATTAGACCCATGATAATTAGATAAAAGATTCTGTATTAGTTGCAGATGTCTCAGTGATTTTTTTTAGAGACTTGTAAAAACTTTATAAAGTCAAGCTTACTGAAAACAAATGCATGAACAAGTTTTTCCAAATCTTGTTGAGCCATCAGCCCCTGTATTTTTTAGGTGGTAAAAGGCTGATTTGATCACTGCTTTAATATGGCTGTAAAACTTTAGCTCAGAGTCCAAAATTACACCAAGAATTCAGGTTTTTGATCTGTGGATTACAACATTGCAGACTGAAGCTGGGCTCAAATCTTGGGATGCTCATCTTTGTTTCCTAACACAATTTTTCAGTTTTGTCTTTATTTAGCTAAAGAAAATTCTGACACATCCACTTATTGATTTCACTGAGGCGTGCACTTAAGCTTTGAATGGGACCGGAGTCCCCTGGTAAGACAGTAATATAGAGCTAAGTGTCATCAGCATAACTGTGGTAATGTATTTTGTTTGTTTCTATGAACTGCCCGAAACGACACAAGCAGGTGGGTTGCCGTGCGTGTGTAAGAGAAGTTCATACAGAAATGTGTCCACGGAGTAAGCCGTGTTGCTGTGTTTATTTTGTACAGCACTTTGTTTCAGCTGAGGTTGTTTTAAAGCGCTTTATAAATAAAGTTGAGT
>JBBBVU010000016.1:8307196-8333927 GCA_037177055.1 Atherinosoma microstoma
CCCCCCCCCCCCCTTTTTCAAAGAAGAAGACTACATCCCAGATACAGGTTTGTGACTGGGGTTCAGGCGTGGGTTTTTCCGGTCTTTGTTTTTTTTTTTTCTTTTTTTTTTCTTTGGAATTATTTCCTCCTGCCCCCCCCCCCCCCCCCAAAAAAAAAAAGTAATCCCTTGGATTTAACTAAGTAAGTAGGTATGAGTCACCTACTGGAAAATTACTGCATGGGCAATTATCTTTCATTTGGTAACAAGTTATTTATTCCCCAAGCCAGGCAGTGTATGTCTTTATGGATGTATGTGCACAGACTTGATGATTTGCTGGCATCATTACTGTGTGTATTTGACATCATGATGGAGGCGTTCAATTTTTGTGACTCTTTGCCTCTCCTGCAGCCTTCAGATGACGACACAGTCAGCCTCCACTCACAAGTTTCAGAGACAGCCCGTGCTGATGCCCTATCCCTTCTCTCCAAAATGGACTCTTGCAAAGGTTACCGACAATAAGTATCAAATATTCCCTTTGAACGCAATAACAGAGACACGGGGTTGTTGAATGAAGTGCCTAAAATTTGACAGTTGAGTGATGAACGCGGATGCTTCCTCCCTCTATCAGATCAGGATCTCTATGACTTTATAGAGCCCAACCCGAATGAGGATCCTGCTCTGTCAGAGTGTGATGGACAGCAAAGCAGTCATGTGTCCTGTATAAAGGTACCTGTCTGTCTGTAAAATGAAACCTAAATCAAGTATGGGGAAATATCAAAAGCATAATGTGGAGGAAAAAGTTGTTTTTTAAATGGTGTGTGTCTTTGTGTGTTTTAGGAACTGGAGAAAGTTCTTAGCATGTCTCAACAATGCAAAGATAAAGACAGCTGGAAGGAGGAGTCAGGGTGAGTTCATTTCAGTGCATCAGATAATTATAAGTCAGCTTACCTAAGGGTGGAACATTTTGTGTTTGACACTATAGAATACATGTCATTTATTTCTTTATTGCAGCTTTTACAAAATGCTTACAAATCATGTTTGCACAAACTTGCCTGAAAAATTCTGTGGAAATTTGGGGCTTCCTGATTCCACATGGGCAGGGCTTCAAAATGCTATGGACAGTTGCCATGAATGTCAACAACAGCGTAGTGAACTAAGATACTTTGCAGCTGCTGTGCTGTGTTGTAACATTTAGTTATTAATGACTGTCTATATATATAAAACTCAGCTTTGTTATTTTTTATTAATCCTAATCAAAACTGTTTGTACAAACCTGTTTCCAAAAGAGGATGCTGTTTTAAAATAGAACTAAATAAATTGTAAACCGTTTAAGCCCTGTAATTACATGGAAACTGAAAAAGGCAACTTACAAGATGCTACAATGTTAAACAATGTAACACTTCCCAAATAAATTTACAAAGACCGTTATCGACTACGATACTTAATAGAATTAAATATTATGTATAGGACATGTCAAAATCCCTGTGCATAAAGAAGACGGTAAAAGCAACACAGCTCTGAGGTGAAAATCATCGCATGGACTCAGAAATCCTGAAAATCATTATCAGTACGCACCATCCAAAGGAATAAACATTCAGATATGCTGTAACTTTTTCTGGACATGAGATCATTTCAGATGAATTGAGTTAAATGAATGTTTTGGAATGACATGTCTGTATGTTGCCATCTAAACAACTTTTAATTAAATCAACACTCCTGAACTTTGGCAGATTTTCACATGGAGGTACCCCTTAACGATGGCTAATTTGACATCCGTCTTGCATCCTATCTCTTCTCTGAGCTCTCTCTAACTTGTAAAAGACAGCCTCATGTTGATTCTGGTCTTAACTCTAGCTCTGTCACTTTCTGTCCATCTTGGCCTCATGTCCTCTGATGATGTCCTATTATGTTCCTTTGCTGAATCAACCATGGTTTGAGTTCAAAACGGCCAGTGTGTTGATATCCAGTTGCTGGTGTGTGACATGGTGCCGTAAAGCAAAAAGCAGCAGTCACATGACGCTCCAGGCTGGAAAAACAGTTGTGAATAGCAGTTTTTTAGCTTCAGGATGCTACAGAGCAATGAGAGATCCAGAAATGTGCACATAGAATATCAGTGTGCCATCAATATGAATCACAAGCTCAGAGTTTTCAACTTATGTAGTGCTGCTTTAGGGGAAGGCTTTTAAAAATATTTTTCAGCATGACAATGGCATAATACATTTTGCAAGGATTACAGCTGCACTTGTTTAAGCGATGGCATGCTAAATTGGCTGTCCTTCTCCCTCTGAAAACATTAGGAACACATTATGTAACCAAGACTTCAACAAATGATCTTAGTTGTTGAGTAACTACAAGAATAAATAAAAGATTTTCTTTTGCTTTCAAAACTGCAGAACATGGTCTCAGTTTCTTAATACTTGCATGCTCAGAGATGACCATGACTCTGACAGTAGTATGACTTACTTTAACCAATTTATCAATTTATTTCCCCCTTTAATAACACTACCCTACTGACTTATATTCCCATAAAAATTCTTTGTCTTCTTCTTCTTCTGATTATTATTGTTTCATTTATGTATTTTACCTACTAGATGAATCATACTTAAACAGACACACTCATCACACCCCACACTGATCTGGCACTCCGAGGAGTGTGCTTATAAAATGGGCAAAATAGCGCTGCAATCCATTTTGTGCTTTTGCCTTGAATGAATGCAAGTTAGGGCATTTCTGACAGACGGCGCAAAATACTGGGAGGATTAGATGCAAATAAATCAGCATTGCACGCACAATGGGATTTACCAAACACGGAACTGATTGCGATGGCTATTTTTGCGCCTATATTTAGTGCTTCTGAAAGGCAGGCGTTAACTGTCTCAGATACGCACAAACGGCTGCAGCTTGGATGAGAGGCAACAGCCCGATGCTGCAGGATTGCAGACGAGCATCAGTCTGATTCACAATATTTTTTCATGAGTGGTGGGTGGCGATGACTGAACTTCTGGAACAAAATCTTTCCATAAAAAACAGTTCATTTGTTTGAAGGTCAAAATCACAATTGTTGTTTAGACAAACGTCAAAAGGAGGCGTGTTTATATTTGTTATGTCAATAACAACTATGATAACAGAACACGTTTCAGCTTGTTCACTGGTGTAGCCAGAAAAAAAGACATTATTTATTTTCAACAGTTATACACCTCCACTAACATTCAAAAGAATGTATTATTAACACAATACATATCCATAAGTTGGTTGCTTTCTATCAGATTAGCAGCAGTTAGCGCTCCCGCAATGCTTGCTGGGGGACGGGTCACAGTCAGGTCAGTAGGTTTCCATGTATGTCAGCTGCCTCTGTGGGTGGCACCGGTGTGGTGCCGAGAACTGCATGTCTGCCGAGAACTGCATCCCCGTCGCGTGAACGCGCACCACTAGACAAGCGCAATGTATTCCGGCACTGGTTCACACACCTTGTTCCACAACTGGCTCCAACATGTCATACCGCAGAGGAGCCGGTCTATACTGTAAGGAGTTATCTGCTCCTCGTAGAAAGTGTGCTTCACCTGTTAATCAGAATTGGTCAGAGGAATCTCTTTTGTCAGCCCCCCCACCGGTCCTATTTGACGAGGTTTTATTATGAGCTTTGTTTGTTTTTTTGTTCTTCATCTAATATCTTGCCATCTCTTCTTAACCTCGTCTGGTGTTCTTGGTTTTTTTTCCGACTGCATTTACTTTTTGTCCGATATTGCAGTCCTTCCTCTATTTGCCTCTTCCACTAATATTTCGATCTCCATTTGTTTTCCGTTTGCGACTGTCTCACTCTCCTTCAACACAGCGGATCAATTGCGCACGCTAAATCCTCATTTAATAAGGCGCAATCAAGTTTAGTAGAGCACTTGCAAATCATGGTAAATGTACTGTACTTGTATGGCGCTTTTCCAGTCATGTGACCGCTCATAGCATGATGGATATGGTAAATACAATGTGGTCATGAGTTGAAATGTCATGGTTTTGTTAACACAGGATGGATTGTTATATCAAAGAATCTTTCATGTTTCAAAAGCTGTCTTAAGACATTTAAAGGTAATTGTGGTTTTTAAACTCGAGCGAGCAACATTATGTTTGTTGTGGTTTTGTGGTTAGGTTCCTAACTTAAAATTTAATCCTCAACTTTCCCCAGCTCTGATAAGGAGCAGCTAGTGGAGGAAGAGGATGATGAGCTGAAAGAAGTGCTGGATCTGAGGAAGATTGCTGTCCAACTTTTGCAGCAGGAACAGCAGAGCAGGTGTGAGGAACTCATTTCTGTTCTGGTGATGTGACAACATGACAACGTCTGATATCTGCAGTTGCTGCACTGCTTCAAATTCCCTTTACAATGTTCTCAAAATATCGCTCCACCTGTACTGTTTCACCTTTTTTTTTCTCTCTGCAAATCTTTTTCAGCTTTACTTTACTCTCTGTGTCTTTTTGTCTTTCACTCATCATCTCTAATTCTCTGATTTCTCCCCTCACTCTGCTTCTGCTTGCTTGATGTGGGGCTTCTAGACGACGTTCCTTAATTTGCAGAGCAGAAAGTCTTATTCACAGACGGAGGGTGACTGGCCGGGCACACAGGTATGGGTTTTTCTCTCCAGGCATGTACAGACAGTTTGCATGTCCCATGTGATGAAGAGCTACTGACATGCTGGTACAGCTAGCGTGGCTTGTAGGGTAGTAAGGTTCATAAGTAATTCTATTAAAGCAATATATACAGACTTCATTTAGTGATTTAAAAAAAGAAAAACTAGTATGAGAAAATATATGCTTGTTTGAACTTGAGTATATGAAAACATTTCCACACCCTGCCAATGACATGATATCCTAAACTTGATAAGTGTTGTTGCTGAAATAATCACTCAGATGTTCCTGATCATGATTGTAGATTAAAACACACACCCACACAATGTATTGTTCAAATGATGAAAGATGACTTGAGTCTTTTTAGGTAAATGATGTTTGTAAGTAATCATCCTGCATACATCACTCAACAATAACTGTCTCTGCTTTACTTGCCCATGTTTATAGCTGCAGAATAACAAGTGCACATCTGCTTCTGCTTTTTCCTGCAGATTCCTGAGTCACTCTGGAAGCTGCAGCAGCAAACCGAGGCTCCCACCTCAGGCTGCTCGTAGGTATGTACAATAATTCAGTAAAAAGAACAAAATGAAGGCCCTTCAGCACTTGGTAGAGGTTATTTCCTCTGGGCCAAAATCTGAGTCTTAAAGATTTTGTGGTTGTAAATTAATATTTGCAAATCATTTCAGAGTTTGTAGTTGTAAATCGAGCTTTGTCAATGAAAACAAATCTGCCTGAGAAATTCAAGTTTGTGTAGACTCTGTGTAGAAAAGAATCATGAATGTAAAAAAAAAGGTTTGTATAAAAAACAGAAAAAAGTGCATTTGTAAACATCTGTTCACAGATGCAGAGGAAAAACTGTGTAAAAAAAAATAGTATATAGTAAATAATACTCTGCAATATGCATAAATGATATTTTTATGATGGCTATTTATTTATAACATCCCTTTGAGGGAAAGAGAAGGGAAAGAGTGAGTTTTTTTGTATTTTTTTTGTAATTGCACAAAAAGTAAAAATCTTTTCATATCAGTGTTGTTGCATGCCACTCACATATTCCAGACTGAAAATCCATGCACAAAAACCCCCACTTCACATTCAACAAATAAAAACTATTTATTTGTTTAAAAAATAAATTTAAAAAGTAGCGTTACGTTAATAAACTGGCATTTAAAGGGTCAAAATTTGAAACCTCCAAATCCAAGACCATGGTCCTCACCTGGGAAAGGGTGGAGCATTGACTGTAAAAAGGTGGAGTGTCCTCTTTGGGTCGGACGTGGGGTTCTGCCCCAAGTGGAGGAATTCAAATATCTCGGGGTCTTGTTCACAAGTGAGGGAAGGATGGAGCGAGAGATCAATAGGTGGATCGGTGTGGCGTCTGCAGTGATGCGGACTCTGCATCGGTCTGTCGTGGTAAAGGGGGAGCTGAGCCAAAAGGCAAAGCTCTCGATTTACTGGTTGATCTGCGTTCCCACCCTCACCTTTGGTCATGCGCTGTGAATGGTGATTGAAAGAAGGATATCGTGAATATAAGCGGTCGAAATGAGTTTCCTCCGCACGGTGGCCGGGCTCTCCCTTAGATATAGGGTGAGAAGCTCAGTCATCCGGGAGGGGCTCAGAGTAGAGCTGCTGCTTCTCTGCATCGAGAGGAGCCAGATGAGGTGGCTAGGGCACCTGGTGAAGTACGTTGGGCACGTCCCACCGGGAGGAGACCCCGGGATAGGCCCAGGACATGCTGGAGGGATTGCATCTCTTAGCTGGTTTTGGAGGCTGCTGCCCATGGATGGATGGACAGACATTTGCTATACATAATGAGGACTGGAGTTAATGACCAAACAAAAAAAGTTTTTCAGTAGGGATAACTCGTTCAACATTGACAGTAACTAATGCGATTAATGCAGTTACTCATTGGATCATCTGTTGCCTGGGCAGGATTTCAAGGCCAACATCTCGCAGGCAAGCGAGTCTGTAGTTGAAATAAAATATTATCAGGCAAAGAGAAAAGTAATTCTTGTTTGTTTAGGCAGCTCATACCTGATAGGAAATAGTCTCAGTTAAAATACAATTTTTTATGCAGTTAGAATTCAGATATTTCATTCATATAAAAGCAAGAGGAATCTTTGTTTCTGGAGAAGAGTTGCTCTCTTTGCTGGGCTGGGATAGGATGTGGATCAGAGCATAGAAATACGTAGTAAGAGCTGAGACTCCCATTTTCTCACTTTCCGACTGCACTTTTTTTCTTGTTAATAAAAAAAAGAATACAACAACACAATAAATCCTAATTTGGGGATAAAGGAAAGAGATCCTGGGTCCTTTGTGTTCACTTGTATTGTCACCCTTCTTTTACCTAACCTTACCTCTCTTGCAACCACCAACCCCCCTGGATTAGTTCCTGCCTCAGCTGATTGTTATTTCTAGGCTTGTTACTAGCCTGAAGAAACTAAGTGGACAAGCTGCTGATTTGGTTTGTCTTCTTTTCTATTTAGTGGAAGATTGCGCTGAACAATCAAAAAGGAAATTATTTATTTATTCGCTATAGTACGACTTCCGGCTCCAAAAAAAGGGTAAAATTGAGTATTAAGATGTGGCTTGTGGTGCGAGTCATGCACGGTTTTCATGACTATCTAATTTACTATTGTTCTACACTCAACTTTATCAGCTGCGTGTCTTTCATGACAGACTTTTGAGGTTACTTTTCCTTTTTTCAGTGCCTCTCTGGATGAAGGTAGTGGAGCATCAGTTCTGAGTGGGCAGGTATAAAGTCTTTTAATACCAATATAATTTAGTCATTGATCTCAGTTCAAAAGTGAGAATTTCTCTTTGGAAAATGCAGTTATTTCATTTGTAAACTTTTACCTCTGCAGCCTTCTTCCTCCTGCTCCTTTGATGGCAGCTTAAAGACAGACCAATCAGATTCAGAACCAAAGTGGCCTGAAATTCCACCGGTACTTAATCAAAATGAAGACCGCAGGCGTAACAAGTACCTGAGAAAAGATTACCTAAAGGTATGAGGGCGTAAAGCCAGAAGTTTCAATAGCCATGCATTGTAAGATTTCGAGATATGCATCCATACAATGCATAAGTATATAATTTATGTTACAGCTCCAGTTTATGTCTGTCCAATAGTAAAATTTAAGGTCATCTGGGTAATCCAAATGGTCTGCCTGTGAGGTCTTTGGATGATCCAGATGTACCCTGGAAAGTCTTGCTTTTTTTTCTAAGTTTTTTTTTTTTTTTACACAACAACGTCCTTTTTTATATATTATAGTTACTGCAGTATTAATATCTTTAACCTGGGCTAAAACAGAATAGTAAGACACAGTACAGTACTATTGCTGGAGAAAGAACATTTTTTAGTGATTTGGGTGAGCAGTGATTTGCATTAGTTATGTGCATCTGATAACTCCAAACATCACTGAGAAAGCCTAAGTTTTCTGAAGTGATATTGATACATACCTTGTGATATGCATTTCTTTCATCAGTGGAAAGTAAAATAGCTTACTGCATGTCTTTGCAAGTTTTACATTTTTTAAGAAATACTATAGCCATGGACAAAAGTATTGAGAATGACACAAATATTGGTTTTCACAAAGTTTGCTGCTTCAGTGTTTTTAGATCTTTTTGACAGATGTTACTATAATATACTGAAGTAGAATTCCAAGCATTTGATAAGGGTCAAAGGCTTTTATTGACAATTACATCAGGTTTCTGCAAAGAGTCAATATTTGCAGTGTTGACCCCTTCTTTTTCAAGACCTCTGCAATCCGCCCTGGCATGCTGTCAATTAACTTCTGGGCCACATCCTGACTGATGGCAGCCCATTTTTGCATAATCAGTGCTTGGAGTTTGGCAGAATTTGTGGGTTTTTATTTGTCCACCTGCCTCTTGAGGATTGACCACAAGTTCTCAATGGGATTAAGGTCTGGGGAGTTTCCTGGCCATGGACCCAAAATTTTGATGTTTTGTTCCCCGAGCCATGTAGTTATCACTGTTTTGGTACCATTCTTTATTCATGGGTGTGTTCCTAGGCAAAATTTTGAGTGAGCCCAGTCCCTTGACTGAGAAGCAACCCCACACATGAATGGTCTCAGGATGCTTTACTGTTGGCATGACACAGGACTGATGGTAGCGCTCACCTTTTTTTCTCCGGACAAGCTTTTTTCCGGAAGCCCAAAACAATCGGAAAGGGGATTCATCAGAGAAAATTGCTTTACCCCAGTCCTCAGCAGTCCAATCCCTGGACCTGTTGCAGAATATCAGTCTGTCCCTGATGTTTTTCCTGGAGAGAAGTGGCTTCTTTGCTGTGCTTCTTGACACCGGGCCATCCAAAAATCTTCGCCTCACTGTGCGTGCAGATGCACTCACACCTGCCTGCTGCCATTCCTGAGCAAGCTAGGCACTGGTGGTGCCCCGATCCTGCAGCTGAATCAACTTTAGGAGATGGTCCTGGCGTTTGCTTGAATTTTTTTGGGCACCCTGAATCTTTCTTCACAACAATTGAACCGCTCTCCTTGAAGTTCTTGATGATCCGATAAATGGTTGATTTAGGTGCAATCTTACAAACAGCTATATCCTTACCTGTAAAGCCATTTTTGTACAAAGCAACGATGACCACACATTTCCTTGCAGGTAACCATGGTTAACAGACTGAAATGCAGTGGAAATGTTTTTTGGGAGGATTAAGTTTATTGTCATGGCAAAGAGGAACTTTGCAATTAATTGCAATTCATCTGATCAATCTTCATAACATTCTGGGGTACATGCAAATTGCCATCATAAAAAATGAGGCTGTAGACTTTGTTTAAATTAATACTTGTGTCATTCTCAAAACTTTTGGCCATGGCTGTAATTCCAAGTCGGGATTATGAAGAGTAACAGAATCTGCACCAAAGCGTGATAAATATTTGTTTTTTCCCCCCCTCACAGTACAAGTGTCAAAGTGCTCGTAAAAACTCTAGTGGGAATGATGACTGTGAGGTGAGTATGACAAGCATATTCCATCAGTCTTTATTGTAGCACAGTTATTTTGCTGTGTTCTGAATGTACAGGATGTTTTGTCCTCAGGAGGGTTTGCGCAACAGTGATTTCAGCACCACGTTGACAGTGTTTGGTCTAAAGCCAAGATCAGGTAAAACTCTCATTTGTCCTCTTTGGCTCAGTGTTTACCTTTATAATACAATTGGACCTGTTTGGGGTTTATAAAAAGATCTTCCTCAGGGTTGAGAACGGGGAAAAAACCCATGGTACTATCTGTGTCTGCATGCTTTGTATAAACATGCCTTCATAGTTTAGATTTCTGGAAATAGCAATGAAAGAAACTATAGAGAAGAGGTGCATGCTTTGCTTTGTGACATTACACCTCAGTACGGTGGTGAGCTGTTCAAGCAAGGCTAACACCTGCATGGTGCGAAAACTTTGATGTGACAGTTTTTATTAGGTGGAGCCTTAGCGTTCTTTCGCTGGAAGTGGAAAGGTTTTTCTTTGGAACTGCTCTGCTTTCTTCCTGATTACCTTTTTTGGTCATGCATCAATTCACAGTTTATTGTTTTCTCTCACTGTGATGATGAATCAAAGAAATCTGTTTTTAGGTTGATAGACTTAAGTGTTTCCAGCAGGACAGTACACCACGGGTTCAATCACAATCTGACATTATATCAACAGATAACAATTCAGTGTTTGCTGTTGTCACAAATTCTGCCATACAATGATTTTGAATCAATTTAATTGAGGAGCCAGCGGTCGATATGAGATGATCATTACAATTCAGTGTTCTGATATTAAAACTGTGTGTCCAGCATTGATTTAATTTATGTTATGCTGACACGTCTTCCCCTTGAAAGACATTGAATAGTTGTTTGTGTCCACATCCCAGTATTTAAAGCCCCTTTACTGAACTATGGCAGATTTTCTAATTTTGGTGGCCTCAAAACAACAGCTAATTTAGTACAAGGGAGATTAGTTTTGCACACACTGAAGTTTTATTTAGTAGCACAGAATCCTTTTCTTGATTGCAGAGATGATTCTTAATTTTTTATTGCTTCAGTATTGTCCCAACCAGAGAATATCGTTTGGGAGACTGCGCATTGGCCATCAGACTGAAATAAAGCAGACCTCACATGTCCTGTGGCTGCTTTATCGTTGCTACTACTAAGAACTATTGTTTAGCTTCCACGTTTCATTGTGTTTTTGTCTGGAACTCAGAGCCTCATATATAATTTCAGCGTTCACCAGAGGAAGCCGTCAAGAGTACAGCTCGACAGACCCCAGTTTCACGATGAGGAGGAAGATGGAGCACTTGAGAGAGGAAATTGAACAGATTGGACTATTGCGGCAGGTTAGACACCTCACAAATTTTTTAAAGTCAATGAGTCATATTGAGTGCAAAACCGGCTTTTGTTCCCATGTTTATTCCTTTGAATGATTCACTGACACAATAGTTAGTGAGCAACACTGAGCATTGAGTGTTCTGCCTTATCACACTGCATTATTATCATTATCATTTTCAAGATGAGTCATTTGTTGCTAAGCCTTCCTGTTTTAGTTTATCTCATTTAGTCATGCCTATGTACAATGGCTTATTGTTTCCAAAACAGATTTTTATTTTGCAAGGCTCTTTTGTTGTTTGACTTTGATGCCTCATTGCTGCTACTCATAAAAAACACATACTTCCTGATAGCTGCATTTCCATTACCCATAGAATTGCGCAAAGCCTAAATATCACAATAAAAACTAGTAATGGAAATGCCTAAATTTCGAAAAACCTCTCAAATATTGCTAAAACGTTTTTACACTCTCATGAGGGGGTTTTTCAGGCATATTGATATAGAAGTATAACGCAAAAATGAAATGGAAACACTTTTTTCCACATTTAGACGTCACTCGGAGCAAGTTGCCAGGTGGTAAAGGGCAAGTAGCCACTCACTTACGGGTAGGAACTGCCTCCTGAGGGCATGAAATGTCTGGTACCACAAGAGGTTCAATGTTTTCACAAAGCTCGTTAAACATATCCCGAGTTATTCTGAAATTCAGAATCCTAATTCGTCCCTTATTCGTGTCCGCTCCCGCACATACGGACTTTGCCTCTTAACTATCGCCCGCTGCTTTTGTCTTCTGATGAGGAGAGCCGCCGACAACAGTACTGGCAACCGAAACAACTTCTCCAAAACGCTAAATGTTTTGTATCTCCATCCTCCTCAAAGTAGAGTCTCTCAGGACGAGATTTTACTAGAATTATAATAAAGTGAAGATGATAATAAACTACTTGCGCCCTAACATGTCCCATGAGGCTCAACGGTTTGGTAATGCTGTCCATAGAGCGTTAACTTGCCAAAAAACTGGGCATCATAGAGGATTTTACCACAAGGAAAATTCAGCGCATGGCATTTGGAGAGCAGTTGCCTAATATTTAATGAAAAATAATAATTAAAAAAAATATAAACAATCGATTGACATTACAGATGTCAAGCTGATAAGGTGATCTGTTCATCTGAGTCACGTGTGCTACCTGGAGCATATTCCATGACAAAGTACAGTTTATACCTGTACTTTTACATGGGATCCTTTGTTTTATTTTGGCTTTTTAATGTTTAATGAAAGACGGTAGCATATATGATGAACAGGAAATGACCTACAGTCAAAAATAATATAAGAACAAATAATATGAACATGGTCAAAAACTGCAAAAAATTCAGAAAATGGGTCTAAAGATTACAGAAGATTGCTCTCGTCAATTGGTTTATCGTGCAATTTTATGGAAGATTTTTGTATTGAGTCAGTATGTAATGTAATAAAACAATAAATCACCAATAAAACATTTTCTTTAATATCTGTCTGTCTGAAATAAGGTAATTAACAGTAGAAATAGATTTACTGTAAGATAATACTATTAAAAGTTTTAAACTTGAATTGATCAGTTTAACTATTTTAGCAGTGTCTCTTTCACCACATAACCAGCGACATCTTCGCTCATCTCTCTTGGAAAAGTGGCGGCCGAGTTGGACACCGACATTGTCGCTTCTTCACATTTAAACTAAAGTTATTTGCTCTTGATAGACACAGCACTGAGATGTGTTACGTACATCAAGTTAATCACTCTGTGTGTGTGAGCCATTTACTATAAACACCTCTCTTCTCTGATTTTTTTAAAGAGAGACACCTGTAAATACACTGTTGCCAATAAAGTGGGGATTAATTATTGTGTTTGGAAACAAGGGGAAACAGTGCCCTTCTTTCCCTGAAGCCTTGCCTCTCATTTAACCCACATGCATACACCCTGCCAACAGCTACAACAATGATGGATTATAGTGTTGAGTTTGTGCTAAAGATGCTAGTGAGAATGCTGTGGCTTTTACCGCAGAAGTTGTACCTCCTCCTCAGCATTTTCACCTCCTCTCAGGAAATTCTTATGTCAACGTGATTTATTGTTCATAGATAATGTGTGTTTCTTCTGAATAGCTCTCATTATACCTTTTTAAAGTTGAATACTAATGTGTTTAAACATGAATAAAAAGATAAATGTTTCTGAAAACCTACTTATTGAATCTTTATAGACAACAATATGCTGCAAGGTAAGAAGGGCACTGTTTCCAATGGTTTCCCAACACAAACAGCAACTCTTTAATGGCAACAGTTGGTGTCGGGTGTGGAGATGACAGAAATGGAGAAGTCAAATTTTCTCTTACAGGCTGAGATCATGTGAATCATGCCCAATGTCTTTGGCAAGGTCTTTGAAAAAAAAAAAAAACATGGGAAAAGATGGAGAACAGCTTAAAGATAAGTAGAACGAGATGTGTAGGAAGAACACAAACACTTTATGTTGCTTTGATGATGCTTTTAGGAGTTTTCCCAACCTTTTCTGATTTGAAACAACTAGATAAAATAATTTCTAGTAGAACAAAAAATCTTCTCCCAGTGTGGACTTTTGACTTTGTCATTTGTGGGCCTTTTGCAATGAAAAAAAGAAAAAAAGTTATACAAGGTGTTGAAGGAAAGGTACAGAAAAATAAAAAGTATGCCCTCTACATAGGTTTAAAAAAAAAAAAGTATTAAAAAAGATTATTACAAAGTTGATTACTGCAAGTGTAATTTAAGAGATGGTAGGAGGTAATTTCACATTCTCTCTTAGCAAGATGTCCACCAGAACTGGACATCTGGTGGCAGTGGCTCAGGTGGTAGGGCAGGTCATCCAATGACCCAAAGGTTGGCAGTTCAACTCCTGCTCCCGCCCCAGTCAACTGTTGTTGTGTCCTTGGGCAAGACACTGCCTCCAGTGTTTGCATCACTCAGTTGTAACTCGCTTTGGATAAATGCGTCTGCTAAATGACTGTGTGGTAACTTTACTAATTCCTCCATGGAAAAGCAGAGAATTGCATCCAGATCTTGACTTCCATGATGTGCAAATGATTATAAATTATGCATGCAGTGCTGATTCCTTTTATGGATCGCAAACCAAAGGGAGTTGTTTGGTCAATACAATGCACTGCATGTGGTGTAAGTAAATGTAGCACTGGCCCCAAAATGTACAAATCTTCCAAAAATGACTCAGAGTCACATCTACTCACCGTGAGAACAGATTTAAGAATTGTTGTTCAGCCTTTTGTTGGATGCTGTTGCTCTGAAGACAGACAATGGGGACATTAAAACAAGGAGACTTTTTCTCTGTGAGCCATTGTGCTTTGGAGTTTTTTCTCAGGAATGTGTTTGTGTTCTTATGGCTGAATTTTTAAACTGTATGTTGACTGGTATAACCTTTTCTAGGCTTCCCTGTGAGTGTTGGTGTAACAGCTCAGATTTTAGGTTCATTCCTGACTCTGAAAACTGTAGCCGACTATTTTCCTGTTTCCACTGTGTGGAGACCTTTCAACCACAATAAAGTCATTGTTGTAGCTCGTGAGAAAATGATGTTTTCTTCGATTCCAAGTAAAAGATTCATATTTGAAACTGCAGTGGCTTGCAATATTTTTAAACCCCCATTGCATTGGATTTCTCACGTAGGGTGTGGTAGTGTTGCGTGTCAGGAGTGCTGCAGGAGTTTGAGTGGAACTGTTCATGTGAGGTCAAACAGAAGTAGATAGATTTTAGAGATAAAACACACAACACATACCATTATTTCACATTCATTATATAGCCCCAAGCTGCAGTGAACAGTATTCAAGCAGATTGCAAATATTGATAGCTTCTGACTTCAATGAGTGCTTGAAAAACAGTTTGTAGATGAATTGCTAGATTGTTGGCCAGTTTAGTGTCTTGTAGTTAACACCCACATTATTTTTTCCTGGGGATATAATGCAATGGATATCCATTAAACTGATTAAGTGAAATTTAATGACATTTTTTTGTGGATTTAGAAAAAAGAAAATTACAAAATGCAAGCACATGTCTTTACGCTGCACCCTGCTCTCTTTTTTTTATGCCCTAAATTAAGATCTAGGGCTAAGATCAATATCATTTCGCTACCATGAAAATGATTCCTTTTGTATGAAACCAACATCTTCCATCAGCCTGACAATGTGGCATGATGGTGGCAACATCGTGCCATGGAGAGGTTTTTAGTGGGATGGTGCTTAATATAGACTCTAGAGGATGACTGACACTTGGACAGAACCTCATCCAATTTTGATATTATGGTGAGATTTAAAAGTTGAAATGCCAAGCAGTTTATTTAACCTGATTCACAGCTTCTTGCTTTGAGTAAAAAATTCATACTTCTAAAACAAATCTGAATTTCTAAGGTACGGGCTGCTCTTGCATGTGTTGGTTTTGTCGTTGGCCCTTTAGCTTTATTCTATGTCCACACGGAGATGAGTTTAGGTGTATCTGCTAAAGTTTTTTTTTGATCGTTTGGACATTTGGTCCATATGGAACCATAAATCCTAAAACTGGTGTTTTGGGAGCCCCCAAATGCAAATTTTTTCAACCAGGTCCCAAAGTGAATAAATCTGAAAACAACACAATTTTGTTTCCATGTTTAAAACCCTCTACCCTGAACCAATGATGCCATAGCCTCGCCTCTCCTTTAATCCACATAGGTAAACCCCACCCAACAGCTACAACAATGGTGGATTATAGTGTTGAGCTTGTGTTGCGGACACTATTGAGCATGATGTGGCTTTTATCGCGGACGTTTTACCTCCTCGTCAATCCACACAAACGTCTCCTTTTTATCTTGATTCTCCACCATCTTTTTCTTCATATGTTTGTTGAAAACGTGAGTTTCTTATTCACTGTTTTTGGTGTATTTCTGTGGCAGCGTTACAGCCCCACTTGCAGGCATGGTATACGTAGTTCTATGTACTGCGGCATATCCGTGTGATGTAGCCTTAATCTGATGTGGGAAAAACCGATGTCAAAGTCCATAAATATTTGCTATGTGGTGGAGTGAAACTAAGTGTTAATTAATGAATATTTACTTGTCTGTTCTTCTCACCTGTGCTTTTTTATTTGTGGGGTTTGGCACTTTGTCCTTTTGGTTATTAAAATCAGTTTTTGTCAGAGCCTCCCAGCTCTAGTCACCTCAAGCTAACTTTCAACCAATTAACACTTGATTTTGATATCATTTTCTTCCCTTTTAAATACACGAAGCACCAAACAAGCAATTGTATGTCAGTGTTTTTGTCATTGTTTCATATCAATAAGATTTTGATATCAGATATATTATCTGTCAAAGAAACAGGGCTTTTTATAGTTGATATTAATTAAACATTCTCAATAACCTTCCCAGGAACAGGATGTCTGTTCAGCTTAAGTTGTCACAGTGATCCAGTCAGATGGAATGGAGTCATCTTTTTGAGACAAAATAGCCCCGGGATTTTCCATGAAGTCATTAGTCTTTTTGGTACACACCTTTGGTGGGTGGACAGCCTTTTAACAAAAAAGTAAATGCATGACTAAGTACAAGAAGAAGAAACTGAAATCGAAAGAAGACTGATGATATACCGTAAAAAAGCAAACAAACAAAAATGTTGTGTGTTGTCATGGAAAAAGCAAAAGTAAAGAAAAACAAGACCTAAAGAGAAACATATCTTTTACTTTTACTTATTAAATTCAAGATAATTTCATGACTTTCCTTGCCAACTTAAGTAAATATACATTAATTTATGCATTTCAGGCCTGCAAAGCGTTCCAAAAACAGTTGAGAGGATAAACATTTTACCACTTTGTACTGGTTTTTGAATGAAGAGTTGTGGATACAGAGATGTTTACTGATTTAGCATATTTAGAAAATTGAATTGGCTCCAAGATGCAGTTAAGACAAATGTTTGACACTGACGTGCAGGAGAAACATGTTTGGAAATTGTTAGAAAGACGAGACGCGCCAGTTTCAAACTAATATCTCTAAAATGTCAGGGATTCACGGAGTAATGATCCTAAATTATACAACCCATATCTTGCACAAATTCATGCTGCCAGTTAAGAGAGATACATTTTCAACACATCACTTGGGCTGAGTGAGCGCTAAAAATCACATCAACATTTTCAGATTGATGTATTAGCTTGTTAAAGGTTTATTGGAATGTGCTGTGATCTACACCTGAGGCCATATGTCATCATTTGTCTTGTCAGTTTCCTCTCACACACTCACAGAATCATTACCCCTGCCAAAGTGGAACTCATGTATTTGGCAGCGGTTTGTTTATCCGTCTGGCAGTTGGCAACATAACTTAAATATGTATGGACAGATTTTGCTGAAATTTTAGAGAAATCTCAGAAATAGAATATGGAACAAGTGATTACATTTTGGGGGTGATCCGGATCACCCCCTTTGGTCAAGGAATTTCTTTTAAAGGATTCTTTACTGTGGGGAGATGGGGATAATTTTGCCACTACAGCTTCTAACCCAAATATAATGCCCACAACCATTGGCAAAAAATAAAAATAAAAAATTACAATGGCTTGGCGGAGGTCTGTGCTCTCTGAGTGCTTCAAGTTATAACTTTTTCTGTATTTTTTGAGCGGACAGAAGTCATGGGGTCATTTGTTATTGTGTGTGCAGAACATCGAATCCAGACTGAGGGTGCTACTCCCAGATGATGTTGGAGCTGCTCTGATGGACGGGGTTGTCCTTTGCCATTTAGCCAATCACATTTGTCCACGGTCTGTTGCCAGCATTCACGTACCATCGCCTGCAGTGGTGAGCAAACCGAAACTTAAACTATCATTTTAAGTTACAATAGCCACATAAGCTATGTTTATATGGGAAGGTTTTAATCCGATTAATCAGAGTAATCAACACACCTTTATCAGATCAGACTGATCCAGCTGAGATTTTTAACAATGCTGAATTCCTGACTCGTACTTCATTTAAGGACATTTTTTTCCCCACCAGTTTTTTTTGTCTTAGACGTTTATCCACAGGCTGCTGTTATACTTTGTGGACTGGGTGTCACAATGCATGCAAAACTGGACCTAGAAGCAGGAGCTGAAGACAGATAAAAGTTGAATAATTTTATCAAAAGACAAACTGAATCCGAGTGGAATCCTGCAGTCCGAACAATGAGCCCTGAGCGGGCAGGCATGGCAGGTAGACAAAAGATGACAGCAGCAGACAGAATCTCCATACAGAGATAAATGGGTTAGGGAATGAGCAACCTGACTTCCATGGGAATTATGGCTTGACTCACACTTGACTCATTCATTCTGGTTTGTCCTGGATGTTACCTGATTGGTGTGCATGAGGGCTTGTCTGATACATATACACAGAACCAGGGAAAACAATAACACACCTGGAGGAAAAGCAAGGAGAGACCAACAAAGGAAAGCATACCTCACTGCACACAGCTACTGTGACCTTGATCTATGAAAGTCCATTTTCACTCTTACTTTTGAGAAAAACCACTAGTAGAAAGAGGCATATGTGCTTCTGAGCTTGCTGCTTCATTAGAAAGAACAGCAGAAACCTTTAAATTGTTATAAACAGCTTATCAGATCTCTTTGTATACGATTCATGTCAACACATTTTAGTCTTTAGTCAGATTGATTTCAGTCAGATTGAAGAAATATATGTCCATGTTAACGCATCTATAGATTGTGCATGTTATAAATGAAGACTATCTTGCTTATTTTTTCTTTTTAAATTGAATGAACTAACATGATTGATGTTGTGGCTTTCAGCCAAAGCTAAGTATGGCAAAATGCCGCAGGAATGTTGAGAACTTCTTGGATGCCTGCAAGAAGCTTGGCGTTCCCCAGGTAATATTTTTCAGTCATCTCAGTTTGACATATTTTCATGTCCTTACTGCTCTATATTTGTTCTTCCCTTCTCTGGTTAAGAAGCTATAACTCTATCATCTGCCATTGAACTCTGAAACATTTTGTAGCGCTGACTGTACCAAAGCTCTGCAAGTTGTCATGCATTTAATTGTATACTTTGTAACTATATATGGGAGCCTCTTGCTGATGGAGTTTTTTTTCCTGTAACGAAGGAAAAGAAAATGACGGTATATCCTTCAAGGGCAATTTGCCCGTCGAAGCCTGTTGTGGTGAGTGATACTGATGACTGATGAGAAATGTCTTTCTGTTAACACAGGACCAGTTGTGTCTGCCACATCACATCCTAGAGGAGCGTGGGCTGGTGACGGTGGGTGTGACTGTCCAGGCTCTGCTTGACCTGCCTTCGTCCAAGTCCACGCATTTATCGTCCGTTTGACACAAGCCTGAGTGTTGCATCTGACCTGCAGTTATCCAGCACGTGTTCCCCTTCCAACCCAAACCTGTACCACATTGCCAGGGACTAAAGACCCCCTCCTCCTGGGGCGAGGACCCAGTGGCTCATGGCTTTTTTGGGAGTTTACTTGCCTGACTGAAACAGGAGACGAGATACTGTGACAATAACGTGCCTCCTTTAATGATGTCAGTCAACTGCCAATTTAGGTCCATCACGTCATCACTCGTATCCTGCTCTTTGTTACTGGGATCATCATATATGTGTATGGACTTGTAATGTGACAGCGTGTTTTCTGAGCTGCACGGTTAAAATGAGCTGAAAAGACAACCGAGTGAAAAATAAGAAATCACTCGAAGTTTGTGCGAAGACATCTCTCTCAGCTGTAATTGATAAATCAGCAAGTGCTGATAGCATTTCCATGCTGGCACTGCACACTCTGGCAGCGAGGAGGAAACCGACACATCGCTCACTCTTTCACTGAGGAGGACTACGCTGCCTTACACCTCTACTTTTTATTATCTTTCCTCAAAAGTTACGTTTTTGCTGTTTATTTATTTGTTGTTTGTTGGCCTTTAATGATTTTTATCAGGTTCTCACTTTTCTTCTGAGATGCCAAATCTGAATAATGAGAAGCGCATATCTCTCACCGTGTGCTGCATTTGAGCATATCTACTATTTAAGAAGCAGCGCAAGGTAGCATCTGATTTGATGCTTTCTGCTGGAAATTATACCCATTTTGATGAGATTCTGGTATCAGTTCAGCATCTTTAAACTTATGTACAAATCATATGCAAATCTGTAGTGAAGATTTGGTTGGTTGGTTGTTTTTTCTCACTCACAAACCTGCATGCGCCAGGGGAAGTGATATTTGACCACTGTGATTACACGTGCTTGGCTCTTTCTAAAAGCACAACATTAAGTTTTGTGGCAAATGTACATAGATTTTTTTCGTTTAGTCCAAAAGTGTTAAACTTTCTTCCTAGACATTGCCAATTATCACTTACCATTTCTGTGGAGATCACGGCACCAGTTTCCTGTGTTATATGAAATGTATTGTATGTGCTTTTGAGAGGAGGTGTCTGAGTGGGACCTTGGATCAGAAAAGAGTTTATCACTACTTAATCACTCCTGCAAACGTTCCACGCTCACCACAGTCTTATTTTACCACCAGCTCACCCTGCTGCACATAAAAACATTGAATTATTTCAGAAAAATCTATTATTTTGTGTTACTTGATTTACAACCCCATTTCCAATAAAGTTGGGATACTGTGTAAAATCTAAATAAAAACAGGATGCAATGATATGCAAGTCTCAGATATTTATGTATTTTATTCACAATTGAACATGTAACTTTAACCGTCTGGGAACTGAGGAGAGCTGCTGGCCCTTTTGGAGAGGACCGTTATCCCAAGATTCTAGCTGTTTCCACTTCCATGGTGACTAATACAAATCTATCAAAATCATGGTTTATTGTCATTATACATAAATATAACGAGATTAAAATGCAGGTTCTTAACGTTAACATTGATAAAAAGCTCAATGGTACATTTCCTCTTTAGTCAGGAGGGCATAGTGTCCATGATTTCCTAAAAAAGCATTTCAAATTTAGGCTCAAATCACTTTGAATGCAATTTGGTCCAGAGAAGACGGCAGCATTCCAACTTTTTGAGAATTGTGCTGCCATAAAATTTAAGATGAGCTCATATTTTCATGAAATATATATGTACAGAGGTTGAAGCTCTTTGTTTAGTTCAAATCCTGGCCTATGGTCTGTTGTTGCATATCATCTCCCCCTTTGTCTGTCCCCTTTCTTGTCAAGCTCCTTCCAAACAGATGCACAACCGCCCCAAAAATATTTAAATAAAATAATGGAATATCCCCGTTTCAATATTTGATATGTTTTCAATGTTGTGAATAAGATTCAAAATATAATAGTAAAGGAAATCATTACATCCTGTTTTTAGTGACATTTTATACAGCATCCCAACTTTTTCTTTTTTCTTTACAATTGAAGCTCTCGCCTGATAATTGCTGGGATAGGCTCCAGCCCACCCGCGACCCTGAATTGGATTAAGCGGTACAGAAAATGGATGGATGGATGAATTGGAGCTGTATTTCTTAATAATTGTTGCTTTCAGTTGTTTCTTCACCCCACCTACCTGATCAGGTGCAGCTAAACATTTATCCTTCATGTTTTCTGTTTTCTCCTGGCACTGTTGCTGCATTATAGATATAGATATTATAGACTATCAGAACTCAATGTATTGCAGCTTGAGAAAACACAGGCAAAATTAGAGATCCCCTTGCCCCATGCCATCATAGATAAACCTGAAAATAAAGAAACTAAATCCAAATGCAGGCAGGTGTGATGCAACATTAATTATAAATTCAGCCCTCCACAAATGTGAATAATGGAAATCAGAACTGAAAATGAAATTGGGATTAAAACAATGGATTCATTAAATGTCTCTCAATCCTGGCCCTCAGGATCAACTGCCCTGTATGTATTAGATGTTTCCATACTTGAACATACCTGAAATGACTGGTTCATTAACAGGCTTGTAAAAAACTAGATGAGACGATCCTTAAATCTGAATCAGGTGTGTTGGAGTAGGAAAACATCTAAATCATGCAGAGTAGTGGGTCCTGAAGACTAGGATTTAATATTGCATCGCTTAATAGTACTTTAGTGTGATGGTGATGTAAAGCAAGAGATATCTTTATTTGTTTATTAATTTGATTTATAAAAAAGTATGGATATCTGTCCATGGACATTAAAGGCCCACTATATAACTTATGCTATTTTCTCAGTGACGCGCCCTCTATCTAAGGCTAATTCGGCATCCATCGTGGATCCTATCTGTAGTGTCAGCTCTCTCCAGACAGTAAAAAAAGTCTTTTCTCGACTCTTGTCTTATCCGTTGCTCTTCTTTGGCTCTCCTTAGTTTCCCCTCTTCTTCCGATAATGTCTTCAAACGTGCTGAATCCGCCGACGTGCGTTCAAAGTTTGTTTACATTCGCGTGCTAGTGTGTAAAGTATGCGCAAAGCGAAACTTGGCAGGCGGCGTCCCAGGTGTGAAAGTTCTATACGAGTCCGGAAAGCGGAGTTTTAAGGTCAAAAAGTTATATAGTGGGCCTTTAATGTCACACAAAAGAGATACTAGCCCTCTTTTTGATTGAAGAACACAACACACAGTTGTTACTTTATGTTCAGGAGAGTAATGTGCAAGAATAAAGCTGAGAAATATCCAGTTGCTTTTTTAATGTGGCTGTACATCCATCTTTAACTAGAAGCCAACTCTCTCATGACATTCACTCATTTTAGAATGTCCAAAAAGTTCATTCTTACTCTTATCAAAGATGTAGCAAATTCTGATTGTGCATGAATTCTGGTGGGCGGTTAGTTTTAGCAGCTGAAAACATCCAAGGACATTTTTACCCTCAAAAGTCAGCAAATGTATAATGCACCATTTTTTATCAATCTAAAACATAAGAAGTGCCTTAAAGAAGGGGTATTTTTTTCTTCTTTTCTTTTAGTTTATGAAATTTCCATTGACATTTTCTGTACAATCTGTATACAGTATTCAACTATAGTAAGGATCTGAGTTAAAGTGAAGAGTGCCGTCATTGCTTGAGACTATATGGTTTGACATTACACAAGAAGGGAATGCAAGCTGACACTCTATGTGCTATTCATATACATTTACATGACTTCTGGCTGATCAAGCTTTGAAAAAACAGACACCCCCCCCCATGCCACCTTTTATATAAAAAAAACCTCACACAATCTGTTGAGAGACTTGGGGTACAGTGAGCAATGTCAAGTTTTTTTTTTCTTTTAGTTCTCCTGTGGTCATATTTCCCAGTTTTGTGCTGAAAAATCTCCCACTTCTGATTGGACTGCATGTATTGACTTTGTGCCATTGTGTTCCAAAGAAGAGATACCGCAGTGATTACACACTTCCAATTCATCAGATCTTGAGTTCATGCACAGTGCATCAAAAGTCTCAGGTCAGACCTTTCTTGTATGCCGAAAATCCCTAAGAATTTCTATGAAATTAGTTCATTATCAGAAGTCATCTCCTGAGCTGTGCTGCACACATATATTCATGTGATTTAAAGTTATAGCTGTTGTTTATTCAATGAATAAGCAACTCTTGATAATCAAGATTGCCGTAAAGGGTATTATGGTAGCACACTGCTCTTTGCTAAGATAAAAAATTAATTGATCTGATATCTGAACCTACCTCAGGTTTACTGTGTTCAATTTTGGGGGGTTTCATTTCAGACACTATTCTAGAAAAAAAACCAATGTTGGATGCCTGAAAATCTTTGCCAACAATATCTGGCAACAAGCATTTTTGTAAGGTGCTGACGTGACATGAAGGTAATGCTTTGAGGCTTATCATCATTAAATGGTATCACTGCAGTTTTCCTTGGGATGAAAGATAAGGTTTAAGAGATAGTCAAATCACATTACTGGAGAAGTACAATTAACTGGGGGAAATTTACACTCATGACGTAATAGGCAGAACAATCTGAACTACAAATTCCATAAAAGGCAGCATGGGTGTGCACCTACATGTAGCTGACACAAACTTTTCAGGAAAATAGGAAGAATTTTCATCTAAAGTTTGATGACTAAACCTGGAATTTTGGATTTGCATTCAGACCACCCTCAGTGCGCTTTGTCTTTTTGACAGTTGCAGCTAATTACAGTGTTTCAATATCTAGCTGCTGCATGTAGGCAAATGAAGCACAGTGACTAAACATTACCTACCTTGTGCTATGTGGCATCAGTCAAGTATTTCAACTGAACAGTGCCGTGCTCTCCTCTCATTAACTGACTCACTTGCCGGTACATGCAAGCCAAAATTCGGTGAAGTAAGAATTCCAACAAATAGGAAATGTTTTTTGGGTACAGTATGTGCTAGATTCCAACTCATTTTGATGTCCTGTATGAAGTGTGCTGGTATAGATACTGAGATTCCTTCAATTGTTTGAAAGAAGTAGACTCTAGAAAGATGCCTTATTTCTTCATAGACCACTGTGTCCTCTCATTTGCTTATCTTAAGAAAAATAAGTAAAGTGCCAAATCATAAAGTCTTGACTTTGATGGATCACTTTATCAGTCCCTGACTGTTTGAGAAATGCTGGTGCCGTTAACTGATGTGCAGGCTGATATCTTTTATTGGTTATATTAAACCATACACCATGCTTGTACAACCCTATGAGATGGTTTTGATTGACTGATATGCTTTATTTTGAGCGACAAAACAAAAGTATGTTCTACTAGTATCAGCACAGGCGTAAATATCATTATATTTTCTAAAAGGCCTATTGTTTTCAGTTTAATTTACCCATGCATTTGTCAACAGGCCATTAGTTGTGAGAAAGGTAATTAAACCCAAGGAGGAAATTCCACTTTAAGGAGAGCGCAACCTTAGAAGGTGGGGTGGACCTTATGAAGGCATGTTTACACAGAGCAAGAACTGGCTATTCTCCAAATTCAGTGGAAGTCAGTCAACACTGGATAGAGGAATGACTGCAGTCACATGACTTTATGTCTACCACATTAAGATTTATATTTGAACAAGAAATGTAAAACCTTTGGGTTTTCCAGAATGAGCAATGCTGTCCCATAGAACCTTTTTTTTGGCTGATCATCTGAAGGACCTAAAAACATGAAACAAAAAACTATTTTAAAGGTTAGACTTTGGCTTTTCATGGCAAATTATTTATTGGTTTATTCTTTTTTACCAATATAAAAATGACCCTCATCATAAAAGTAAAAAAGCACATCTGAATGGGTTAAGGCAAACCTGAAAAATGTGAATGTCTTCACTGAACTGTTTTGCCATTTGAATGATGAGGAACTCACAAAACTGCTGTTGGTCATTTAAATACTTTAATGTGTCTGTGATCTTTTGTGAACACTATGTTTCATCACAAAAACATTTACAGTTTTATTTGCCTTTTCCATTGCATTGTTACAAATGAGCTGTCATGAAGAGAATGTGATGAAATTTGAATGGCTGTGGAAGGCAAAACTCCCTTTATAACACACATAATGACCAGGCTGAAATCTCTGCAATATGAAAATGTCAAAATGACACACCATTTTCTATAAACAGTGGTGCTACTCTATGCTTCTTAATGGCTCACCTGTCTAGACCAGATTATCCTCTTTATGATTTAGCAGCTCAAGCTCTCTTCCAGACAAAAATCGGTGAAACAGTGAGTCATGTTTGAATATTACACTGCCGAGACAATTCAAGCTCATGTACATATGGTTTTTTTCAATTTTCAAAACTAGTCTAACGCATGCAAGACTACAGAATGATTGACTCTGAACCTCTGTACATATATTCTGTACAAAATCCAAGGTTTTCTTAATAAACCAACATGGTCAGTGTAAAATAAAGTCCAACTCTTTGCAACTCTGACTGCTGTCTTTATGTTATATGTTGCAGGTTCTGGTCGTTTTAATGAGCCCCATACATATCTGCGGATGTGTCATGAAGTTACCGTCATGGAAATGAGCACCAGATGTGTAGAAAAGTTGATATACAATCACAAAGAGTGAAACTTGCATTTTTTAAAATCTTCTGTGCAAAACAGTCACACTTCACCTGCAATGTCACTATGTTTCCACAAGTCTATCAACTTCAGATGTGTCAGTTGTCCGTCTCACTCATTGACTGGTCTCACTGTGTCTGAGCATGCTTTTTCCAATCATTTCTCAGATTTATTGTTGTTTCCCTGCTCGTTCTGTTTGGATGATTATGAGTAACTCATAACCATTCCTGGAGAAAAATGAAATCAACAAAAACATAAGAGCACGGATGATTCATCTTGATGTGGTTTTACTCTCATCTCAATATACTGGTAGTTCGTCACTGTCTTTGAAGTCAGATGTTGCAGATGTTGCAGGTTATTACAGAGCCTGCACCGCAGATTCCTGCATGAAAATGTTATCAGTAATCACTCATGTCTCCCACTTTATTCTGTCTGTTGCAAACACTTGTCAGCTTCCTGGACTGATGATGTGGTCTGATGTGATGATGAGGTCTGTGATGAATCCATCAATGCTGCAGCCTCCACTTTCTTTAGGGCTCTTTTTGCCTGCCTGGCATACCGTTTTGGAGATGATGCCATATTTTTCCTGTGGCCCAACTGTAGAGATGGTGCTAAGTATGGATGTGTGGTCAACATTTCATAGGCAGGTTTGCCTGCAGAAGTGAAGAGTCAATAAGTATTAAGATGGATACATTAAAACTGCTGTTAATATTTGCCCATTTTTCGCTTATATATATATTCAGAAAACTATCTGTAGTTTTACTTATCGAACACAGCACTGACACAGAGTTTAATTCACAAAGAATGAATGAATGAATGTTGAGTAAATGCACAGTCCTTTATGATCATGTAGCAAGCTAGTATGCTAACCAGAGAAAGTTCAATGTAAAGCAATTTA
>JBBBVU010000016.1:8378951-8413513 GCA_037177055.1 Atherinosoma microstoma
CACACACACACACACACACACACACACACACACACACACACACACACACACACACACACACACACACACACGCACTAATTATTACTTTGTGTTCCAGGTCAGATCCAGCCTCTAAGCGTGTCTCAGAGCAGCTGGGTTTGAAGTGCCTTGCTCAATGTCATGTTGACAGTGCAGAGAGACAGCGGCGCCATGTCTCCTTCTCTTCATGTGGTCAGATTTAGAAGCTTACCCGAGGATTTAAAATAATGGCTTTAAAGTTTCAAATAAATTGTCATGACTTCTGTGCTGCAGTGACTCTAAAAAGTTACAGATTAGTCAGAACTTCTGCACCGTCATCACTGGTGCATCATGTCATGATTTCAGCCCATGACTAATTTGAATAGAAAGCAAGAACGATTATGATGATGACCAAAATGTTGAATTTAGCTGCTTACACTTACCATCTTCAATAGCAGGCTTAAAAATTTTATGTTAGAGGGGCTCAGTCAGTACTTAGATGTGATGGACAGAATGGGATGGAGTCACACTGTGTGTCAGAGCAATGAATGGAAAAGTCTTTTCCTTGGTATCACATCATTTCCTGGTATTTTGCAGCTAACACAAAACCAGTCAAATTTAGGCAAATCTATTTGTGTTAAGTTCCCCAAATTAAACAGTGACAGATTTGTTGATGAGAATCTGTTGGTGTTCTATATGGGAAGCACCGCTTGGCTTCACAGTGACTCTGCAGTCCCACTGTGTTTCTGGATGTCCACCTGTCTCTCAGTGGTTTGGCCACTTCGGGCCTGTCTGCCAGCTTGTGGACATCTGTTTACTTCCTCCTCCATCAGTCGCCATGGTTGCAAACCCCCCACAATCGCCCCCGCAGCCCCTCCCTTTTCCTCTCCGCCCTTCTCTCGTGTCCCCCCCCCCCACCCAGACACCAGCTGTGAACCACTTATGCTTATCTTGCAGTCCACCTTATTCAGTCCAGTCATGATGACAGTGAGCACAGCACTGTTTCTGAAGCAGTCACCAAATTTCACGGTCTGTACTGGTTTGCTGAGCTAAAGATATCTGATCTAAATATGCATATTGGAACAGAGTTTATGTCCATGCAGGCAAATAAAAATGATGCAGCTGTCAGAAACTGTACATACGACTGAATGATAGAAAGATAGGCAAATGCTGTTTTGAATGCTTCATTGTATTTGTTTACCACACTACTACTACTATTACACCAACCTTACATTTCATACAACTCAACTTGGGTCATATTGCGAGTTAACATCATGAATAACGTCCTTTTATATTTCATGATGCTTACAGAATAATTGAGGTTTAAATTTTGTGCATTTAATCTAGTTACATCAAAAAGACTGGAAAAAATCTTTTTGCATCAACTTAGAGGCAAATCTAAATCAATTTATTTTGGATCACAGTTCTAATATTAGAGTATCTTCGTGTTAATAAATATCCATAATTTTAAAAGTTTCAGAAAGTAGACGTGTATATGCTGTGTTTGTGTCTGGAAACATCTGCACTGATAAACAGGGACGTATTTAAACAGTTTTCCTGGGATTTTAAGTGCGTATAGATATGCCATGTTTCTATTGCATTATTGAAATGTTTTAATTTCTCTTCAAGAAAAAACACTTTTGCAAACTTGTTAACATTTGATTTCAGTTACTGTATGTTTAAGTTGAGGCATCAAAACTACCCAATTTATGTCGGTAAATTATCAGAGTTTTGGCTTTAAAGACAAAGCTTCACTTTAACTGCATTGACTTGTGATGACAAGGTTTTCTGTGTGAGCCTTAGGGATTGAAATGTCTTTCTTCACAAGCCTGCAATCACCAAATTCTACATGACACAAAAAACTCCATAAAGAAACTAAATTTTGTCATTTACAAAGCTATTCTTGGGTCATATTCAAAAGACATTGCAATCAAAATTTTGTGGTCAGAGATTGGTTAATGGATGGAGTTGGATACAATTGTCAAGCTGAAAAGCCAAGTTTGAGTTATTCTGCGGTCACTAGTGTCTTAACTATACTTTTTTTTTTTTGCTGTTTTACCTAATAAAAACTATTAGTTTAAGTTTAGGCATTGAAATATACAGTAGATTGTTATGGTTAAGGGTTTAGCAATGATTAAAGTTAGGCATAAAAACTATTTGGGTTAAGTTAGAGCATTGAAAGCTATTTGTTTAAAATTAGGCAGTAACACGTGACTTAATTAAGGAAAGAAGGCAGAATATGTGTTTTCAACACCTCAAATACAAAGTTTTCTACTCCATGACTATTTATATGTTATCTATATGGCTGTACTGTAATATGACGTGAAAGCATAAAAGGGTTAGCATGATTAATTGACAGGAGTATTAATCCTTGGGGAATGTCCCAGGAAATGTAGGCTGAGGATGAACAGTATAGTGACACACCGGAGGAACAGCTGGACGAATATGAGAAAATCCAGTCGCAGACAAGACCTTGAGTCCCTCACTATGTGGTTCAACCAGTGAGTCAGTAGCTAATAGGAGATTGTTCATCATCAATTGAGTTTCTGCAATATAAAGAGCTCTGAAACCAGACTACACTTTATCTAAAACAGAATAATAACAAAGTTTTTTTTATTTGCTTTTTTATCTTGCTCTGACAAAGTGTCACACAATGATTTCAGACAAACAAAGAACTATGAGACCAGACTTGGAGAGCTGCTGAGTACATGCTCACTCTTGGCACAAGGCTCCAAGAAGCACAGCACCCAGCTGAGATCCAAAAACCAAATCTGCTCCTCTTCCCATATACCCCCAACCCCAAAATCACCTTCTGCATTGACTCTCTCCTTTCTCTCCCCTCTGTTGGGTTGCAGGCAGTGGGCAGTGGCTCTCTGGGAGCTCCCTGAGGGAGGTGTGGAGCAGCCAGTGATCAGAGTGAATTAGAGTTATGTGTGACATGCAAAGGAGAGGCTCCAGAATGTGACAACAGCTGAGTTTTAAAGTGAAGCTTTTCCGCCTGAGGGGAGAGGAGTAGATGATAAAGAGGCTGCAGCCTGCTGTGAAAAGAGCCAGCTTCTTTTGTTGGCTCTTTAAAAACAGACGCCTGTTACCCATTGGTCTTTTCCTTTAATGCTGTTGAACACTTAGTGATGTCAAAGTGGAAGAATTAATTGCAACAGTATAAATTACTTTTCCCTCCTTTAATCCCAGACCTAATAAATGTTGATTAAAATCCCATATGATACCATACAGATAATGAATAGAAATATATAACATGTTTGATTATATGTTATCTATCAGGCCACACAATAATGAACTTATGAATGGATGCTATCAAGGGGGAAATACAAAAATGATTGATTCGCCAGATTATATGCTAAAACATCACTGTTAGTTAAATACTAGTTGGAAACAAAAATCTTTTGTTTGCTGTGAAGCCTGTCCCGTACGAACATCACCAAAAAGATCAACTTTCTAGAACTTTACACATTAACTTTATGGCCCAGTTTTGAGGCCCAGAAGTAGTTTCTGTTCAACAATGAAGTTCATTTGCTACGTGATGCTTGGCCCTGTGCTACGCTTGTTCTTGCCACATTTTAGCCGTTCGGGAGTATCATGTGACACCTCTGAAGAGCTACATCTCACCTTTCCTCTCAAGTATGATACTGCCTGTGGAGCATCTATTAATCATACACAGAGTCTTTGGTGATACTGATACTGCATTACATTTGCAGCACACCTCTTTCCCCCGCCTTTTTTATTAACAAAAGTTTCACAGCTACAACTGACTGTCCCAAATTTCAGATTCACCATGATATTATTGTGAAACTGTATCAGCCCTGAGGTGCAAAGAAAAGCAACAAAACGAAAAATTCAGCTCTGAAAACATGACTCTGGAAAACATTTTTTAACCAAATAGAGAGCACATCTTTTTAAAAAAAAAGAAAAACTAGATTTCAGGAAGTTTTTGGGATTATTTTGTGATGTTTTTTAACCCTGCTTTCTGAACTGATGTGTTTTTATATAGATTCATTGTTGTGCTTTCAGTTTTCTGGTTGCATTCCCTTAGATGAACTTGTTTTGTGTTTTCGCCGTATTCTTTAAAATGTCTTCATGTTTTCTGAAATGTTGTTGGGCAGTCTTAAATGGGTTTTCTAAAATAAAGTTTTCTGAAATTCTTACAATTCTCACAACATTATTTCTTTTGATCAATTTCATTGATGCATTTGTTCAAATGTCCTCATGTTTTCTGTTTTGTTGGGTTTTTTCCAAATGTTCCATGTTGGCTTTTTTCTCTTTCAGGCCATGTTTACACAGAGATGAGTGAAGGTAAATCCAATCAAGTTTTTCTTTTTTATCATTTGGATGTTTTGTCTGTATGAAACCTAGGTTTTGGGAGCTCAAAAACACAGTTTTTTTTTTAAAAACTGGGTTACAAAGTGAATCACCACAGTTTCCCTTACATGTTCAGAAGCCACAGCTTTTTCCTGAGAGCTGTGGCGACTCTGAACCAGGACAAAACTGCAGAGCTACTGTTTGCTACTCTGTTTTGCATATACGCATGGCTGCTACTGTTTTTAGTTCTCATACTGTATGTCAGGGACCATTTGCAATCATTTTTGCACTCTGCACTTTACCAGCTTAACTCATCCGGACTATGTACAACCTGTTTTTACTCTTGCTTTTCTACAAAATGTACACATTATCTCATCCATCTTAAGTTTAGCTACTTTTATTTGTATTGTAACTTTGCATGGGACTAATGCAGTTTAATGTAATTCATACATATGTATGCTAATCCCATTTTCGTGCACTACTGATTAATGTCAATAACCGATATATTCTATTCTATATACAACCCATACGCATCTTTCTTGAACTAGTGACACTATAACTCCACCTCTCGCTTGACCCGCATGTGGAAACTACCATTACATCGCTGCAGTTGGACTGGCAGGACTCCCAGGCAACGTTCTCTTGCAGTTTGGTCATCTTGTAGTCAAGTATGACCCGAAGCAGAAGTTCATTGTCAGTCCTCATAAAGATCTCCTTTTAAGCTTGATTGTCCACCATTTTTTTCTTTGTATATTTGTTTACAGCAGGTATCAAGCTCAGGTCCTAGAGGGCCGTAATCCTTCAAGTTTTGGATGTCTGCCTGCTCCTACACACCTGATTCAAATTAAATGGCTCTCCTCAACAGCCAGTTATTCAGTTCGGCCCAAACTCGTTGACCCATCAATCTGATTCAGGTGTGCTGCAGCAGGAGACAAATACAAACACTATTTCTTTCTTGATTGCTTGGTTTTGCTTTTAGATTTATTGTTATGCACTCTGAAATGTTGACATGTTTTTGGTTTTGTTGTGTTTTGCCGAGATTCGTTATAAAATATATATTTCTCTCTTCTGTCTTAATTCCTCTTTGGGAAGATTTTCTGTTTTAGATGGCAGCCTTCACCATACATGAGATCACTTTCATTACTCCTGTCATCACCGAGTGCAAACATTGAATTAGCCCTTGAAAAGTAGAATTCAACACAGAATAACTTTGATGCTGTGGGAAATAGTTTCAGACTACAGAGCTCATGTTATGTCAATAGAAACAATGAGGAAGTGGTTTCAATATGTATCATTTATCTGAACATGAGTAATCATAATGTCCCATTCAAGCTTTCACTGTTAGGATATAAATCACACAGGCCACTGACAATGAAACACTGCTTTAAGGGAAAAAGAAAGAGAACTCAAACACAAGCACTGAGGTAATCTAGCTTTTATCTGCTCCCAACAAAGAGATCCACCAGACCGAGCATCAGACTGTGGTTTGTCTAAAAGGAACACACTCAATTTGGTTTTTTGCCCCAGCTGGTTACACAGTTTCTTACACAGCTAGGCCACAATCTTTGTACAAGTTAGCGGAAGTAAATAAAGAAAATGTACACAAAATCACTGATGGACCAGTCTCATTCTTACATCATGAAATCTTCCCTCTAAAAAAAAAAAGAAGAAGAAGAAAAGTCATTTTCATTTTCAACCATTAAGAAGTAAATAATCTTTAATTCATGTGGGTCTTTTCCGATCAAAACTGCTGACCTTTGGTGACCCTGATGTCAGCTCCACCCCAGCCCACGCGAACTGCACCTACATTTCCACAGTGGGCGGGTCCACTACTCTTTAGGACCCAGTGGCTCCTCCAGCGAGGCAGGCAGCGGCTCGGCTCTCAGACTGAAGCAGACAAAGGCAAGGGGAGAGACGGCGTGCAGCTATCCTGCAGCATCGACTCACACACTCACGTCCACTCCCCCACACACAGTCCCTTCACTCCGCAAGCTGCGACGCAGGTGAGTCCGCCTTTGGCATGATTATCCTCAGATTCTCTCATTAAAATAGACTATTGATAATAACGATTTTGACTCATAGTGGGCAAATTGAGATGTTGGTGTAGTTAAATATGTTTGTTGGAAGTAATGTGTAGGATGCCGGCTATTTTAGATTTGCGCAGGTGGCTTGTGAGTAGGTGTGCGCACACCCAACACCCTTTTCTCCTTTGCAACAACTTGAATTTTAAACTGCTGCTCTGCCATGTGTCTGCGCTCATCATAAATGAAAAGGAAAAACTTTTCCTCCCTTTGTGGCTGTGTTTTTAAAACTATCTGCGTGGCTGGGTGTTTTAGCGGTAATGGATGCAGATTGATGAGGATGACTGGAGAATCAGTGTGGAGCTGATTTGTCAGTAGTGTGTGGTCACAGAGGTGTTGTGTGGGTGGCTCAGTCAGGAACACAGAACCAGTCAAAAATACCAATGACACCACAGTGGTACTGCAGTGCTGCTTCAATGGCAAGTCTGGAATTAATATGGGCGAATATGCGTCTTTTAGGGTTATGATCTTTATTACTATTTATCGATTATGTCAATCAGCCACACAAAGAGGTAATTTTGTTCCTTTTTAAAAGCTTTTCATGTTTAACACAGAAAAGCTTAGAGATCTTCCGCTGAGATGATACATTTGCTGGACCTGAGCTGGAGCCGGCTGCAGGAGCAGCATTGATGATGTCACTCTGAAGCCAGGCACCCTGTTTGAGACAATGGACTGTCCTAGTTGATACTCCACTGGGGAAGGGTCACTGTTAGCTCTGCCTATTAGTGCAGCAGATGGGCTTGAAACCTGGCCTTTGTCAGCTGAGGAGCACCCGTTCCACAGAAGTCCCACCCCTATCAGAGCGCCTGTCATAAAAAATCCCAGTCAGCAGATCAGCTATAGGGTTAAATGATCGGAGGGCCCTGCCACATGGATGGGTGGTGACTGCATTTGTCCCCGTTTGTCAGTGTGCTCCTTTACGCAGTGCTGTGTGTTCACACATAGGGGAGACAGTGATTGATTACATACATGCATTTGTCATTCACTTGTTTAAGTGCAGAGCTATGAAGAACTGATCATATTTAATGTGTTGTAGCCATTATTAAATATTTTAAATTAAATGATACTATCCAATGATAATTTAAAGTATAGCCAACAGTATGTATCTTATTGCTTTATTTGATAATTATTGAAACACTTAGGCTACTAAATAGAATATCAGGAGAAAACTGAAAAAGCTAAAAATAGTGTATCTAAATATCTTTTCTATAAAAAGCAGTTAAATCCACAGATCAAAGATTAGTTTTCTATGATCAGATTTAAAAAAAGAACACTCATTTCAACTTTGTACAAAGCTGTAAACTATGTTCTGCTCTGAAAACATCAGAAATTTTTGGTTATTCATGTGGAAAAGGAAATGGAGAAACTGAACACAAATTTCAAACTGTCGTCTTTCACATCCTGTTGATACAGACCCACTTAGAAATAATTGCTAATATTTTTTGGGAAAAATGAACACAACGGTGAAAGAAAAAAATAGAAATGACAAAAAACCATTGTGCTGGCTCAGTAAAGAGTTTATCTTTTAAAAAGCAAACAAAAAAAACCCAGTGGACTGTTTTTGATATTTTTAGTTTGTATGGACATCATGGCCTGTGAGACACAGCTGATATGGATCATTAGATTTTCTTTCTTGTCAACACTGGACCTTGCTCCAAAGGTTTTATTCACTTCATGAATAAGGAGATGTGTCTCAGCAGAGCTTTAATCTTTGCACAGAAAACTTCCTCTTTTATGTGGTAGATGGGTGTGGGTGTTTTGATGGGTGTGTGTCAGTGTTTTGAGTTTGATCAGCTGAAACGATATGGGTCAATGAGTTCTTGTGGCTATTGCTACTTAAATTGTGGTCATTAGATGGGAGTTTAACATAGAGAAGCTTTCAGTAGCTCTAGAAAAGCTACTGCAGACGTAGGCCAGACCACCTCATAGCATAGCCGACTGATTGTTTATTGGCTATTTGTCTTAACAGGTGCGTCTTTTTTCAGAATTTCTAAGATGAAAGGATCAACTCTCTTTGCCCAAATCTGCACATAGCTTCAAGTTATGTTAGAAAAACACTTTACTGAAAAACTTTGTCATCTTAAATATTTAACATGAGGCTGAGATGCCACTATTACTGTGTTCATGCAACAGAGGCATGAATGAGATCTTACGTCCCTCAGTGCATTACATCTCACTGTTTTTACATATTGAACAGTTTAGTGTTTACTTAATCAGAGAAAATGCCTCCTTTTGTTGTTAAAATCAACTCTCAATACAGTTTGTAAAACAGGATTTCTTAATTGTTGTGCTCTTTGTGTGTGTCTATGTAAATGACGACTGCAAATAGAAGTACATGCCCACAGTATTTTTTTAAAACTGGCACTAAATGAGTGTTTACTCGTTTTAATAGGTGAGAAAATCTGTATTAAGAGCCTTGAGAGTGTGGTGATGGTAACACCCATGACTCTTGGGTTTGTTTTAAAATGCAAAATAACTTTTGCTCTCAAGCATTATTTGGTGTGTTGTAGGCATTTAAAACCCCTTAGTTAGCTTTAGGCATGAAACATTTCTTGGGTAGGTTCAGGAGAATGCCATATTTCTTTTTAAGAATCAACTCTCTTCCAGCATTGAATGCCAGAAAATAAAAACATTTTTTTTTTTGCTTTAATGGCAACAATTCCCGCCTGATCAGCAAATGTGCACATTTTATGCTGATACATGCTGAAGAAACATTACTTTACTGGATTATTTTATGACTTCCCACAACTTGATTCTGTTGACACATTTTTCCAATCGGCAAGATAAGATGAGACCTTTTTTAAAGTGTACGATCTTAGTAAAACATGTGATAATGCAATATACTTTTTGGATATTGCTTTTACTTTCATTTCACTTCCTGTACATGCTGGTTAGTTGTAGAACTTGCATGAAAACTGAACTTGCTCTAGGTGAACTGCAACCCTCATTAACACCACTGAGCATGTCCATCTTTTTCAAGTCAAAGTGGATGCCATTAAAACTTTTGCGACATTGATAACAATTAGTTTTTGATATATTGCACAACCTTAGAATGATTATTGCCTGTGTGATCGTGCCCCTCAATATTAGGAAAACATGCAATAAGTGATATCTTTGAATATTGTGATTGTAACGTGAATGGGGATATCAAATACATGGTGCTAATCTCAGGTGTATTAATGAGAACTTCATTCCATCCCTGCTTCTGTGCATATCGTTGGTTGTAAAATGGGTACAAATGCTAAACTTACTCTCAGTAAGATACAGTTATTAATGTCCCTGGTTGCTTTATCACAACTGTTTAAGCACAATTTCCACAATTTGCAGATCCACTCTGATTTACTTGAACCAAATTTCTTTGGGATCTTGGGGTTTGTCTAACATAACAAATGTCCAATTATTCAAAGAGTCGTTTTAGAAACTCTACCCTTTTGAAGTGTAGTGGTCAGTCATTTACTAGTTACTCATTCATCTAGTGCAGGGATGAGCAACTCCTGTCTTTGAGGGCCGTGTCCTGCAGGTTTTAGATGTTTCCCTGCTCCAACACATCTGATTTGAATTAATTTGCTTTGGTCAACAGCTTTTTGTAATTTGGCCCAAGCATGTTGACCTAGTTCTCTGATTCAGATGTGCTGCAGGAGAAAATATCCAAAACCTGCCGGACTGCAGCCCTTGACGACCGACTGTGTCGTCAAGTGATTGAGTGAAACAGTTAACAGCTGCTTGTAGCACTAGGCAGATTACAAAGGTAGAGACAGACACTTAAAATGTGCTACAAACCATATATCCAAGTTTGGCCAAAACAGATGTATCATCCTTATGTTACATATTTTATGCAGATGTATTCAATCACAACAAATTAAAACTTTATAATGACACGCTATATCTTTATTGTCAGATCTTTGCATTTGGGGAAAAAATAACTTAACATTTGCCATTTGATAAGTTAATGTTATTCCATTCCTAGTTTTATAATAGTATTCCAGATGAATGAAACCACCCAAATCCCCAACTGAGTCAAAATTTGAGTCAAGCATAGCATTTGACATCAGAACCTTGCTGGAAAACTGACCACACTCTGATATTAAAGGTTTTCTGTAGAGGGGTGCAAGCCCTTTGTTGGATCTTTTTTAGTGCTGACTTCAAAGCTATATTGGTAACAGCAGCACCATTCAAAACAATGTTTCCTTTGCAATCTGACCCATTTACCAATGATTGTGTGAAAGGTTTCATGGGCATAACCATGAAAACATGTAAGGCACTTTGAAGTGGTTGAGTTGGGTCACTGGCTGGACTTTGAATCGCTGTTGGCTGCATCTGAAAAGCTAATGCTCGAAACCAGTCCATTAGTTTTTAAAGATTTTAGCTTCCACAAACTTTTAATCAATTCTAAAAGGGAATAAAAGAAAATATTTTGTGTTTTTTGTATTTAAGAATGAATTTACTTCATACATTGTTTCCTTCTTTTCCCAGACTATCCGGAGCTGTTCCACACCACCTTACATCTATCACAGCCACCATAACTTTCTGTCGTCATGGAGCTAGACTTTGGACATTTTGATGAGAGAGACAAGGCATCCCGTACCCCACGGGGTGGACGCCTGAATGGACTCCCTAGCCCTACCCACAGTGCCCACTGCAGCTTCTACCGCACACGCACTCTGCAGGCTCTTACCAATGAGAAGAAAGCCAAAAAGGTGCGCTTCTACCGCAATGGAGACCGCTACTTCAAAGGCATTGTGTACGCTGTGGCCAGCGACCGGTTTCGCACCTTTGACGCTCTCCTGGCTGATCTCACACGGTCACTCTCCGACCACATCAATTTGCCACAGGGTGTCCGCTTCATCTTCACCATTGATGGATCACGCAAGATCACAACCTTGGATGAGCTAGAGGAAGGTGAGTGTGTGTTTTTTAATAAGATACACAACTAATTTTATATTGTCCCTTCAAATTTCAGCTTTATAATGTACTACCAAATGTACACCAATGTGGTAAAGTGTTTAAAAATGTGAGACTGTAGACAGATTTTTCCAGTAGCTTATAACAGAAGAGCACGTAGACCTGTCGAATTGGATTTTGATTATCATTTCAATGGGCTCAATGTTGTGGCCTATGTTTAGCATCAGGAGGCTGGTTGAATTTTTGGGATAAAGACATCACTTTCTGTTCCAATGTCTGAAAGTTGCACAAGATGATTTGTAGTTTAAGTTTCTAAGCATTGTCAGGTAATATGAGCCTTCTGAATGGAGATAAAGTCCTTTTTTCAGTGGAACTATTGCACATATGCAACATAAAAATAAAATTTATTAGAAAAATAAAAACCGTGATAAAACGGATATCTCTTTTGTTTGTTGGTTTTGCTGTGCGTTTGCTTTCTTGTAAAGAAATGGAATAAGGATGAGTTTGGGTTAGAGCCAAAAGATAAACCGCAGCTTAACTTGTCTAAAATGAGGCGATCATCTCTGCTGTTTGAGCTGCTTAGAAAAGATGGAAGTGTGGGTGGGTGGGTGGGTTCTGGTGGATTTTTGTGGGAAGTTGGGCAGCATTGTGGCTAGAGGGGGGCATTTCATTGTGCTTCCTCTTTTGGGATATAATTAGTTGCTCAATCTCCGCTGCACAGTGTAATCCTGTTTTGCGTCTTTTGTCTCTGCTGATATTTCTCCACATTTGGCCTAATCGTCGCCGTCTGCATTCCCTTCTTGCCAACCCCCCCCCCCCCCCCGTCAGCTGCCTTTTGTTTAAGCTACCTGTCAGAACAAAATCAGCAGACAGTACAGATAAAAGATGATGAATATGGAAGATTATTGAAGTAATGAAAATTAAATTGTTTAGGGAAAACCCGATTTTTGAAATGTGATTATCTGACAGATTTTTGTGTATTAAGTCGTCAGTGGAGTTTCTCTTTATGACTTAGATTGGACGTTAAAAAGGAAAAAGACTAACGAGGCTGTAGTTCTTGGAGTGGGTGTCATGCTGTGTGCTGGTTGTGCTCACATAGATCTAAGAATGGATACACGCTTTAAACTCGGAACACAATAAATCTGACAGAGTGAAGATGTGTCTCTATGGATTGCTTTTACTGTCAGTGCATATTGGAAAAGCAAGTATTGTTGAGAAACTTCAACTGTGGTCTCATGGGAGAACTTTGAAGTCTGCATTTTCCTTCATTGCCAGAAAAAGAATTTCTAGCATTTTACTGTATGTGGAGAGCATCATGGAATCATTGCAGGAAATATACTCATAGTACATGTGTATAAGCTTGGAGTACTTGATGGCTGTGCAAAGACATGTTGGTAAAAATGAGCATTAATTTAACTTTCATTTCAGAAATGGTCCGTAGGCTCATGGTCTGTTAGCTGGACGATCCTACTGATAATCAAAATCCAGAGTCAAGTCAGTCAAAATAAGCCATTTGATTTTGACATAAGTTAAAAACAAAACACACTATAACCATTTCCAGTGTGAAGCTCAGCTGTGTCGAGACTCGCCCACACATAGACGATGTAAAACCAACGACCGATCGCATCATAAAACGGCTTCAAAATGATTCCATTAATAGCATCAAAATTCTGGTCCAAGAAGAAATGTATGAACAAGAAAACTCCTGCAAACCAAATCCTAACTACAACATCCAGCATTTTATTTGCCTCCTGACCTGATTGAGAGATCCGGTCATGCAGATACCTGACAGGCAGCTGCCATCAGGGTTGTTGGTGTCTGTGTTTGGTGCCAGATAAATGGCAGGATTTGAAACTGTTTTTGTCACCTCCAAAATTATCTCAATTGGAAGTTTTACAAAGGGGAATTTCATAGTTAAATGTAAACTTTTACTTGGTATCAGGATCAGCTATCCATAAACATGCTTGGAGGAAAGTCGATTTATGTATTTATTAATTTTTGTTCCCAGGTGCTCAGTGTCATGAAGGTTCAATGATTAAGTCTTTTTCTACATAAATGTTTGGAGTCAGGTAAACAGTAGCAAGATGTAGGAAGGGGACATTGTTACATGTGTATACGGAGACGTGGGATGTGCTGACAAGTAGAAACTTAAGCTGTATCGGTGTAGGTAAAGGTTTTTTTCTTTTCTTTTTTTTTTTTTTTTTCTTGTGGACCAGTGTCAATGTTTTTTCCCAATTGGTCCTGAGATCAGGTTGCTTTGTATACATGTAACCCTCTGCAGGGAGGGGCTTTGGAGGCAGAGCTGAAGCACAACAGAGAGAGAAGAGGCTAAAGTGTGCTGGTTTGATTAGAAAATATTTTAAAAACGACTCCACTTCTGATGGTTACAAAGTTATGTTTTAAACCTAAAAGCTTTGAAAAGTTTGAATGACCCTAACCAAATCATAGCAGGAAAAATGAACAATTAAATCCATAAAAAAGGTGACGTTTTTTGATTTGTTTCTGCAGTCAATGAATATCCATGTTGCATACATGATTCCATTTTACACTATTTAATAGAAATGCAGTTTTTTTTTTTCCTGGGGGTTCAAAAGCAGAAGTACAGGTAAAAAAAAAAAGATATTTAGTGTACAAACCGATGTAGCTTCTTTTCTTCGTTCTCCATAGGGATGTCATGATTTACTCTAACACACACACACACACACACAGATCTTTTAATATTGCAAAAGCAAACCTCAAGATATATCTTGCAAAGAAGATAGGAGTGCAGTAGTTTCAGTTTTGAGTCGTCCAGTCTCAATGCTCCTGCTGCCACCTCCAGTATGACGAGGATCGGTGGAATTCAGTTTGTGGTTATCCAAGGATCCATTTGGAAAAACTTCTGTGCGTTCAGAAACGATCTGGTTACTTAAAGGCTGGCAGTGAATTTGAAAACTTGAGCAAACAAAACCGACACCAAATGCGGGAAAAGCTCATTTCATCAAAGGACGCTATAGTACATGTTATCTCCCACTGGTCATGATTGTTTCTGGAGGTTCAAATGTTGCCGAGTTGGCAAGCGTACTGAGACTCTCAGGTGTCGAATAGCTGAGCGAGTTACATCATACTAACCTAATTTTTTTTTTGTGACTCCACAGGGGAAAGCTATGTTTGTGCATCAGAGAACATCTACAAGAAAGTCGATTACACAAAGAACGTAAACCCCAACTGGTCTGTGAATGTAAAGGCGTCTGCAAGCCAGAAGAACATGCAGTCCTTGGCTGCCAAGGCTGCCGGCGACACCAGGGAGACCAAGGACTTTATTCGACCCAAGCTTGTCACGGTGATGCGCAGTGGTGTGAAGCCGCGCAAGGCTGTCCGGGTCCTGCTCAACAAGAAGACGGCGCACTCCTTCGAGCAGGTGCTCACCGATATCACAGAGGCCATTAAGCTTGAAAGTGGCGTGGTTAAGAGGATCTACACAATTGATGGCAAGCAGGTGAGTTGTGCAACTGACCATGACCCCACTGTCAGGTAAAAAAATGCTGGATCGCATGCAGCTTCAAATCTCAATCCACAGTTTCATGATCTCCATATGGAAAAATGTACCTTTTGTAAAATTCAAATGTGTTAAACAAATGGGCTGATAAATCAAGTTTGAGAGGGGCCCTCTGATGTGTGAAAAAGGAGGAATAAAGATGGTACAGTACAGTATGTAAACAAAGCTGCACAACAGGAAAAGTTGTGGTTGGATTGAGGACAGTTTGCCATTCATTCACATTCATTCAGCTTTACACAGGCAGGTATCATCGAGACGAAAGCAAAGGAAGAAACAAAATTTGTCTGCCCCGCTTGTCTCACACAAAAAGGTGCTGTTCTCTCGTCTGTTGACGGTGATGAAATGGCTCTGACAACCTTATGCATACATTAGAACAACTTTTTTACAAAATGACCTTCATTGTCAGCAGTCTTTATTCTGACTCAGTTTGAGGCAACATATTCTCCTGTCTTGTGGTTTAGGACATAGGACTCCTCTCTAGCAGTCTTTGTTGTGGATTTAGGTTGTAGGCCATTGGTTTGTATGAGTTTGCAATCATTAAAAGGCTTAAAAGTCCTGGGAGCTTGTCTTTTTTCCCCCTGAGGGTAGTGTACAAAAGGTCCAGCCCTCCATTGTTGTAGTTGATCATTTGGTCTCCTTTTGTTAACCCACTTGAGACGGTGCATGCAATGGCTGCACAGTATATTGGAAATTTATGGTTATCACAGAACCAATATTGCAAAGATAAACACATTTGGATGTGAAGCAGGGCATGCATAGGTGTAATGGTTGTATTCCACTTAGTTCTGCTTTTGTGAAATGCAGCCCGTGTGATCAACACAATGTATTGAAGCATTTAATACACTGCTCAAAAGGTAAGGCAAGTCAAGTTTTTTTTAAATCTCATTTCCTGTACAAGACAAGTCAAAGTGCTTTACATAAAACATTAAAAGCATTACAGATGGTGCAAAGAAGGCATTGGAAAGTAGTAAAAGGCAGCAACAAATGACAAATCACAATAAAATCATTAAAAAAAAAACAACCTAACAATCATAAATTTGTAAATTGATTAAAAGCAAGATGAGTAAAGTTACTGTGTGGATTTCACACATTTTTAGTATATCAGTAGGAACACGCTAAAAGGGCCCACTTAAACGACACATCTTAGATCTTGATGAATGAAATATTCCAGTTAATCTTTATTCATTACATAGTGTAATGCGTTGAGAATAAAATAACACAAGAATGATCAATGGAAATCAAAATCATTAATCCATGGAGGTCTGGATTCAGAATCATACTCAGAATAAATATGGTAAGATCAGATCACAGGCTGATCCAACTTCTGTGGAAATTCCTCAAGACAATTGAATATGAGGTTCAGTAATGTGTGTTGCCTCCACGTGCCTGTATGCACTCCTGATGAGATGACGGATGTTCTCCTGAGGTATATCCTCATATCCAGACCTGGATCAGGGCATCAGTCAACCCGTGGTGCGACGTGGTGGATGGAATAAAACATGATGTTCCAGAGTTGCTCAATTGGATTCAGGTCTGGTGAACGAGCAGGCCAGTCCATAGCATCAATGCCTTAGTCAAGCCGGAACTGCTGACACACTCCGGCCAGATGAGGCCGAGCATTGTCATGCGTCAGAAGGGACCCAAGTCCCACTGCAGCAGCATATAGTCTGAGGGCCTCCTCCCAGTACCTAATGGTGTCTCTGGTTAGCACATGGAGGTCTGTGTGGCCCTCCAAGGATAGGCCTCTCCAGACCATCACTGACCCACTGCCAAACCAGTCATGCTGGAGGATGTTGCAGGCAGCAGAACGTTCTCTACGGTGTCTTCAGACTCTCAAACATCTGTCACACATACTCAATCTGAACATGCTCTCATCCGTGAAGAGCACAGGGTGCCAATGGCCAATCTGCCAATCCTGGTGTTCTCTGGCATTTGCCAGTCTGGCTGCCTGGTGTTGGGCTGCGAGAACAGGCCCCACTTGTGGACGTTGGGGCCTCATACCACCCTCATGGAGCCTGTTTCTGACGGTTTGAGCAGAAAGATGCACATTAGTGGCCTGCTGGAGGTCATTTTGTAGGGCTCTGGCAGTGTTCCTCCTGTTCCTCCTTGCACAAAGGAACAGATAGTGGTCCTGCTCCTGGCTTCTTGTCCTCCTCCGGCCCCCTCCACATCTCCTGGTATACTGGCCTGTCTACTGGTATCTGTTCTCAACACGGTGCTGGGAGACACGGCAATCCTTCTTGTTACAGTGCACATTGATGCACCATCCTGGATGAGCTGCACTACCTGAACAACTTCTGTGGGTTACACACACCGCCTCATGTTACCTCTTGTGGTGAGGGGACTGGCAAAATGCAAACGTGACCAAAAATCAGCCAGAAAGGATGTCGTCATATCGTTTCCCCTCTAGTTCACTTTCATTTCATTTCATTGCAATCTGACCAATTTCATTTCATTAACACCAAAGTAGCTGAAACTGATAAACAACCTGCTCTGGTACTAAATTGACTAAATAAATATCCCGGAATTTTAACTGATTTTGATGCTGCACTAAAGTGTCCCTTTTTTGAGCAGTGTATATTTTACAAATTTGATCTCTATGGCAATATTCTACAGTGATTAATGTAAATCACTTGTTCAACAGCTCTGATGCATGATGTTTTTTAGTTTTCACAAATTAATTTGAATAATGGGAACTGAGTGAGTAAACTTCTTTTCCTTTAATAATTTCTAAAAGCAGTTTGTTCTTATTTGAGATGATGTATGAAATGTCCCAAGCAACTTTAATTGCTCTCTGGACATTTAATTATGAATTTAAAATATTGAATTTTTACATGAAACATTAAAGCAAAACATCTGTAAAGCCATCGTTTCATTGGTACAGACAACATTGTTGGTTAAATCTGATTGAAAAGTTCTTCATTAAATGCTTGCTTTGACATGACTTGCTTTTAACAGCGTTAACTGCAGACTGTCAGAGACTGCATTAGGCTGTTGTCATGGCAGCTGCATCTCCATTGCATATTGGTAATTGTTGTTACCAAAGCTATAATAAACTAGGATGCAGCTTATATTAAACCTGTAACCTTTTAGCTTAAAAAAAACACTAGAATGTCCTAATTTTAGTCAAAATATTATGCACAGAGAAGCACATGCTTTAACCATCCCTAAAGATCACACCTTTGGGAATACTATTGTTTTTTCAGCAAACCACCAAAGCTAAAAGGACATGATGATTTATTCATGTTCACAGTTTATGGTAGTAGTCCCGAAACACACCGTCCAAGGTCACCCAGCTGGAAGGTTGTGGAAAGGTCTGGGAGACTTTGGGTTTTTCGTGATGTAATTTTTTTTTTTTTTTGTTTTTTTTTAAGTGTTAAATGCAACAAGTGCGAGGAATGTTGATTGGAACGTAGTGTCAAAACCTTGTTCTTAATATTTTCTGGGTAGTTGTGACCTTTTTGATTGCAACATCTTATCTCACAATATATGTCTTGCAGATTAATACAGCACAGATTAGACTTTCCTTTTCAAAAATCCCCTGTCACACTTTAAATAAACAGAAGCAGGAATGAAGTCCTAGTGTGAAAATGAATACACGTAGACATCTGTTGTTCTTTGATACCATTAAATATTCAAGTATTCCCTAGTGGGGAGCTCTTTCCTTATTGAGGATGTAGCTGTCCTTTTAGGTGTTGTGCTACTTTATTTATTTTTCTTTTGTATGAATGTCAGAATCATGTTTCTAAGAGGATGGAGGTACTCTGAAATGATAGATGGGGGGGGGGGAATTAGATTTTAATGCTTTCTCTCAGGGGTGCAGTCTGGCTGCCCCAGGTCTTAAAATGGTTTTCTGCAAAACCCTTCGCTTGGAGATTACAATCACTTTGTCATGTGGTGCTTATTTGCCTTTTTTTTTTTTTTTTTGGTCATGCATTTTTAATGAAATTTAAATTTAATCACCACCATATTCCAATTGGAACATACTATTCAAGATACCGTCACTGCATAAAATAGATGTCCATCGATGTCTGACTCACGCCAGGCACTCCCAGTTTCATTGCAGTGCAGAGAAATGGGAGAAATTTAAAGCACATTATCATTACTGCGTCTTTGTGTGCAGAAGCACACTGCATCTGCTCTGTGGTGGAGGTGATATGGTAGAAGCAATATTGATGCAGTGCCCGCCCCTCCCTGACTTGACTGCGCCGATCCTCCTCTTCCCCATTCCACCGTGATAGCTGCTGGGACTGGTTGCTAGGAGACCACATCCCAGGCACAAAGAGAGCCCAGCTGGTGTGGACTGGTCTGTCAGATACCACATCCTGTGGTGGGTGGGAGAGTTTGCTATCAATGCAAGCCTTTGGTGTAAAAATGAGGAGAAAAAAAATCCACATCATGTGTATTACCTGTATACATTCCATCACTTGATGTGAATTGGAAGCATGTTGGGTTGAAGCTTGTTTGTGGTTTTAAAAAAATCTGCTTGTGACAAATGGTGCAAAGGTGTGCCAGAATGAGCTTTCTAGCATCTCCAAAATGGCTACTTTTCATGTTTCTCCTTTTCCTGCCCTCCTCTCTCTGTGCCAGTGTAGTGAACAAAATCGCTCCCATTTTCCTTTCAAATGCTTGTGGTTTCAATTCAATGAGGGAAGGGTGGGGCGACTAGATTCAGGGTTTTTTCTTTCTTGCATCAAATAAAGATCATTTTAATTTCACTAATGAGAATAATTATTTCCAGTGTATTATAAAAAAGTGCAAAATTTGCTCGTCCTTCCTCTTAAGGCTACTTCTTTAATCACTGGAAGGCATTTGGCATTCATTCCTCTTGATAGCAGTGTCTGCAGGGGAGAATAGCTCTGCTTTGCATTTAAGATTCGCCTCTTGTGTGAAATGCACTTACAATGGTTTTTTCATGTAATAGAGGCAAAATCCAAATACCATTTGTGAAACATTTTGAAGCTTTACAATTTGCGTTAAGTTTGCAGCATCAATCAAACTCTTTTCCACATTTGTGCCCCCTTAACATTGACCCTGGCTTTAGACTGTCTTTTAAAAAAGAATGTTTTGTCAAGACAAAGCCATAGAGGAGACAAGTACTCGGGCATTTCTCAGGTACAAGGCTGCATTCAGTGAACAAAAGATTCTGTTTCAGTGTTAATAAGCATGGTTACAATTTAGGCTCTAATGCATGGGTTCAGGGCTTTTTAAAGTCTAAAATATAACCACTGATGGACCATAAAATCCTCCTTTTGCCTGGTAATCAGAGCTCTTGCAGTCTGCCTGCTCCTTACCATGCTGCAGAAGCGGTTGTCATGGCAATAAGCTCCTCTGTGATGGATTCAGTTTGTGACAATGGCTTGTAATACGCTGAGTGTGCTCTTTACATAGCATTTTACCTGCCCTGCCCCCTGTTTCTTATCCATGAAGAGCCTGTTGCCTCCACATTTGACTCTCGCATGCATGCAGACACGGCGTGAAACAGGCAGACGATCGGGCTCTCAGAGGGGCGTGGTCCTCATGATGAAGCGTCTCACAGGCATGGAAGCCTGCATGACATTCTCATTGCCTGACTCCCAAAACGGCTCTGATTTCCTGCATGAAAACCACATCAACAAGTGATGACCTGGAGGGAAGAGGAAGAAGCACAATTTAATAAGGCTAAGGCCACATCAGTCAGCCAAATGGAAAGCTTGCTTCCTTGGAGCCTGGGAGGGGTGGGGTTAAACAAACATCAGGCACCAGCTGCTCACCATGACTGTGCAGATATCGATGCCGAAGTGGCTCATCTGTGCCCCAAATGCATCCCGCGCACCTTCAGTAATGCATCTACACTCTTTTGCTACACAGAGGTCATAGACGAGTCACAGAGAAAATCATTGCTGGAATGAAACAACTATATTGTGGAAAGCCCTTTCCATTTCTGAAATATTGCCCTAATTTTCATTATTTTGCTTCACATGATTTCACATCTGTCCCTTTTTTAAAAAAAAAAAAAAAAAAAATTCTAACCATAAATGGAGGTGATTCTACAAAAACTTTTTTCTTTCTTTTTTTTTTTCTTCTAAATACCAAGAGCTGCCTGTGAAACCCTTAATTGAAATGAGGGGTGGAGACGTGGCTGCATTTGGAGGAAAATTGCACTCGGTGCACAGGCATTTCTATTGATCTGTGGGTCTGTGCGTACAGAGAGAAGAACAGTGTGGGTGTTTCCCCATGGGTTGCTCTTTCTTTTTTTTAAAGTTACTTTCACACAGCTAAGGTATGCTGAAATTGTATAACACCGTCTGCATCACTTGCACAAGTTGCAGCCTCTACCATAAAGGAAACAGTTTAAATACAAAGCTGCAGGTGCAGCAGCTGAATTGCATACTTTTTTTTTCTTTCTTACCCTTAATTGTAGTGTCTGATTTGTATGGATGCAGGAGACGGCCAACAAACTCATTTGAGATGGCCCTTTTTTATGTTATGTTTCAAACCACAGCAGGTAAATGCAATACTTGCATATTTTAATTTCCCAGATGAACCATTTTCTGACTCACTGGAGCTTTTGGAGATCAGTCAAGTTATACAATGTGGCATTTCTGCACAGAAATCAATTGCTTTGAGATGACAAAGATGCTAGCTTTTAAGAAATTAAAATTGAGTATTATCTGTGACTCAAGTGTACATCAAGTTCAAGAAAATACATGTCAACTGTTTATAGGAAACAAAGAGGCACTGTAGCACCAATCTTTCCATGTATACTATTTTATAAAACTGGATTTGTTATACTTTCACACTATGCTATATGATGGTGAATTTCTGCATTTCTTAAGTGGCATAATGAATGAATACATTAGTAGCAAATCACACTCAACTTTTATAGAACTGACAAAAATTTAGTTTTTATATTTGTGACCATTACCCATTAAAAAAACTTGCCTTAGCCTGCTTTTATAATGGGTCTGGCTGAAGGAACTCTGAATAATTCAGTTGTTTTTTAGTTGGTGTATCACAGCAAAGCTGCTGGTGGGGTTGTTTTTTTGTTTTAGGGTGTCATGTGGTTCTGACAGCTGGTGAGGCACAGATTAGGGATGGACTTGGTGGAACAGAGGGTGGTGGGCACCTGGAGTCTGGAAAGAGCCAGTTTTTTCATGAAACCCCAGCCTCCTCCCTCCAATACACCCACAAATAGATACACTAATCCTAATCTGTGCATTGCCTGTGCAATATACAGTGCTTTTGATTAATATTACTTCAAGAGCATCAGAACTTCTCATATTGGCCTTCTCATGGATACTGTTGCCAGGTGGATAAGGTTGACCTTTTACAAAGTGAGAGAGGATGCTTCTTAACTTGCAGTATATCCAAATGTTCCCAAGTTGGCCTTCCCTTTCCTCCCCGCTGCCATGTTTCAAAAGGACGCTGACATTTAAAATTTCATCCAATCACATGCGAAGCAGAGCTGTTCTCCCAGATCTCTGCCAACTGTAGACGGGCCTTTATATTCACCAAGTGTTACGATCTCATCAATCCTTGATGGACATTCCAAGTGAGTGGGTAAATGTATCGGTTTTCAATCAGAAGACAACATGAACATATTTCTGGGAGCATATGCACTGATCATTTGAATTTTACTGTAACTTAATGAGGCAAAGAGGACTGGTCAGAAATCACCACTGTAATGCTACAGATTCAGTTGCTATTAAGTGATCTGTTATTTATTATTGTTTAGTTGAATTCTGGGTATTTTGCTTAGGACTTTGAATGAAGATGGTTTCTGATGCACGGATTTATGTTCTATTTTTCTTGCAGCATACTGCTTTTTAGTTTTTTAGATGAGACATTTGACTGTAAAACTCATTTACACTCTTGACACAATTTGTTTTTAGTATCATATGGGGGCAAATTTAGATTAAGCTGATGATGGTTTCTTTATAAAAATGCAAATATTCAGTCATGCATAGTTCAAAAAATCTCTTTACTCTGGTATTACTGTAATTGTTAAACCATTAAATGTCCTTCAACAGCCCAATGTGGGAGGTAGAGAGTCTTCATTTTGAGTGAGGATATGGTTAATTAAGATTAAGTTTGCAGTCTGTTGGATAAACACTTGATCCTTTTAATCAGCTCTGTTCTTAAAGCTATGAAAACATGGACTACAGTCTACCCTCCTGCCCCATCCCAGCCCATTTCCATCTCCTCCTCTCCATTCACAGGCCCTAAAGGGGAAAAAGCACTTCCTTTTAAATTAACTGCCAGGTTGCCCTTGTTACCATATAACAGTGTAACCTAATGACAGTAACTTGTATCTAATCTCTTGATAACGAGTACACAAGAAAACCCAAATGTAGAGCCTATGAATTAGCCTTGGTGGGAAAAACCAATTAGATTTTGATCCCTGGAGTCAAAGTCAGTTCCTCAGCAGAGATCTGCCAGGCCTGTATCCAGGGAGTTTTGTGGGGTATAATGTCTTTAGGGTACAGCTGTTGGATGCCACGCCAGCAAGTCACCACCACACACTTTTAGCTCGTCTAGCAGGATTGAGAACCAACATGGCAGCTGTTGGGGTGGGGTGTTCTCAAATTATCTGCAGCTCATAGTTTGGATGTGCATCACAAAGGAAAACCATGATGCATATTGACTGCCCTGGCATGTGTCCCAACACAGGGGTTGCTCTCTCAGGCTGTGGATCTCTTCTCAGACCAGCAGAGTGGTTCAGTTACAGTGGTAGGGCTGTACTGTATGTGTCTTGAGCTGAAAAGTCAGTGAGACAGAACAAATTTGAACAGGTGTTGAAAGGCAAACTGGATATCCGACTGAGATGCTTTGTAACAAATCTCATCTGGCCAGGAAAGAATAAAGCAGCTTTTAGATTGAATGGCTTTAATAGGCATGTCTTAGTTGTATAATGGAGTAGAGGAGAAGGTGTGGCCTGAAGACATCTGTCCACTAAGTAGACCATATTGTTTCAACAGCTGCTACAGAGTGAAAAGACTCTGGGGAAGGAAGTCGAATCATTTAAACTTTACAGCAAAGATGTAGCATTATCATTTCTGTTTGGGCTTTTTCTGCCTTTTTGTTTGTTCTGTTTACATGAACCTAATGTGTCTGAAGGCATGTTATCCGAACAAGTGAAATACAATGACAGCCTGCTATATCCTGAAACTTTGAAACCATTTCTTTTAGTCTCTGAATTCTTTCACATACTACTGGATGTTTTTTTTTTTTTAATTGTTTAATTGTATTCCAGATTATTTTTTTAGAGGATACAAGTCAAAGGACATCCTTTGAACAACCATGAGCAACATTACATCTGGTTGAAAATCCCTGCTTTGATGATTTTCTAAATGCTGAAATGGCATCAAAACATCCCCAACAAATGTTTTTAAAATAAAAAAAAAAGGGGATATTGTCAGATATGAGCAGACTTTACCCCCCATGGTAATAATCTGAGTTTTGGTAAGCATTTTTTTAAAAAAAAGGGAAAAAAAAAAAAAGCTTTATTAAGTATTTAGATTTGCATTTCAGCCAATTAAGAGCTCCGGTTCTGGAGATAAAGTAACTGGATATCATAGAACTCCAAAGTTGTTGACATAATTGGCTTTTTTTTTTGGGTAAGTTTATCTGAGAGGGAGAGAAGGCTTTTAAGGTTTAGAAGGTTTAAGGCGGTTTAAACCAGGGATTTCTAGTCCTTCAGGGCCGCTGTCCAGCAGGTTTTAGATGCCTCCTTGCTCCAACGCACCTGATTTTTTTTTTTTAAATTTAGTGGGTCCAACAGCTTTTGTCAAGTTCTTTAAAATGACCCTTTAATTTGTGTGAGGTTTGTTGAAGCAGGGAAACATAAAATACCTGCAGAACAGCGGCCCACCAAGACCAGTGTACACATACAGTGATAAATGGTAAGCAAATGGTTGAGGATGCTTGGAGCTGTTAAACATAATAATTTAGAAAACCTCCTGACTTACAAAGTTGGACATGTTGGAGATTAGTTAATTATACGTGGTTGGCATCAGCAGTTTGGCATTTATAATAAGAACATGTTAGCATGCTAATGCTATAATTTAGCTCAAAGTGCAGCTGTGCTTTAGAAAAGCTTTATTCAAGATTCAGCCTTTTATGTACCTGCAGTTTAGAAGTGTATTGTGACAAGTTGCAAGATCGAATGCAAAATTTGAGAGGCTGGAACTTGAAGAGTTTCTCGACCTGCAAGAAATGATATCATAGGCAAGTCACTGAGCCACAATTCAGTTCAGCCATACAATATGCCATTCAAAGCATATTTGTGAATCCTGCAACTTTCTTGGCTGACTTCATGCCCTCTTAGACCTGTAGATGAGCTGATGCCAGATTTTTTTTCAAGTATTTTATGTCCTGCCCTTTCAGGTAACCTGCCTTCAAGATTTTTTTGGTGAGGATGATGTCTTCATTGCTTGTGGACCAGAAAAATTCCGCTATGCACAAGATGACTTTTCCCTGGATGAGAATGGTGAGTATACAAGTTAGTCCTTTACATAATTGTTCAGTAAGTTCAGAGCTCTATTGGGCCTGCCTGGTACTGATTCTAGTATAAACTTAATAATAAATAAATAGAAAAAAATCAGAAAAGAAGAATTGCGATGGGATAGAATGTCAAATGACACATCAACTAATTTGTCCATGTTTCCAGAGGCAAAGAGTAAAGTAAATGCATTTGGACAAATTACACATTGATATACAAAGCTGAGTGAGAGGAAAAATTACCCAAGCATCACAGATCCTGACAGAGGGGGCTGTGAGAGATGGAGTCAGAAAGTCTGTTATCAGCAGCCGGCAGCAGGGATAGAAAAAAGAAGTAGGAAAGCCATTAATCTGTCTGGTGACAGGTTTAGGCCAGCTGATCTGTTGCTGCTGATATTGCTGAGAAGTCAAGGAGAGAAATTGTAAAACCGACCCACTTGCTGCTCCCTACAGACCTGAAAAGCCTTTTTTTTTTTTTTTTGCCCTTTTCTACCTTAAGTCCTCTCTTCAAACATGCAGTAGTCAATGCATGTCTTAGAATCTGAACTCAGCGCTGATGATGCAGGGTTGACTTGTCATTATGCCCCCCTCCATCTATGCTCCACCATGGGGATGCCTGCATCTTTTATAATGATCTATGTCCTCTTCCATTCTGCATACTCCCCCATGTACCCGAGTTAAATTGTTTTATTCAGACTGTAATAACCTTGGGACCATTGCCAGATAAAATGCCTGAGAGCATCCCAACATTTCTTGGTTAACCTCAGTGGAGCTAAGGAAGGAGCTTTGCTTGCAGTACATTATGTCAACTGTGTATTTACAACACTCATCAATCTGGATGAGTTATGGTCAAACTTGGATGTACTAGATAATACTAACTACAAATACAAATAGAATACTTACCCTTTGATGGGTTTTTCAAGGAGTTTAGAATAAATGGAGGCATGTTGTATGTTTTTCCTTTTTTGCTTCTGTCTGGACTGGAGTTCAACTTTGAACACATTTTCTTCTTTAGCCTCCTTTTTTTCCCTCCCAGTTACATTATCACCACTTTTAAAATTCAACTCAGATTCATATCAATTGTGGTTACTTTCCACATGCTTGATAGCAAGTACAAGACTACATAGACAGACATGCAGACAGAATGAACAGATATACCTGCAGATCTCTGTATGCACCACAGTATCCAAACCCAGGAAGGAATCGAATAGACTCCAGGCTATTTTGAGACCAGTGAGTAGACAGACTGCCAATTGGTAGTATTGTCAGCGGAGTGGTGGTGGCATAACTTGCAAATGATGGCACATAAATGTATGTCTGCAACCAGTAGTGTGTGAAGGTTAAGAGAAAGCAGACAGACAGGGTGCGATCCCAGGAGATGGAGGGAGGGAAAATAGTATAATTAGCTTCAAAAGAGACAGAGGGGAGAGAGGGGGAAGGGAAGAGAGAGCCTGACAGTACAAACAGAAAGGAAGATGCATAGAGAGGAGCTGCTATGTCTGGAGTCTGTCTTCCCTGATTAATACTGTGACCCAGAATATACTGCATACAACATACACGAAAATGCTATTATTATCTAGCCCTTTTATATGTAGGTGGCGCTTTGCCAGGTTGGTGCTATTGTCAGACTTTCTGAAACCTTTCATTTATAATTTGGTCTGAACTACACAGCTGGACATGAACAGTCAATCAGTTAGGAGAAGGGCTATGATTTTCTAACTTTGTCTGTCCGTTTCCACAGAATGCAGGGTGATGAAGGGACCCAAAACCCCACGTGGTTCAGCAAAGAGCCCTGGTCCAATAAGGCGCTGCAAGTCTCCTGCTGAATCAAGTCAGTCTATTCTCTCACCTACACTGTTGCCCTTCCTGTTCAAACTACTGCTGACGCTGATAACATCTTTGAAAATCAAATCTGGTAGAAAAAAAACTCTAACTAGTGTTGCTGTGAATAAAGTGCAACCTAAAAACAAAGGAGGGATGAAGCCCACTTCGACCTTTGACCTTAGTCTGAGTGGGATGGTGGGCTTAATCTCCATTTAAAATCAATAATGTATGATAGGATATGACTACTCAACGATATTTTCTGCCATTTTTTAAAGTTACTCATTTGAAATAAGCCTAACACACCTTTTTGTTTGAAAATAGTTTACATTTATGTATTGTTTCAAGCCTGCCACCATCCAAACATCAGCTCCTTGATCTCGGCACGCCACCTCATGAAAACCTTTTTGTACATAAATATAAGGAAAGTTAAAATCTGGTTGGTTTTTTAGTTGTAGTCTTCGGTTCAGTATAATGGCAGTGAAACTGTTCCTTTTAAAAAAAACAAAAGAAAAACATGAATAAAACATGAAAAGTAAACAAAGGCAACAGAAACAGCTTTCAGCTGTTTGCTTGACACTCAGGCAATTTAACATTTAATAACTAGAAGGTAGTGGGACCATTGAGACTTAGCTCATGCTTCGACTTTTTTATTTTTTTATTTATTCATGTTCCCCCGCAGCTTTTCAAAATGAGGAAAATTACAGTATTTAGTTAAACTATAAACCATCATTTAACCCTTTAAAGACCAACCCAAGAAAAACTGGGTCTTTATTTGGCCCTTTAACAAAATGTGGAAAAAAATTAACAATTTTTTGGGGGTATATTTACCATTTACTACTATGTGACATGTCAAAATTATTGTAGTGTAGTCTTATGCTTCCCGGTATCCATTAGGGGTCAGAAGACAAGAATCATATTATATACTGCAGGGTTTTGAGCAAAGGTTTTACCACAAAGTGTCACAAAATGTCTCAAACTGTATGTATCAAATGTGATACGTTTGGCTTTATAGGGTTGAGTCACCACACTTTCAGGTAGCAAATGGGGACACAAAAACTTCCTTTTTAACAAAAAATATCAACATCAGAGAAGAAAATAAGACTAACTATGCAGGACTGTTTTTAAAAATGTTTTTATTCCCATCAAGAAAAAATGGTTTGAATTGGTGTTGTGGTATTTTATAGTTAATGTGTAACATAATATTCTGTCCTAACATGATTTATTGTGTGGTTTCATGTTCTTCATAATTCTGTAGTCTGTAGTTTTTCAATATTGTTTGCTCACTGATGGGTGATGCTTGGCCTTTAAGACAGCAGATGGTTGGCCAACGTGCCGGAGAGGCAACTGTTGAGCATTAACTATGGCTGTGGAACCTGAGAGGTCAGCAGTGAGATGATGGGGTCGTAGCACAGGAAATGTAGGTCACTTCCCTGTGTTAACTTAAACTGCTCCTTAATAAATAATTCGGACAAGTTTTCAATAATTCAAAATCTTATTTCCTAAATGTTTGTTTGCATTGTGCATCTTATGTAGCTGTGGATCTGTCTGAAGCTGAGTCTTTGCCAACCAGCTAACCATAGATTCAAAGTCTTTCACACCCATTTAACAAGGAAATTCACCCATTTAGTGCAAATATCCAAAGTAATGACACAAATATTTGTCATTACGTTTTACTTGGATCATATCTCATGTTATCTAGCAAATAATGTTAGCCTTAAACTTGTCTAATTTGCCGAGCATTTAGTCGGCCTGCCAGCACTTTCTTCAGCCTGTGAAGTCTAACTGGGCTCTAAAGACGTCTGCCGGCCATGCTCCTTGTGTTAAAGCATTGTACTTTTCACTTATTTATCAAAGTATTAAGTTTTGTAGAAATGTTGAATACATTTAAATGTAGAAATCTAGACTGGAAGGAATTTCTTTTAATTTACAGAGAGACTTTTGCCCCCCCCTACAGCTGAATGGACTCTAAACAGTGGCTGCACCTTTGGTTGAGTGGAGGAGAGCAGTTTATCTTTTACTTTACTGACTTTTGGTGTCCAAGAAAGTGGATTCGTAGATTTCTCCATTTCAGGATGGGTTTTCTTTTAAAAGTGTTTTGATTCTGCTTTTGTTCCTCTTTATCTGGCTGAGTGTTTAAATGAAGCCAGTGATGCTTGATTCACTTTTTGTTTTTAACGTTTTATTGGCTTAAACTTATACTGGCCATCTGGTTTATAGTCTTTAGAGTTCTTTTCTTCTCTTATAGACAAAAACTCTTTTAAACCACTTAACACGCACAGCTACATGACCTCACACAGCTCTTAGATATAAACACAATGTTCCACACAGAGAATCCTAGCAACGTGGTGGGACGCGGAGTCCGTGAATAAAATGTCAGCTAACAAGAAAACTGAATTAATTTACCTTGAGGAGCTGAACCGACAGTGTGCCGCCACACTGCAGCCAAGTTCAGGACTGACGTTTCTACAGAGCAAGGGAAAGAGTTTCAGATCTCTTTTACACAGCGTCTAATCCACACTACTGTTTACCCCCTCCTCCCTTTATCCCTGTTTCTTCTCCACTTGCTGTGCTTACGACCTCAGCCAATGGGACGGGATCCAGCAGCCAGATGTCCACTCCGATTTCCAAGCATTCCCCAACATCTACCCCTACAAGTCCTGGCCTCAACAACAAGCAGAAGGTATCCAGACCCCTCTCTCTTGTTTTCATTGCCTTTTGGCCTTTTTTCTTCCTCTCTCTCTTCATCATTTCTTCATCTTGATTGTAAGTTTACGGATCCAAATGTGCTGCTCTGTTTGCAGGATCTCTACTTGCCCTTATCTCTGGATGATGAAGATTCTCTTGGTGAATCGATGTAGACTCTCCTCCTGCAGCCAGCCTCCATTTTTGGCCTGAAACAGCGAAGTTTTATACCTCTGCTTCTTTTCACCTTCACTTACAGTGCCACCTGTTGAGGAGAACCACTCTCTTTTAAGGCCTTTCGCCACCATGGCTATGATACCATTTGCTACTTGTGAAACTGTTTTTTTTAAATCCTGTTTTGACCACATTAACTATTTCACTAATAATCAGGCATGTTTCTTGGTGGAGGTAGCTGCTAATTTGTCAAAAGGGCACGCAGTTCACAGATACAGATTTCATGTTTTTAAAGGGGGGGTGGGGTCACTTTTGTTAAACATTTAGGTAGGGCCACACTGAATTTAATGTTTCACTCAGAATTACAAGCAGCAAATTATGGATCTTTTTAGGGGCGTTAGCCAACACTGGTTCAATTTTTTTTTAAATTTAAATGATCAATAAATGTGTTTGTGATGTTCCTCCATTTTCCTCCTGTCCTTCCACCCAGTAGTCAAAGGTGTAAAAGGTAATTGTTACTTGTCACAGGAGGTCAACTCAGCCAGATTGAGTCTTTCTAACCTGCTGTAAATACTGTGTATAGCCATCCACTATAACATCTCTGCTCAGTGTCCATTGCTGTGCTTCCATAATGTCACCACAACATCTAACATTAGCTCAACATGATACAGGGTATGGTCAAAATAAAAGAAAAACCAAAATGAAGCCCTGCCAGTAAGGGGAAAGATGTGTGGGATGCTGTCAATGACTGAAGAGGATTACTGGGCTGAAGATGTATTGCAAAAATGATTCACCATATTCATGGATACATTTAAATCTACAGTATGTCAGAAATAATTAACTTTTGTCCAATCAGATTCATGCAGATAATGTAAAAGCAAAGCACCCCACAGCTCTTCATGTTGGTGTTTCTTCTATTTTGACCCTCTACGTAGATAGTAAGTTATGAGTGGTGCATACCCTCTGTGTTTTCACAAACTGCAGTGCATGATAATGAATCATAATGAAACTTGTCTTGTAAAGAGCTGAAATGAAGGACCTAATTGTGCATAAAAGCAACCAAAGGACAAAGTAGGCCCTTTTTAACAAAACCATCACTATACAACTTTATATGGACTCCCTTTTAGGTCAGTTTACCAACTCCATCAATTATTCCTTCTTTTTGATAGAGATTTCTCCACAGATTGTAGTGATCTGATCTTATATAGTTGGTGAGATAAGACTCAAAGCCAAAGTATGCTTTTTTTTTTTTTAACTTTTTTTTTTTTTAAACCAAGAATGACGGGGGAGGGGTGTAAATTGTATTAGTTATGAAGATTCTGGAGGAAGCACACTTGGGAGTTTTCTGCATGTCACTTTTCAAAGCATCAAAGTCAAGATTAAATTGTCTTAATCTAAGGCAGTTTATATCATAGTGCTGAACAGTGGTGGGCTCTTTCTCCTCTTTTGCATGGCTTGGCATAGTTCTGCCATATGGGGGGGGTGATGAGAACATAACATTTTGTTTTAAATCTGTGTGGGTTTTAAATTTTTATAAAGTTTATTAACTTATAACGAGGGTACTTGCGTAGGATTTTTTTTTTCTAGTTGAACTTGCTCACATGAGCTCTAAAAACTTTTTTCAAGCTTCTATGTGCAACTTTGTATCGCCATATAACTTTTTCTATCATCACGACTTGCATCGTGTGTCTTAAGAATCTACCAAAAGGAGCTTACTGAGATTTTCTTTTTCCTTTTTTTTTCTTCCGTTTTTTTTTTCTTTTTGCAGGGAATTGAGGCTAAAAAGTCTCTGAATTGGATGACACTGAAGCACAAAGCAGGGAGCTATTAATTCATCACAGCAACAGACACTTTACTGTCTACTTGCCATTACAATGCGTGACTACAATTAATTTCCCAATGTACTGATAAAATGCTGCACATGTAGCATCCTTTTAATTGAGATCTATGCATTTGGATTCAAGAATGATATATTTTGTCCTGTGGGAATGGCCTTTTTGATTCAATAGTGTGATTTAGAAAGGAGCTAAAACGGAAATTTCCATGCATTTATTCCTTTGTGATGAAGTGTCAGTCTGAAAGTTGTATGTCTCTAGAATGATGCAGTGTGCACCCTCTGGATAAGCTTGGATTAGCTGTTTTTAGTCGGCCACTTTATGCTCAAGACAAACCATCACAAACTATATCTGGTGCTGTAACCTCCATCTTTCTCCTGCAGGGAGTGCTGTTATACCAGCACAACGGCTAATAGAAGCAGCAGGGATGTCTTGTTGCATCCACCATTTTGTAAAAAAGAAAAATCAGCTTCCTGTCTTTCCTCCAAACTGTTGGTTCTGTGAAACTTTACATACTAATCTTCTTGTTTAGTTGGTTTTCTACAGCTTATTACTGCACTACAGCATATAAAAAAGAAAATGTGGGTTGTCTTGTGTAATTTGGCTGCCATCATGTAAGATGGATGGTATGATTCATCACCTTTAGTGGTGCCTTTTTTTGTTTAGATTACTGTCTTTTGATAAGAAAAACAACTGAAATGGGTCATCAGAAGCTTGCTCTTTAACAGCTATTTGTAACACATTTTTTAAATGTCTTGAATGAGAAAGCATCCCAACATATTTTGTTTTTTGTAGAGATGCAGGATACTTTGTCATGATGTAAATATGCTCCCTTCCTGGTTCTTTCATATGTAAACCTTTCTAATCGAATGAATGACTTTTTATTTCTCTGAAATTTACAATGTCATTTTTAGTGGTATTTTTGCAACGTCACAGTGGCTTGTTTCAGTGCTTCATTCAGTGTATTAACCGGTATCCTTTTGCAATTAAAACAACTGTATTTCACCTTTCTGATCTTGAGTTATTTATATTCTCAACGTTATTGGTTCTTAGCCAGGTTGTCTAATCTTAAAGTTTATGTAAAGGGACTTCTGAGTTCAGTTGTCTATAAGTTTCACTATTATTTTTTTAATTGTTATCTTGAGATAAGGACTGTTTTCTTGGATAACAGGATTATTTACCTTTTTTTTTTTTTTATTGTCGTCTTTGCATGGTTAATGACTACAAGATTTTCAATAGCAGTACATGTGAAAAATCCAGTACAAGGGAGTAATGTGTATGCTTGCTTCATCAACCTGAGCTAGACACTGAGTTGTGATTATATATAGAAAAAAAAAATACAATTAATGATAACCTACCAGAAAAGTAGTGCCATGTTCTCAGACGTATGTATGTATGCATGCATGCCTACCTACCTACCTACCATTAGATGGAATGTGGGTTTAATAGATTTTTTTTGTTGTGGTTAAAGTTGTAATAAGCACAAGGAGTTGATGCCTTGACTTGTATACACTCCTCAACCACTTTATTAGTTCCACCTGTTCAATTGCTTGAACAACAAATAGCTAATCAGCCAACCACATGGCAGAAAATGAATGCATTTAGGCATGATTTGGTCGAGACGGCTGGCTGAAGTTCAAACTGACCATCAGAATGAGGAAAAAAGGATTTAAGTGACTTTGAACATGGCATGGTTGTTGGTGCCAGTCGGTATTTCAGAAACTTCTAATTTACTGGGTATTTTACTCACAACCATCTTTACTGCCACAACCAACAAGACCAGCTTCGTTGATGTCAGAGGAGAACAGACAGTCCGGGTGGTAACAGTAAATGGAATAACCACTGGTTACCACCAAGGTATGCAGAATACCATTTCTGAGTGCACAACACATCCAACCTTGAAGCAGATTGGCTACAGCAGCAGAAATCACACCGGGTACCATTTCTGTCAGCAAATAATAATAATTAAAAAAAAGGGTGCTACAATTAATGCAGACTCACCAAATTTGGATAAGGAGAAAAAAAAGTTGCCTGTTATGAGTCTAGATTTTGGCTGCAACATTCAGATGGTTCAGAATTTAGCTTGAACAACATGGAAGCATGAATCCATCCTGTCTTGTACCAACCGTTCAGGCTTCTGCTGCTGCTGGTGTAATGGTGTGTGGGGGATATTTTCTTGACCACATCCATACCTTTATGACCACAGTGTATCTATCTTCTGATCGCTACTTCCAGAATGGCAATACACTGTGTCTGAAAGCTCAGATCAACTCAAACTGGTTTCTTGAATATGACAATCAGTTAGTTGTAGTCAAATGGCCTCCACAGTCACCAGATCTCAATCCAGTAGAGCACTGGCTGCCAACCAGGGGTCCCACAAAGAGCACTGAGGCTTTGAATTTTCAGAGACATCACGATTAATGTCCACACATTATCCCTATTTTAAAAATGTAAAACTATATGTTGTTAATTTAACTTTGGCTTCATTGAAGAACAGGACTCAGCCAGAATACAATATTTATGGTGGAAAATCTCACTAATGAAAGAATAAAACCAAGCATGGTTTCAGCACTGGGTGGGACAGGGGGTCCACGGCTTTTTAGCATTGCATGAAGGGGGTCCTCAAGGATAATAGATTGGGAACCACCGCAATAGGCAAGGCAAGGCAAATTTATTTGTATAGCACATTTTCAGGTTCAAGACAATTCAAAGTGCTTTACATAAAACATT
>JBBBVU010000016.1:8413613-8441013 GCA_037177055.1 Atherinosoma microstoma
ATGTAAAGCACTTTGAATTGTCTTGAACCTGAAAATGTGCTATACAAATAAACTTGCCTTGCCTTGCCTTGCCTAGTTATGCACATATATTAATAGGATAGGATAATACACCTCTTCAATACACACCTCTGATCTCATTTCATTGACCTAGCTCAAATTAGTATAGGGATAATTTGTTAGCAGAGGTTCATTTAGCTTTTTCAGTTTGGAACTCTGAGTCATTTCCAGGTGTATTTAATGAAGATGTCAGCAAATTGTGTTTGTGTGTGTGTTAAAAGTTTTGTCTCCCAAAATGACCAGGAGAAAACTGGATTATTGTAGCCTAATGGTTATTTAACAGGACTTCCCCAAAAGAGCATTAAAGAGCAATAGCTCATCCAGAACACTGCTGCTGGAGTTTTAACCAGGACTAAGAGTTTAAAATCTTTACGCTGGTTTCCAGTCAGTCACAGAATAGACTTTAAAACGCTACTGATAGTCTGCAGATCGCAGAACAGTTTGGGCCCAGAATACATCTGTGATATGTTCAGAGAATATAAACCTAGTTGAGCTCTTGGATCCAAGGACTCAGGTCAACTAGTCCAGACCAGAGTCCAGACTAAACATTGAGAAGCAGCTTTTAGCTGTTATGCTGCAAATAAGTGGAACAAACTGCCTATGAAGATTAAACTTTCACCAAATTTAGACACTTTTAAATCCAAATTTAAAATATTTCTTTTCTTATGTGCCTATGCATGAAATCTGCACAGTATCTTTGAACTTGTTTAGACTATTGCTTGCTTTCAGTCACTTTAAATTATTTTATATGATTTTTTTTATGTTTTTGCACACATTTTGATTATGTCTTAATACGATTTTGTTTCTCTTTATACTATTCTATGTACTTTTTAATGCTTCTTCTGCATCCCGCTGTAATGGTTTTAATATTTCATGTAAAGCACTTTTGTCTGTCTTGTACATGAAATGTGCTTACATATAAGCTTGCCTTGCCTTGTATGTGTACCTGTGATTAGTTTAGCCAGACTCTACTTGGAGACAAAACCAAATTTTCTATCCCATAAAAGTAGAAATCCTTATTATGAAGGCTTTGGTAACTTTTTCTTTAAATTTCCATCACCCGCCCAGCTATGAGTCCTCTCCTCACAGCTATTATTGTAGCTATTGTTCACCCTGAATAGACATGACTATACAGTTTTTGCAAGGCTTACTGTTTGTCAGACTACATTTGTAAGAGTTTAAGTTTCCTGCCATCTGCTGGTTGTAATGTGCATGTGCTGTAAAGTGCTATTTCATTTCTAATCAACATCATGAACAAGTTTGAATGATACTGCAGTGAAATTGGTATTTTGACTCTGTTGGAATCAACTTTTGGGTTGGCATCCTGCCAGTAATAAAAAACAACTACTGACCACCTCATACAATGGATGCACTATTAAAATGGTATTATCAATGTTTAATTCATGAATGTTGGTCTTTGTTGCCACGTATTGTAGGATCAAGGTCATTAGACTGTTTAAAGGAAATTTGAAATATATTAAACCTCAGCTAGAAAGAGTAATTATACTCCTATCATGCCTTTATATTGGTGACTTTGCATGATCTCACATGGTCTGCATTTGTCTGGATTGTTCATTGTTCAGGTCAAACAGCTTGTTAGACTTGTGATAACAAACAATATGAACATAGAAACTAGGATTTATTATGCAGAAAATGATACTAAACAACAATGAAGACTTTTCACTTATTTTTCTGGTATTTTTACAGTATTTCAAACATTTCAGTCTTATACGATTTAATAATGTAAAAAGAAATTCGGTTTAGCTGCTGCTGGAAATTAGTAAGTGTGCAGAGTGCAGACTAACCTCTGATTAAGTCAATCAATCAGTTAATCTGATTATTATACAGTGTATTTTGTGGGAAAGCCTGATTAATCACTTTTACAACAAGGTATAACTTGTAAGGGTCATACTTTTCTGTAATGAGCAACACAGCTTAACATGTGGATAGTATCCCCAAAAACTGTGCCAAAATCTCCTGGAATATTCTCCTGTTGATCTTAACTTTTGTTTTGAGATCCATATGCTGCCAGGTGTGTGTCAGTCACAGATGTATGACTGGCACCTGATTGGCACCTAATTGATAGACATATCAGGAGCCAGTGAATATGGGACCCGACTCCATCCTCCAGGATGAAAACACTCTCCTTCGCAGAGCCAGGATCATCACAGGATACCTCTAGAATTTGGGAGTGGAGAGGATGGAATGGCCTGCTGTGAGTCAAGACCTCAACCAAACTGAACACTCGTGGGATCAGCTTGTATGTAACATGCCGAGTGACCAGCACAACAACATTGGTTACCTTCAACAAGTCCTGGTCGATTAATAGGACGTCATCCCTTCAGTAAAATGTAACCAAGCTGGTGATCAACATGAAAAGGAGGTACTAGGCTGTTGGGGTTACATTTGGATATTGCAGATGCTACTGAAGCAGCTACATCATAGAATAAATTAAGATATTTTTGGGGGAGCACTACACACATATTGAGCTGAATTGTTCATTCCACACACACACACATGATCCTTACAAGTTATAACTCATTGTAACAATGAATGATCAAGCTTTACAACGATATATGATACAACACCAAATGGTATTATCAGTTAAAAGATAATAACCAAACACAAATTTCCTTTGCCAAGGCGCAGAGGGTCTGTCTGTCTGTATGCCTGCCTGCCTGCCTGCCTGCCTGCCTGCCTGCCTGCCTGCCTGTCTGCCTGTCTGTCTGTTAGCAACATAAGTCAAAAAGTAATGGACAGATTTTGATGAAATATTCAGGAAATCTGAAAATTCAGGAAATGGTATAAAGAAAAAGTGATGTGATTACATTTTAGGGGTGATCTGGATCCCCGTCTGGATCCAGGAATTTTTTTAAGGATTCTTTACTATGGGGTGTTTGAAGTCATTTTGCCATTACAGCTTGTAAATCAACAGATGATGCCCAGAATCATTGGTAAAAAACAAAAAAGAAAATCACGACATCATAGTAGATGTTATAATCCGCCATTGTTTTACCTGGATCATGTTGATGTTCTGGATCTTGTGATCCAGAAGGTTCAAAATACAACGTGTAGCCTACTGGGTGGGCTGCTTGGCCTTCTGGTTTTCTCGGGTAAAATAAAAATTCTGAAATGTGTAAATTATGTTAAAGTAACAGGTCAAATTAATAAAAGAAATAAAGACAAAGTAAAAAGCTCCATTTGATTTATCTTTCAAAACAGATGAACTTCCCAGATGGGGTCTATTACTAACTTTATGTCTTTCGGGAATGTTGTTTTCTGAAGATATGATGAATGCATTTCCCAAAACAACATACATAGCAGTGACCTGCTGAACTTGTTCTGTAAACACTCAATGAGGCCACGCTTCCGCTGCTGTTTTATCGACTCAGGGAAACCTTGACTATTAAATCTTCATTAAGCCTTCCTGCATTCTATAACAGTAAATGTTGTCTTTTGTAAACAAGATATGTTCACATTATATACACCACAAATAAATGTTTCCTTTCTCTATAAAACACACCTTCCTCACAAACTTCGGCTCATGCCTGAAGCTCTTTCCAAAGATAACTAATTACCACAATGACTGGCTGTAGTTATTGGCCTATTTTCTTAACTTCTGCGTAGTTATATACCTTATTAATGTTGGCTCTCTGTAAACATTCTCCTTCTGGTGACTTGTTTGCCCTCTCTTTTAAGCCCAAATTAGCTGAGATTTTTGTCAGCCTCTGCGTTCTTTAATAGTTAAGCCCAGACCCTGAGTGTCTGCCAATTCATCTTCTTTCCATTGTTCACTGACAGTGTGAGAATATGGCTTATTAGTTTTGATCATTCAGTGGAACAGACAACCGGTAGCTGCTGGTGCAAAATATAACACAGAGAAAACAGAGAAAAAAAAAAGACTCATTAAGCTCATGTGTGTTAAATTTGAGTTTTTATTGTGAAAAACAACAAAAAACTGGGCAGGAAGGACAGGTTTTTACTTGTTTCACCTTTTGGGTAGCTGAAGGTGTTCAGTTTCAGTCTCCACTTCCCTCCCTGTGTGATGACCACAACAGCCTTCGCATAGCACCTCCTGCTGCAGAGATATTCTTGTCAGACCAGTTTTCAGGCCGCGTTTGTGTGTTGATATTTAGAAGCCGAGAGCCAAACTCAATGAAACTGCAACTGGCTCTCAGCAAGGTGTGGCAGACAGCTGTTTTATGTTGTGGATATTTTAACCTGAAAAGTGGGACTGATTTGTCACACCTCCCAGGATCTTAACAGGACGTTGAATGTGTTTGAGCTCATCCTTGCGAGGACAAGACATCTCTCCAGGTGAGTGCTGCTTTAAAGATTCTAAGTTCTTTGCTTGTTATAGTCAGGCAAATGTTGCTTCATGGTTTGGCCAATCTACAGAAGCATTTATTGTGTTTTATTTGCTTGACTTAGTACCTCCCGTTTTGATTTACAGATTGATAAGCAACTTTCCTTCCTTCTGTTTCCATTTATTGTTGTACTTAAATGATTTCTTGGCTTCATTTCAGCATTAATCTCGCTACAAAATGTGGTGACAACATTAGAAAGATTACAACACCACATACAGACCCTCTCATGACAATGTCATGTATGAGCATGCATGCCGGAAATGTGGGGAATGTTAGCTGGAATCCCTTTTAGACATATCAAACACAGAATATAAGGACTAGAAAGTTTTGTTTTTGATGGAAGGGACATTTTACAGAGCTGCACTACATTTACAGTACTCTAATTCAACTGATCATTTTCTATAAAGCACTCTTCAGGCAAAAGCAATGTATACTTTATTTCTGAGTGAAGACTCAATAAACAAAAAGAACCTGTTTGAGAACATTGTGTTGGACGTTTCAAACAAGAAAAACAGACACCTCACATAGAAATCAACTACAGCTGTGTAATGGTTTACTTTTGGATTTGAGTAATCTGGAAGCTATGGTACTACTCAGGTATTCATGTAAAACTGTAATAATGGGAGCTAACAGGGGAAACTCAGCCGGGGTGTGGCTATGAAGGGTGCACATGTAGTAGAATTGGGTCACTAGTGTGTGGGAGGGCGAGGCAGGCAGGTACAAGACCTGGAAATTTCCTTGTCGTAAAGCAGGAGAAGCTTCTGTACTGCTGCCTCAGAGGTATTTGTCTCTGTTAATGTTTTCTTCTGATCTCACATTTATCTGTTCTGATGTTCAACTCAACTCACTTTTAAGCTTTACTTTTTCTTTACATTATCATAGGTGTGAAATTATATAAATCTTATATTGTCACTTGAAGCTTGACTTTTACGGTACCACAGGCTTTTAGTGTTTGTTGCTTCCAGGGAATTACATTTGGTATGCGGCAATGTGTTATTCTTAGCAAAAAATAAAGTATCAAATTGTAACAAAAATGATTATATTGGCTCATACTGTCCAAACAGAGCAGTGACCGGTCAGTGTGAGGGGACAATAAGTTCAAAAGTAACTCCCCAGAGAATACAGCTGGGTTGTTTATCATGATTTCGGTCATAGTTAAAGTTCTTCTTTCTGAGTAAAAAAATGCAGCCTTCAATGTAAATTATGTTTCTTTTTTGAACCAAGTGAGTTTGGGACAAAACTGGTTCAATGAGTGATACACCGTAGCATCCTTTGTTGTCTGCTGTTAATGGCTGAGGGATATGTGATAGTTTTTTTAAATATACTTTTTGTAATTAAATGCTAAATGAGACGGGGACTGTGGCTGAATAAAAACAATGGCAATGTTGTTAGATAAAGCTGAGAGTGAATTTGAAATTCCTGGGATATTACAATGCAGTGTCTTAAGCAGAGCAGATGACAGGCATCGCATGACAGATTACTCATTACAATTAAAAGTGACTTGACTTGGACTGGAGCCTCAAGACCTGAGACTTGACTTGGACTTGCAAAAAACATCTCTGGTTAAAAGCATGTGAGTCAGAAAACAGCAGCACACCTCCTTTAAAGTGGTTAAACAGTATTTGGCCATTTAGGGTAAAGTGTTTCTATAAAACCAAAACAGTTTACAGCACTTCTTTTAAAACTGTGGGTCTCGACTGAACCAAAGTGTGGAAAAGACACCCTTCTCCTTTAGTTCACTTGCTTTGTTGCTCAGTTCTGGATGCCTGAGTCATAATTATGTTATTTGAGCTCTTAGACTCTCAGCAGTTGAGCCAAAATAGCAAACATAAGTTTAGGCTGTGCAAAGTGATTGTCTTGTAATAACTTTTGTATCAGTAATAATGAGTTTTCCCTGCAACATTTTTATGGTCCTCTTAGGAGAACAATCCTTCTCTTTGACAGATTTTATAGCATTTGTTATAGAATACTTACAACCTAATTTTAATGGTGATGACCATTTCAGATTTTCAAAGTCATAAAAAACTTTTTACATCTCACCATACGAACCCCGGATGCTCATCAGTAAACTCAGACTGTCCACAGGGACTCTGGGTCATGGGTCAGTCTGCTGTGATTTGGAAATAAAGCAGTGCAGAGATTTACAGAGTGCTCATCAGCAAATATTTTCCCCAAAAATAATCACGGTCAAAGTTTCCAAGGAAATTCTGCCCATGTATAAAGACTGAAATCCTCTGCTGTCTGTTTTCAATCTGCAGCTCTGCAGCTTCAGCATCTCAACCATGTTTTCCTCTGCTGTCCCGCACAAAAACCAGCGCTATGCTGACTTGAAGAGGGACTGTATCAAGAGCAAGACACTGTTTGAGGATCCAGAGTTTCCAGCCACCAATTCATCGCTTTTTTTTAGGAAACCACCTCCTGGCATTGTGGAATGGAAACGACCAGGGGTAAGTACACTAAGAGGTGGTTGTAGTCCATCATTATCCATCAGTGAATAAAACCCACTACACATGGTAGATGTAGGTCAGACTGGATAGCTCTCATACTAAATTAAATGTAGTTATTCTCTCTTTTTTTGGCACCATTGTCTAGTAAATTCGTTGTTATTGTGTATTTGTAGGAAATAAGTGAATCACCTCATCTGTTCGTGGAGGGCATCAGTTCCCATGATCTGAACCAGGGTGTTGTGGGAAACTGCTGGTTTGTTGCTGCCTGCTCCTGCCTGGCTTTAAAACCAAACCTCTGGAAGAAGGTGAGTTTTCTAGGGATCTTTTTTCTGAATTTGAAGATGGTCTAGTCAAGTCTTGATAACCAAATCTAATGTGAACATTGAGGTATCAGCTGTTTAATTTGTAAAAAGTAATTCAACAGCAGTGTTTATAAACAGAGAATGTTTCTCTCTGATTCACAACAAAACATTTTACATGTTAAATCAGTAAAAGATAAACTCTAATAGACTACATAAAAAAAACAAGAAGGGGATCTTATTAATCTTGGCTGAGATGCATCAAACATCTGCAGACTTCAGGCCTGTAAGGAGAGTTTTATTGAGATAGAAATTCACTGTTGTCTTCCATTCCTGTTCAGAGAACAAAATGAAACTTATGGTTCGCGTTAGGCTTTGTAAACAACTTTTATCTGACATGAGCCCAACAATTCTTCCCCTTTAAAACTGCTGTGGAAACTACCACTAAAAAGTATGTGTAAAAGCCCAGCAATTCACAGCAGTGGTATATGCGTTTAAGCAAGATATTTATCTTTGTAAGCAGACCGGTAAGTTTCCACAGATGTGATTAAATTCCTTACAAAACACTGAACCAAGGCCTTCTTGATTACATGGAGGATTTATATATATATGAGTAAGTTAAACCTACATTTGTATTTTGATTAAAAAAAAAGCAATAGTGAATGTTGCATACAACCACATTCAGACATACAAATTAAATGTTTTTGCCAACTAATTTATATTTCATTTCGAAGAGTCTGTCTTGTCTGACTGATGATTTCCTGGCGCTTTCATCAAAATCTCCGGCGGTACATTTAATAAAAACCTATCTGCCATTTATTACATGTAAAATTCTTCCATTTTGCATTTTTTTTTCAGGTCATTCCTGACTGGAAGGATCAGGAATGGGATCCCAATCACCCAGAAAACTATGCTGGTATCTTCCACTTTCAGTTCTGGATCTTTGGGGAGTGGGTAGATGTGGTGGTGGATGACCGACTGCCAACCATCAATGGAGATCTCATCTACTGCCACTCAAATCACAACAATGAATTCTGGAGTGCTCTTCTGGAGAAGGCATATGCCAAGTAAGTCATCTTGAAACAGATTTTCACACATGGATAAAAAGTTTTTATTTTCTATTTTTTCCTTTTTATGTATAGCTGATATTAAAATGTGGTCTTTGAAACACAGTAACTTATGGCAAAAAGTAATTAAAATACCAAAAATATGATTTTTATCATTTCTTATTGTATTTATAATAATATATTATTGAATAAATGCTACAATAAAACAACTATTGATACTTTAAAGCCAGATTTGAAAAGTTTTAAAACAAAAGTAGAAAACCAGAGGCTGTTATTGGAGATAAATGATCTGTCAATGAGATAGTTTGCATTGCAAAATAAATGAGGGAATATTTATTGCTTTCCCACCGAATTTATTTCCCTGCTCCCACCTTGTCCAGGCTCTCTGGCTGCTATGAGTCTCTGGAAGGGGGAAACACAGGCGATGCTGTGGTGGATTTCAGTGGAGCTGTGGCTGAAGCTGTTAACCTGGAGGCAGAAGCTTTCTATAAGGACCAAAAAAAACAAGACCAGCTTTTTGAGGATCTGCTCAAGGTGTATGATCGAGGAGGAATCATCAGCTGCTCCATCAAGGTTTGTTGCTTTTTCAGCTTGTTTGCTTCTTCTGTCTGTTCTTATGTGATACTGACTACAGCAAATATTTTTTCCCCTAAATTTCATAGGCACAGCCTAATGAAATTGAGCTCAAGATGGCAAATGGGCTGGTAAAAGGCCATGCTTACTCAGTAACTGCAGTGAAGCAAGTGCGTTTGGGTCATGGGCTGCTGGCCTACTTCAAAAATGAAACCATTCCTCTGATCCGCATGAGAAACCCCTGGGGCAAGACAGAGTGGAATGGAGCCTGGAGCGACAGGTGAGAAGGAGGCATGAAGAAGAAAATTTTAGTACCATGTCGTCAGAAGCACAGACTTAAATGTTCAGATATGTTGTCTTTTGGTTTATTTGTTTCTTTTTCATGTCATTTTAAACATACAATTGACATTTTAAATGTTTTTAGCAACTTGACAATAACCATGATTACATGACCTGCCAGTGTTTTGCTGGGGTTAGGGTTATATGACCAAGGTTTGGTAAACAGAGCAGAATATAACGAAGCTTTGCAAATAGGTCATTTGGTTTTGCATGAAAACGGAGTCTATCTCTTATTGAGTGCATAAACCATCTCCTTGGCTTTACTTCTTTGTTAGCTCTGAGGAATGGTCACAGGTTGGCGACACAGAGAGGGGCAACCTTGGCATCACCGTGGAGGATGATGGAGAGTTCTGGTAAGTGTAAAAGATCCTCTAATCACCAAACACCATCTGTTTAGTTCATCTCCTCCTGCTGAGCACTGAGTAATAATTTATGTTCACATCCACAGGATGTCATTCACAGACTGGTGCAAGTTCTTCACAGATGCAGACATTTGCCGCCTCATCAATACTTCACTGATCAGCATCCATAAGACTTGGCATGAGGTTGTGCACTTTGGGAGCTGGACCAAAAACGCAGACCCGCTGCTGAACCGCTGCGGTGGATGTGGTAACCACAAGCAGACATTCCTGCAGAACCCACAGGTGCTGCATCCTCCGCTCTCATCACCTACCTTCATGCACACATTTATACTCATGAACTCAATCATTTTCAACTTTTCTTTACAGTACGTGTTTGATATTACAAAGGAGGCTGATGAGGTCTTGTTCTCCCTGCAACAGAGAGACATGAAGATCCACAGAAAAGTTGGTCAAGGAGAAAACCTAACCATTGGCTTCAGTATCTTCAAGGTACATTTTCACCTTGCTTATCGATCAAAAGAAGGATTTATTCATCCAAGAGCAGAAGCCATACTGTCACTAGTATTTATTGGATGTATTAATACCTATAGTATCAGTCAATCACTCACACTTTATCCGTGTATTCTTTATACAAATTGAAGAAACAGCATATTTTATAGAGTGCAAATGAATGAATAGATAACAAGCATTGAAAAAAAATACATCCCATCCCAGCTTTCCCCAACTCCAACCCACTAAGGAAAAATTCAATGTAATGGGCTGAACTGAGAAAACAGCCATATTTGGAATAATAAATCTTGCAGATTTTTATATGTAAACAGCAGGAAGGGATAATAGTTGCACAATTATTTAGTTTATAAAGGGTATCGTGATAATATATTGTTTTTAAAAGTAAAGAACAGATATGACAGTGTAGTGAAACAACAAAATAAATAGAAAAACAAATAGATGAAAATGTTATGCATTTTAAAATAAAATAAAAAAAATAGAATAAATATATGTACTTGAGTTTGCTTTTTTTAATTTTTTTTTTAAAGAAACACTGTGGAACAGCATCCCTGGTCTCCAAGGATGTTGTTCAGCAATAAAATATAACATAAGTACATCACGTCAAAATGGATTTGAGTTACTTTACATTTTTTTGGCTTCATCTTACAGAAGACTGGAATACTCTGGAAAGTTAATAAAATGAAAGCAAATGTAGACCATAAAGAGTTCTTTTTAAACCTAGAACAAAATCTTAGAATTAATTCTGAAGCTTTTGGGAAACAATGGTACAGTGAGTCTTTAAAGGTGGTGTTAGATGAGCTCTCATTCTGGTCTTATTCAACATTCAGGCAGGTATGTAGCTACTATGTGTGTATGGTATGTACTATGATGATGAGAAGTTAAATCAGTGACTTTGATGTGATGAGGATTTTGTTTTGGAGTCAGAAGCAGCTCCACAGCTTGAAGAAACAAAAGAAAAGGCAGAGGAAAAGTGCAAGAAGACGGAGGAGGGGTAGGGGTGGAGTGGACAATAACAGTAAACAGGTGACAGGGCAAGTAGGCGTTTATGACAAGAAGTGCAGTTAGAGCAGTTTGGTCAGTTAAAAATGACTTATCTCCATGTTTGGCAAGTTATCAATAAGTACCTAAAGACTTGTAAATATCAGGGGCAGTAAACATTGGTTTGCCTCTTGTATGAAATGTACTATATAATGAATTTACCTTGCCTATATATTTGTGTGATTACCGTCAGACTAAACAGGAAATGTTGTCCGTCTGCATTGAAGACATTAATTGAAGGTCAGTTTGTTTTGGGGAAAAATCAGGGTATTTTCAACAGATTTTGGCTTACATTTTGGCAAAAATATTTGGCTTACCTTCAGATTTCTTCTTATTTGTCAAATAGTTTAACATTATAAATGGCAGGCAGACTTTATTTGAGTGTTTTATCAAAAGTAAAATAGACTTTTACAGCTAAAAGTGAGTGAACACACAGAGTAAACATACTTTTGCTGATTGTTCCAAGCTGAAAAGCAGTGTGGAGCCAAACACGTCTACTGTAGTGACAATTTCTTAAAAGATTTCACAAAAGTGCAGATATTTGTGTCCTGTTTCAGTTTTTGTGTAGCTGTTCTCATGTGTAATGAGAAAAATTGACTGGATCTTTGCTTGAGATAAAAAAAAAGAGCAATGCATAGGCATTCTCTCAATAGTGTAGTATGCTGTACCTATATATATTAAGGGATATTGGGAGCACAACTGATATGTTCAGCTGTGTTACTCATTTCACTAATGCATGATCCTGACAAATTATTCTGATTTTTTTTAAAGGTGACTTGTTAGGCTTTTCACAAATGTGTAAATAATTTCAACTGATGTTGTTAAAGGAGAGAAATAATCAACCAAACACGAATATCTTCACTTTTTGTGCTAATTTATATAGATATAAAAAATATATTTGGATTCATACAGTATTAAGATGACTTAGGGAGGTTTGATTATTACCATGCAAAGTCACTGTGCAGTCCTCTTTTTTAAGTAGATTTTATCCAATATCATGTGATAAGATTGTCACATTAACATGAGGCCACGCAGCTGGATCAAACAAAACTGATATATTTCCCACAGGGGTGTTTAGTTGTCAGAGCTCTGGCTAAGTTCAGACACACACCATACACTCTTATCACTCTGGCAGAGGTGCTGCTAAATGTGGTACATTCTGGACAGCAATAAACACTGAGCTGACACTGAGAGCCTGCGGTTGAAAAAATAGAAAAATAAAACAAGCTGTATGCGTGCATCCTGCCAAAATGTTAACCTGTATTTGACCCTTGTCATGTATGGTCATGTAAGATGTATCGTCCTCCTTCATCTGACAGACTCTGGGGTATAATATTCTTTTTGTCGCACTGTCCATGAAATTTTAACGGTCTTTTTTTTTTCTGTTTGAGATTTATATTTGTAAATAATGATAAGTTATACAGTGACGAGCAGTTTCTATCAAATTTAGTCATGATCATTCAATCAAAATATAATGAAGTCATAAAGTCCTTAAACAAGTTTGAAAAGTGCCAGTATCCAGCTTTTAGAGCTCACAGTCATTACACTATAATCTCCCTCACCCATCTATCCAGTTTCCACTCCCACTTCATCCCATTCAGTGTCACTGAAAGGCTGGAGCCTAACCCAGCTGCTATCAGGCGAGAGGCAGGTTAAACCCTGGATGAGACAACCGTCCATTTTAGAGTTCCCCCTTCAAAAAGATTTGTTTTTTATTCCCCAACTTGCTCAAATGGCACACCATTCATACCAGTACAAGAACTACAGATTTATAAACCAACAGTATTCCTGCAGTAATCAAACCTGTGAGAAATTAAAAAGTTATGCATTCTTCTACCAGCAGGAGGAAGTGTGACTCAAACATCAATGTATGAAACAAGCAGCCTATTCTTCTATGTCTTACAGTTTATGTTGGATTTGTTGAACAAACAACAGGAGTTCATACATCTAAACCTTTTTATAGTAAACGTAGATGTGCATTTATTGAAATATGCTTCAAAAAGTAGATGTGAAAGTATTTGATCTTTCAAAACTGGCATCTAAAACGTATTTTAATACAATAAAATATCATTAAGATGTTAGTATTGATTGTTCTTGCTAAATCAGGGCTATTACAGCTAATCTAGTTGGTTTTTGCTTCTTTATATTGTATAAAATATAGTTTTATCCATGGGTTTGATGCTTTAATCATATTTCAAGTTACAAGTTTGACACAAGTATATTTCCTATCATTTTTTTCCCTATCATTTTTTATTCAAAATCATAATCTGTGCATCTACTAGTGTTATGGAGAAAAAAACCTAAACAATAACTGACTCTCAGTTATAATAGAATGAGACTAGGGAGCTACTATACTGTACTATACAGTCACATAGCAGATGCTTTTATCCAAAGCGGCTTACAATTGAGTATACTAGTGATGCAGACACTGGAGGCAAGGAGGGTAAAGTGTCTTGCCCAAGGACACAAAAACAGTTGACTAGAATGGGATTTAAACCACCAACCTACAGGCCATTACCTATGGGTCATTGGACAACCTACCACCTGAGCCAACTGTGCCACTGTTTAGCTCAGATTAAGTACTTCACAAAATGTGCTATGTTGCTCTCCATCACTGTAAAACCTCAAATTCTTTTTCAGGTGGAACTAAATAGGAAGTATCGAATGCACGACATCCTGACTCAAAAGACTGTAGAGACCTCCACCTACATCAATGCTCGGACAGTGTTTATGAGGCTCACGCTGCCTCAGGGTCGATACGTCATCATCCCCACCACCTTCAAGCCTCTGACGCTGGGAGACTACATGCTAAGAGTTTTTACTGATGTGGACTCAAGCTGCCGGTATGACAATGGTGATAAAAAAAAAAAAACTATTAGGGGAAGTACGAAGCTGAATCTGTGTTGAATCAGACGCTTGGCTGTTTTTAATGTTTGCAGACAGAAGAAAGATATAATGTCTAACAATTACACTTGAAAGAAAACAGCCATTCATTAAATCTGAATTTCAGACTGATGAATGGCTCATTTCCAAGAAAAACACCCAAGCTTTTAGTTTGGGGAATAAAACTATCACATTAAATCTTTCATGAAGTAAAGATCTCCCTCTTCCTGCTTTTTCTTGGCCCAGGATTTTGTTTGGGCTAGATTTAGTTTAGTTTCTGATGTTCTTTTTAACCGAACACAATCAAATCAAATTTAATCCAAGTAAGCTGTCTTACCAAACCAATGCTGGGTTTATGAGAAAGCATCGCATGTTTGACTTTTCATTTTGATAATAAGATTGGGCTGAGAATGCGAAGGAGCTTAACTTCTACCCTTCTCCTTTCATCTCCTCTACACTCACAGGGAACTTACACAGGACAAACCCAGGATAACATGCTGGAGTTCATTCCTGGGATATCCACAAGTTGTTACTCACGTCTACGTCCATGGAGCCGAACAGCTGCAGAACCAGGACAATACAGGAGGTTAAACAACTTCTCCAAGCACTACACTTTAAACTGCACACCCATAATTTAAAGTGGTGAGTTTTAATTATTAAGAGGACTTTTCTAATGTGTGCATACAGGTGCTGACCCCTACGTGATTATATCCTGCGAGGGCCGAGAAGTGAAGTCCACCATCAGTAAGGACACTCTGCAACCAGAGTTTGCAACCAGCGCCATTTTCTATAGGAAAAAGCCCAGAAAACCCATAACAGTGGAGGTAAGATCTAAACCTTTCCTTATCTAACAATAGTTGATGTCAGTTTTTGGGATTGTTGAGGTTATTCCATGACTCAGAAGTACAAAGGTGGTGGATTTTCCAACTGTTCAACGTGGTTTTAAGAAGCTTTGAGAGCATGAAAGAAAGGAGAATTGTTTTAACAATTAACATAACATATATTTACCTAAATCCATTCATGTCAGAAAAATATTTAATCCAATATTGCACATAATTTCATATGCTTCCTGCAATCACTATTCATTAGAATGCAACACAAAGGTGAAAACTCCCACGGCAACTTGATGTTAGAACACGTTAATTATAAAAAGGTCACATCTCTAGTCTTACTGGGTAATCAAATCCTTATTCACATACAGTTGATTCTATCCATTACATGCATTTCTCCATCATATCACTCTCACATGCTAATTAAACACATCGGGGTAATTGTAGGGTTGTGTGGAAGACCCCCTCCTCATGCTTGACCGCTTCTGCTCCAATTTGCTGTAATTGTGAAAATAGTACATCATCTCCACCTGAATATCTCAAACCTTAAAATTTATTAGACATTAGATTTTCACAGGTTTCTAATGCTTCCCTGTATTTGTACAAATGAGATTTTTTCCCCCTCCTAATTCACTTGAAAAGGCCAGATTATATTAATATGAAACTGTTTTAATTCAGAACTATGCCAAAATGGCCATTTGGAGGTCTCCCTTGAACTATTCATATTCTATTCTGCTTCACTTTATCAGAGTTGACCTTTGCAGAGATAATCTTCACATATTGTACTATGATGGAGGTTTAGAGCTACTACTGCCTCATTCCAAGGGAATATTCACATTCATTCAGAAAAGTATTCATATAGACTTTGTGGCTGCAGGGATCCTCATTTCATTGTGGATGTGCCATTTTCATCCAGACTTAAAAATAGACCACAAAGGGTTAGGTGACATTAACTCTGACTGGTCTTCCTCAGGTGTGGAACAGCAATGCTGTGAAGGATGAATTTATGGGCCAAGTTGTGTTGTCGGCGGGGGCGACGGACTCCACAGACCCTCAGAGACTTCAGCTGAGGAAGAGCGGCAGGCATATGGCTGATGAGATGCCAGGTAGCATCAGTCTGAGGGTCATCACTGCGACTCAGCTGACCGCCATGTGACCTCATCTGTGACACGGCTAAATCAACATCTTATGAGACTGATCGTGTGCCATAACATTAGCACAGAAACAGCTTCAGCAACATTATTTTGCTGTTATCTAAATGTCTGTGAATTATGTGAACAGCTGGTGAGGTGAGAGAGATATATTTGGACAGAATGAATGTCTTGAAAATGGTTACTTTTCTTATTTGAGTTTTTTATCTGACTTTTGTTCCTCTTTAATTCAGCTTTGTGTAACTTCATCAAATATTTCCATATTAATATTTTTTATAAATGTCTTACTTCATGAAGCTACACTTTAACACTGCCAGTTATATAAAATCATGACCAATATAGTCATTATCTTTCAGAGAAACCTGCTATATGACCAAATCAAAATACATGTACAACATTGTACATGCTTTCTTCTGCCAGTTGATGATCAATCCAATGATTATTAACTGGAAAATGTTTACAAGTACAATAAAATGAAAATAAACTCATTTTAAGACCAACCACTTCCGCATCTCTGGTTTTCCTCCTCTTTTTTATTTCAGTCCAGTTCCCAAACTGCAGTATTTAGATTTTTTTTTCTTTTTTTTTTTACACTCAAGACACAGCCATGCACAATTCAAAGTTCAAAAAGTCTATTGCTTCAACCACAATTAAAAATAGTTTATCCAAAACCTCGTTTCCCCGTCACTTGTTTGTCCTTTTTCAAATATGGGGAAATTTCTGCTGAGGTATGCCAGATGGATCAGCAGTTTTACAAAGCTAGACAATAATAAGAGAATAATAATAATAATAATAATAAAGATAATAATAATTTAAAAATTAACATTTTTTGTCTTTGTTCCATTCTCTTGATACACATTAATAGAGGGATTTTCACACCACGTGTACAGGTTTACACATTCAGAAGAAAGGAATGTACAGGAGCAACCACAGAAACAGGGGCACGTCAGTGGCGTCTCTTGTCCCGAAATTCACCTTTGTGCTCATAGTTCAGACCTGTACATGGGTCGGAGAGGCCAAATGTCCCAGGGCCGGCGAAGCTTCCTGACAGGCAACATACACCTACTGCACGCACACATACTAACACTCAGGACAGCAGTGGTACTCAGACTGGACAGACTGTGTGGGCCCGCACACAGAGTGCTGCATCCATCGGCTCTCAGTCCAGATGAATGAGCGCCCGATAAAGCCCAAACAGTAGAGGCGGATCCAGGAGTGCGCAGACGGCGTTAAGTTGGTTTTTCTCTTTTTCAATTTCCAGGGTGCAAAACATTTATTGATACATACCATAGAGCAACCTGAATATTGTCATTTTAAGTTACATAGTTCTGAAAAAAGGGGGGGTTTCCTGTCGTATTTACATACATACATACATATCCTAACAATCTTAACCTATTTGAAGATGAAATACAGTGTATAGTTCGTTTACATGCATGAAATCTGTTGCTTCCTCCTGTCTATTACCACCCCTTCATCTTCTGTACATTTGCTGTACAATGGAGATACAGTGGGACTAAGCAGCTACCCTGCACCTCAAAGGTAAAAGGTGGAAAACACAAGTGAGGCATCTTCTAGTGCACATTGAGGTAGCCCCCTAACACACAAACACGCCCACTCACACACAGAGGGATGCTACATGGGAAATGCCAGACAAAGCTACCAAATACACACACAAAAGATTACCTCTGTACAGGAATTAGTTTCAACTCTGAAGCAGGTATGAAGGAAATGATGGTGAATGTGAACCTTCAGGGTGTGGTACAATCATAAAATGACACTCACTACACTCAGCAAAAAAAAACATTCCCCCTCTAAAGTCTGCCACACGCCAAACAAATTCACTACAAAATGTAAAGACCTTGTGAAAAAAAGTCTTATAAGACACAATAAAAAAAGACAAAACAAACAAAAAACTAAAGCTTGAATGAGCAGCATTTTAAATAGCGATGAGGATGTGAGGAGGATAAGTGGCGATCAGAGCCTCATTACACGTGAACGTTTTATGTTTCACCTGAGCAGGTGGCATCTAATCTAAACACTTAAGGGGAAAGGTGCATGATTTATTCAGGAGGATGAGAAGATGAGTGGCTCCTGCTCACATGATCAAGGAATTTAATTCCTCCCTTTACTTTATGTTGCAGTTTGAAAATCAATTTGTAATTATAATTCATGTTAACATTATTTTTAAGGACGCTGGGGAAGCTTGGGGCACTGTAGGTGTGACAAAGTGTGGCACTGGACTTCTAACTCACTATAACTAAATAATTCCACAGCCTTCGGCCGGGATTCAGGATTGTTATCACCTGTGTTCCAGCACCTTATTATGGACAATCACCAACAATGGCTCACTCACTGATTTTTGTACTTTCCTTCCACTTTGTACTGGGTTACAAGTAAAAAGAAAAAGAAATGCTAATCCATTTTGAAATGAAAGAAAATCCACACATACTGAATATCTGTGGATAATCTTATCTGAAATGCTACAGTTTATGAAAGCATGCATCAAAAAATTATATCAGATGATGGGAACATCACACTTTTTTGTAATGTAGCCAGTTTCACAGAGACAGCCTTAAAGCAGCTAACCGCATAAAGCCCAGTGTTTCCGGACTTTGGAGAGAAAACGGTAAGAACTGAATCTTCTCACTGATATGAAATGGACTATTGTGATGTTTTTAAAGCTGACATAGGCGATGTGAAACGGTTGACTTTTCCCCCTGTAGTTGCACCCCTACACACATTCACACACATACACACAATGACCAAAGATGCACCGACTTGAGATGGGACAATCTGCAGAGGATTTGCAGAGTTTTTCCACAGAGTCGCGGTCATGCGGGCAAACATCGGGTCTAGAGTTGCTCTTTCACATCAGCTGCTTGCTGCAAGTGCAGGTGTGGCCTGATCATGCTCCATGAAAGGACAAGAGGAGAGAAACTGAGCTTAAAGCTGTGCAGGAAGAAAATCTTTGTTTCTCCACTTTAGTCCTGCAATGTTTTCTTGAGATTTAGCACGCTTCCTTTTCTTTTCTTTCTTTTTTTTAATGTTTCAGGGGAGAATACCACCCAAAACAAGACATGACGCAAACAGATGTGCAGTTTGTTTACTCATACACACACATACACACCCCACACACTCACACATACTCGTGAAGGACTGCTCTACATGTACAGAGTGCTGGAGAAGTAAACGAGGAGACAAGGTCTTTTTCAGCAGCATGGGCCGAGAGGCTGCAAGGCCATATGTCCGTCCTACATATGAGGCTTGGGGATCTTTTGTCCTTGTGCTGTCACTGTAAGTCACACAAACCCCTCCTTGTGCTGTCACTGCCATGCCACCCACCATCCGCACACCCAAGCCCCTGCCGCCACGAACGCACACATCACAGACAGGGCTCCAGCCTCGGGCGCGGACAGAGAGCCCATCCTTAACGACTGCTGTTCTTTATGGCTTCCTTCGCAGCTACAATCAGAGGCGTCAGGCTGGAGAGAGGCTTCGCCAGCTTGAGGAAGGAATGCTGAAAACAGAGAGGATGAAATGAACGTATGTATGAAGCCCAGGAGAGCTGCAGCTGGACGTGACAAGAGGAAAAGATGGTAAAGCTGGGAGACTCCCATAATACAGACCAGGTATTCTGGAGTCAGACTACCAGACTAAATATGGTCATATTTGTAGATGTACATGATTTTACACATAGTCAAAGTGTATGTATACAGTCATACAAAATGAGCAAGTATCAGTCTTGGTTTTACCTGAAGCAGCTCCTTGGCAGAGCCTCTGCGGTCCACATCCATCTCCAGACAGCGGTTGAGGAAGTCTCTAAACGTAGATGACAGCCTTTCTGGGTTCTGCAGCTCTGGAGTTCCATTGGTTGCTATCAGGTAAAGTGCCTGCAAGGATGAACATCATCAAACATGAGCGTAGTTACATTAAAGTAATCTGAATATTTTATCTGTGTGTCTTAAAACCTCATTTCCAGAAACATTTGGAAACTTTTTAAAAATGCAACAAACTTTTAAATCTGGCAGACCAACCTCATTCTAGTTAGACAGTGCCCCAGTTTGCCACTCTGATATATCACTCCTCCTTTTAATTACACTTATTAATTGTTGGGAAACTAAAGATAATCATTGTTGTAGTCTCAACTTTTAAACAACTCAGTCTTGTTCTCTGATTATTGTCTTCTTTTAACAATATCCTGTAAATGTTTAATAGCAGACAGATCGAGACTGCAAGCAGCACAGTTGAACACATACAAAGAAAGTTGTGCAGTATGCGGTCTAACATGGTCCTGCTTGTATAACTTCTTTGGAAAAGACGCTACTTGATGGCATCATTTATCTTTCAAAACTGCAATACAAGCCTCTGCATCAGTGTTACCTCCATGCATGTGCAAGTCCTGTCCTGTCATGTCAAATCAAATCATTGGATTCCTCCTTGTGTAACTCAGTTTCAGCTTACATTTTTGGATGCAAGTGGTTTTCCAAGATTCTCCAGATGCAGTCTGAGGACTCGAAGTTCACATCATGAAAAAATGGATGGAGACTAAGATTTCCCCAAATGTAGCACATATTATTCACTGTACATACTGGAAAGTCAAAGATTTCTGCTATTTTGGATTGAGAAATATATACTGTCCATGTTTAACTGACTGGGCTTGGCACATAGTGATGAACAATGATCAATCCTTGCTTTGGGAAACTAAAACTTTAGTAGATGATCCTTTTATTCCCCAACCCTGATACATGTCACAAATTAATCTGATGATTGTAGAATCTAGAGTGGTCCTCCCTCCATTATCTCTATTGCCATTATTTTCAGAGATGCTCTTACATGCATATTATACATGTATCCTCATACCTCTCATACCTTTTTTCAGTCCATTTCTGGCATCAAATTTAAGATTAGCTCATATTATATGAATTCAATAAAGCTGATCAGTGAAGACACTGAACATAATTTCTAGGCATGCACCGATACCACATTATTTCAAACTGAGCACAAGTACTTACATTTGAGTACTTATTGAGTATTGATATGAGTACTAATGAATCTGATTACAGCTGACTGGTAAGCAGTGTGGACCAGAATGTCAGATGGCAATGACTGAGTGGTTTATTATGTGATGTATCAAATGGGTCATTCTGTGGCCCTCCTGTAAATGAAAGGCTTGAAAAAACTGTCAGTATCCTTATGAATAAGGAGGATAAAGTGGTTTTTGGTAGATTAAGTTCACAGCTGTGAAGAAGTTAATGCCAAATTTGGAAAAAGCTTAGGCTTAAAAAATATCAGAATCCTCATAAATAAGCAAGATTAAGTGTTTTTTGGTGGATTCGGTTCACCGTTGTGACAAGGCATGTATATGCCCAAAATAAGCTCCTCTAACCAAGATACTGTTACATTTGGATTATTAAAATGGCATGAGTTATAGCTTTGTTTATGTGTAAAAAAATAACGTTTTAATTTCACAGATAAATCTCTTTGCTCTAACATGTACATTTTGAAAGCCCTAGTTTTTTCACATTGGTATCGGGTTCTGTAGCATCAGAACACTTTTTATGAATACAGAGTTCGAGTTCATGCACACAGTATTAGACCAATACTCTATACTGGTATTGGTGCATCCCTAACAATTTCTTTTGTACTTGTGCATGTTAAATAAAGAATCAAATGAAATACCAAATCATACATTTAGGTTGTTGTTGCATTTTAGAAAAGTTCCCAAAGTTCCTATAAATGGTTCTTTTGACAGAGCGGTGCTGACTCCTGTGCTATAGCTGCATTTACCCTGAGCGGATTCTCATTCAGATAGGGTGGTTCTCCCTCTACCATCTCTATTGCCATGATTCCCAGAGACCAGATATCCACTTTCGGGCCATAAGCCTTCCGAGTCACCACCTCTGGTGCCATCCAGTAGGGCGTTCCCACCATCGTGCTTCGCTTGTTCTGCTCTGGAGTGATCTGGGCACAGAAGCCAAAGTCGGCTGCAGAAGCGAGAAGAAAAACGTTTTTTTTTTTTTAAATCATTTAACACATCACCATGCCATTATGTCTATTAAAACTGAACTTTTTTCTCTCATTAATGAAGTTTTTTTTTTTTTGCATGAATTCTACCAAATTAAATGGATTAAAAAAAGACTTACTGAGCTTGACAGATCCATCCATGCCCAAGAGGATGTTGTCACTTTTTATATCTCTATGGATAACCTGGTTGGAGTGTAAAAAATCCAAGGCTTGAAGACACTATGAAGATAGACCAAAAAAGAAGAAAGAAAGTGAGGCACATTTGATCAACACCTACATTTATTAAGGGAAACCTGGGATTATTTTCTTTATGTCAGGGTTATTAGATCATTGCTGCAGCTGTAGTTGGTGTTATTGCTGGTGTCTAAACCTGGCTTCTTACCTCTCTGCAGACTGCAGCAATCTGGCCCTCGTCCATGCAGGTTTCAGTCACTACATCTGTCAATGAGCCTCCGGCCAAATACTCCATCACCACCCATAACTCGTCTCCTACTAAGTAACTAATTTTAGAAAAAGAAAATAAAAATACAGGGAATAAATTTTTCATGTGGTTTGGTTTTGAAATTCATTCAGTAATAAAATGTACTTTTACTTAGAAAGATATTAGTACCGACTGAAACCAGTTGAAAACAGTAGGTGTTCAGGATTGTTACTGAACAAAGCTGTTTACAAAGGCAGAAAGATCAATATAATGAAATAAGAGCTGAGATAAAAACACGAGCTAAGAATTTGATTGAAAATGAATAGATTTTTAATTTTGTGAAATTCATTTTTTGTGTGTTGTAAAGCAGTAGATGGCAGTATTACACCTTAGGACGAGTTTAGATCCCCATTAAAAGGGGAAAGGGAGAAGAAGAAAGAGCAGCAGAAGGCGAAGAAGAAGGAGAAGAAAAAATAGGAGACTCGAGAGGATTTCTCAATGTCATTATGGTTATAGCCATTTTAAGCTAAAACTGTTGCACAGTCCAGCACCATGATGAATACATTCATAGCACTCTACATTTGTCTTAGAAGAAAAGTTTAAGAAAATTGATTTCACTTATTGCTACTTAAAAACTGTGCCTGTTCAATAGACCTGATATGTTTTGCTTGAGTGTTGTGGGTAAGGGTATTTTCTGTATGTGCAGTTATATTTATCACTGTTTTACAAACCTAAACTCCTAAAGAAAAACATGCTGGACCTTAAAATTCTATTATGAGATATACCAAATGACACTATTCTCTTTACAACAATAGGACATTGATAGGGTTTATACAATAATCAATTTCTACATGTGAAAAACTGACCTGTCCAGGTAGTTTACTATGTTTGAGTTTTTGTTTTCCCTCATCACCAAGATCTCATTGATTATCAACTCTTTCTTGGGTTGCTGCTGCAGGTTCATCTGTTTGATGGCCACCTGAGAAAACAGACAAGATATTTGTTGTTTAGAGTAAGTCACTGTGATAGCATGAAAAGTAGTGAAATAGAAAACAGGGATGTTGTATTTAAAAAAAAAATCCTAGTGCCAAGAGTTGCTCATGGTGACTAAAATTCCTACAACTGTGGGCACTTCCCAAATGAAAGAGTGGATCAAAGTTATTCATGAAGCATGTTGATCCTCAAAAGTGGTCCAAAGAGGAAAAACTTTTAGACATGTGCTCCAGGCGATGAATGGTCAGGAGATACAGATAAGGTCATATAGGGATTATATTTGTGATCTTATAGAGATGCGCTTACATCTGCCACAACGCCCAAAAATGGCATAACATCAGAAATAAAAGTAAACACTATGTTAAGAGATTTGGCAACTGAGAAAATACAGCTATGGTGAACTGATGATTTAAGTCTGTCACAACTTTAAATACACACAGTGCGATTATACAAATGAATACGCTCTTTGAGAACACAAGTGTCCCTTAGCATGAAATAGATCAGGTACAAAATTAACAACAATATAAAAAATAATTCCGAAAAACCGGCAAAAAAAGGCAAAAATAGTTGCTTTAAAGTAAAGGCTTCTAACATTTCACATGTAAGAGCACTTTCATGTTTTTGTTTTCCTCGGACAACTAAGAGCAGTATTTATTGAATGTCCTGTATCCAGAAGCAGACTTAGTTCTGGCTTTTTTGTCTTTCCTAAGTAGGAGATTTTAAGCTAAATTAGGAGCTAGATGAGAGGATTCCACGAAGCTTCATAAATACGGCCCCTGAAGTTCAATCTGACTTACCTCTTGGCCAGTTGCTATGTCGATGGCAGTGTACACAGTGCCAGACGCTCTGAGGAAACACATGATTAAAATCACATCAGTAATACAATATTCAACAGCTTTTAATGAGATTTAACTTGTTCTAAATCTACAAGTAGAAAATGATTTCTAATGTGTGGATTAGGGTACATCTGAAAATAATTTTGAGGTATTAAGAGAAAACCTGGGAATATATATGTTAATGTTCCAGTTTAGCTGAGAGGGTAAGGATGCCCTTGTATGATCTACACTTTTATCACTCAAACAACTTTTCCATGGCCTGTTATTACTGTTATTATTTATTAAGATGGGTGAAATAGATTGAAATAACTTGTAGGTGTGACTTGATTTCTTTGACATGAAAGCAAAACTAGCTGAAAACTAAGTTGAAATTCTGAGTAGCTACAGTAGCTCTGGAGTAGTCTAAACTTCATACCAGAGTTTAGTTGTATTTTAGTCATCAGTGAATTGGACATCTTAAACTACCTTGGCACATATGAGCTTAAAATATGAGAGTAATGGTTTGGTCCAAGAGATGGTGTGTTCAGCCAGTCCTTATTTGGATCTGAGGATACTAAACACTGCCCATTGTGAACTTAAGCCTTCGGTTCTTCCTCTCTCTCTCTTCCGCTTCTGTCTCAAGCCATGAATAATAAAGTAATAATAAAGTAATAATAAAGTTCCTGGTAGTAATAAGTTCAAGATAACCTGACAGAGGGTAAATAGACAGCTATCCACTGTTAAAAACAAAGGCTTCCTAAAAAAAAATATGGAACACACCAGAGCAGATGTCTCACGAACAGGCAGGCTGGCAGAAAAGTCTTAAAAAAAAAAGAAAAAATACACAAAGACGAAGAGAGTGCCGGAGAGAGGGAGATGGTTGAGTTAATCTGGCTCTTGGCCTTTTTCGGGATACAGTTCTCATTTCCTGTCTACTTAGTTTTCTCTATCATTCAACCCTAATCCTGCCTCTGTCTCTGAAACTACAGTTCTGGATCTCCTGCAGACACGGCCTGTTTCCAAAATCGCTCTATTTGTTGATGATCACCAAGACTTACCCTTGTCCTATTTTCTCAAAGCGTGTGTACTTCTTTTTGGGATCCCCCACACTCACAATACTCCCTGAGAGAGAAAACAGACATATAATGATTGTCCTTTCTATCTCACTGCACAAATCAGCTCATCACGTTGCATTCTGGTAATTTGGGTTGGAGTAACATCGGTAAGAGGAGTGGTCCAGAGAAAGCTGCGATCGATGGGAAAAAGCACTTCTTTGTCAAAACATAATCATTTAAATTCTTTCTTTTTTTTTGCATGATCTTTGTTAATAGACATAAATCCTGCTTTAGATGTACTATGTGTTAAACAGACACTGGAAACCAAATATATAACTTGTTTTTTTTTGCATCCCAACATATTGAATAATTCAGACCACACACAGACAAATCGACACAGATACAAATCAGTGCGTTAGCTCAGGACATGCAGGTTACATAATCTGTTGAAATGTACTGATTTGAACTCCTGTGAAGATTCAGTATAATTTTGTATCATAATTGCATGCTGTAGAGAAATAATTTTAAATTCCCAAGTTTCAAGCAAAACAAAACATAAAGAACAACCTAAGATTTCAGATTTATCGTCCAAATATCTCAACAAAAGTACAGAGAACCAGATCACATTGATACCAAGCTATAAGACTTTTTTTTAAAAGATATGAAATGCAAAAAGAACACATACTGAGTCTTTCCAAAATCTCCTCATCTGTCATTTTGGACTTCTTCCTCTGCCGATCAGTGTGCCGATACATTGTGTTGGAGGTGTTCTCGGGCTGGACCTGAGATTCTGGTGGAGTCAACACCTCTTTCACTGGGGTGGGAGGCTTTGGCGGGTCCATGACAGAGCGTGTGTAGATCTGCATAACGAAAAAACTAAATATTTAGACGGCTTTGCACCCACAGAGCGATGAATTCACAAATTGTGCTCCAAAAACTCACAGATTTGGTGTGTTCAGGTCGAGGGGCAATGACCGGGGGCAACTCATCATCATCATCCTCATCTTCTTCTTCTTCCTCCTCTTCTTCCTCCTCCTCATCTTCCTCTTCTGACACAGGCGGGGCAATGGGGGGTTCTGTCGATGAAGTTTTGGCACCCTGGATGGTAGAGATCTAAGTAAGTATGGATGAATGTGTCATGTCATGAAAGAATGGAATAATAGAGAGAATGTAAAGATCCTCTAAATTCTCCACAAATCTGACAACTTAAGTCTTAACCAGCAGGTGTAAAAAGCCTCCAAACCTCCAACCAGCTTGATATCTCGCCAGTGGAGGTTCAAAAATATTTTGTGTCACATACATGAAGTGGTATCTGTATGAACCACATAACAGAATCAAATAATTAAAGACTAAGATTTTTTTTTTAAAAAGTGTGTAAGACATATTATTGAAAAGTGGCTGAAAAACAGTAAGTGATTAACATAAAAAATAAAATGTGGTATTCTACTGGAAAGAAGACAATTTGAGTTAATAGTCTGGGGGAAAAAATCCTGTTAGAATGGCAAAGGAAAGCAGTATGAGTCATGTGACGGCTAAAGAGACGAGTGAGGTTGCATTCAGTGCAGCTTATCTAAGACTGAGATGTGGGGTCTGGTAAGGTGTGCCATGAACCAATGATGAGAATAAATTTTTTAGGTTACAAAATGTTACATATTTAACTGCTTCCTAGGAGATAATGTACTGCAACGCTGCAGTGTGCAGTACATAATGAACTGCAGACATTTTTGAAGACACCTTTTAACAAGTCTGATTCTTAGACCTCAGGCATATTTATTAAGCCTAATGCGCCACCTTTTCCCCCTCATTCAGGAAGTCTACTTGCCTTCATCCTCTTAAGGAATGGAAACATTTCATTTCTACTCTCATCATGCATAATGAAGCAGTGCAGCTTAGTTCTGGTGTTTAAAGGGAAAGGTTCTGTTAGAAGGAAAGTCCCAGTCATTCATTCAGACATACTGGACCTCTGACTTGCTCCAAGGAGAACTGAGCCAAGACTGCAGTGCAGAGATGAGTGCCTGGTTTGTGAGTAAGGCTTTTTCTTTTGGGGGGGGGGGGGGGGGGGGTTCTTTTGGAAAGCCCCTCAATCAGTCCCCAACGATTCCTAAGTTCCAAGCACCCTCCTTGCAACTTGGATCCAACTTTTCAAAAAACGGGCTTCTCCCTTCAAAT
>JBBBVU010000016.1:8458608-8474134 GCA_037177055.1 Atherinosoma microstoma
TTTGCTCGTTTATTAAAAATATTTCTATTGAACCACAATTCAATAACAATGTCATGATTTTCATCAAATTTTTATATTTTATTACTTTTGTCAGTTTCAATTTATTTCAGTGACAGCTTATTTAATTCCTTTTTTAATGGAAGGGTATGAATAATTTTGTTTACGACTGTATATGCTACAAATAAAATCACCCACAAAAAAAAATCACAAAAACTACACAGTGATAAAACTAGGTTATTCATTTTTTACAAACAATTAATAAAAACTCACACTAGGATCTATTATCCTATCAAATACTTATGCAGTAATATAAATCAGGATTACACATAGCTCCATACATTGATCTTGTCAAGTGAAAACTAATTAGCACAACGCTAATGAGATTGGCAAAGCATTCAAACAGTAACCTGCCTTTTTTTCTCATCAGTAGCTAAACACTCTCTCAGTTTCACAGAATTTGGTAATCTTGCCACACGATCTATCCCTGCTCGGCTTACTTTCTATTGAATAAACCTCTGCTCTGCAGGCTGTGGTATAATGTTCCCCATATTCAAAACAAAGCATGAAAAAAAACAGGTTAGTCCACAATCGAGACCTATTTAATCCCTACAGCCTATACTCCGCAGTGACTCTCATTTTACCAGGCATCATCCGTTCCTAAACTCCCCTGCTGGGGAGGCTTGAGAGTTCACTCTGTCATTTAATATTTAGTTCTGGCAAACCTGCTCCAGTGCAGCTCTCTAATGCACATTTATTATACACACACATTCTCATTTCTTAAATCCAGATTTATGTATAAACATTGCAATGCTGAAAATTTGCAGCAAAGTGAAACCATTTGGCATAAAGTAAAATAACTTAATGGTTAGAAATGACAATGCCCATTGCGTTCTGTTTAATGGCTTGTCATTTAAAAACATCTATTAAAAGTCAAACTCATTATCAGTGTAGAATTTAAACTAAAAGTATTTTCTGAACTTGGGAAAACATGACTTTTTATGCAACATGCTTGTTGAGTACTGCACGGTTTAATTGTGCCTCTGCTGAATATGTTCATTGAACAAAATCAAAACTAGAGCTTTAACCAGAGGGGAGTGTAAAATACCATGGAAAAAGTACCCTTGGGCAGTCAGCCTACGTGGCACTCAAACACAGAACTGAGGAACATTACATAACACACAGTTCATCTTCCAAAATGTATAAAACAGTGGTCGCTACTCAAACATTTTCTCATTAAAATAACTAGAGTTGATGCTACCATTATCTATGTTTTCCTATATTCCTGTTCCTGTATTCATTGCATGCAACTTGCATTGTCCTTTAAATCAATGAACAACTGAAACAGTTAATTCCGTTGGGTGATAAAATTTGATAAGGGGAATTAGTACTAAAAAGGTAAATGGCTATCCGTCACTACAAGCCACATTCACCAATTTACACACTCATATAGCACTTCTTTGGAATTATCTAGTGCTTTTTAGCTATCACACACATTCATCCACTGGTGATGCACTGGAAGCAACGTGGAGCACTTCGACATGTAGTTTTGGAAAGTTGGGAGTGAACCCTGGCATGCATTTAAAGCTGGACAAACTGCGACAACTTTTCCCCAGCTAAAGCTTTAAAATAGTTCATATGTAACCTTAAGAGCCCAAACACACCAATCTGATGTTGTAGCAATGTTGAATCATTTCATGTTACCCGTGTCTGGAAAAACACAGCAAAGATGACATCTATAAGATGTAAGATGTACACCTAAGTAAGTGTATAGAACTGGGGAGACTGCACCAAAAAACACAAGCAAAATACAGTTTTGCATGAAGTCAGTTCATTATCAGCTCAGATTTTAGTGTCTAACAGTTGCAGCTCACCTAGCATGTTTTAAAGACTACTCTAAAATCAACATTTCAGCTTCAAATAACATGATGCCACTTGTGCTTTTTAGTTTGCACCTAAGTTTTATGATTTCTAATTTTCACAGAGTCAATATTATGTTAAAGTGTTAGAGCTCAATCAACAGCCAATCAGAGTGATCACTATCACTGACAAACCTGGCGCCAAGTCAGAATGATGAATTGGTTGAGAAAAAGAGTTGACTTGTCCAGACAGTGCAAATAGAGCTGAACACACAAAAAAAGAAGCCCAAAGAGGACAAACAATCACGAATATTCCTGGAATTCCTGACACCTGCCTATTGGCTTGGTGTGTCATGAACTCAAGGCCTATGAGAAGAATTGGCCCAGTCCTGGTCCAATAAAAATCTTCCATACATCCATCTTTGTTATATACCTGTTTAATTAGTTTTAGGGTCACAAGGCCAATAAACAACTTACATCAGTCTAATATATGGAAACTGTAAGCCTGATAATGGACTTTATAATTATGCAAGAGACATCATTTATCCAGCTTTTGAAATAAAAAAAATAAAACATCTTGTGAAGAGGGGGTTTTAAATGTCTTTCTCTCTATTTTTATTTATCTATTTTTTTGCCTTAATGGAAAAACTATGTCAATGCACTCTACCACTGAAGTTATGGCATTACATTTTATTTGATAGCTGCTGGAGACTAATAGAAACCACAAAGAGAATCAGCCTAGGGGTGCAGTTATAGCTGACAAATTTTATACAACCATACAACCAAAACTTTGAATAAAGGTTTGACATAGTTATTCCCAATGCCAGTGGATGTAATACGTGATTATACAAAATGAATGAATATACTGTAGGGAAAGAGCCAGTAAGAATTTTAATGACAAAAAAGTCACCACAGGTTCACTGCAGGCAGTCCGGTTCTCTGTCACACAATCATGATCCATATTTGGCAGAAATTTAGTTTGAAATATTTAATTCCCTTAGCTCACCATAACTATATAAAAGCACAGAAAACAGGCTATGCAGCTTTCCAACTAGTCTCCTACTGTGTGGCTGTTGCTCTGTTTTCTGCTGCATGTTGCCCTTACTTCCTGATGTTTTAACAGCATTTAAGTTCCTGATTTTATATAGTTGGTTTTAAGGGTACAATAGTGTGTATCTGTGTGTGTGCATGTGTGGGTGGGTGTGTGTCCAATCAGTGTGGCTTGGGTGGGCATGTTCAAGAGCCAACTTGAGACAGTCCAGTGGATCCTCTACTGCCTTGCCAGATGGTAGACCTACCCAGAGCTCAGCTGAAAGGGTTAAGACAGACATTGTGTTTGAAAAGAGGACAAGTGAAAGTTTAGATGTTAGAGTGATATCTATGCAAACAAGTGAATCAACTGAGAGGTGGTATGTTGCCACACGTTGTAGCTGTAGGCTACCTCCAAGAAAAGAAAGTAAACTGCTGATTATTTGGTGGATGGCGTCAACATATCTCTGGATGATTTTCAGTTCAAAGGTGTTGTTTACTTTCAGCAGATGATTAAACCATTATATGGTCATGAGAATCATTGATGTATAATGCTATAATGTTACCTGTCATTTCTTAACCAACATGTTGCTGTTATTCTTCATCTGAAATTACACTGAATATTTTTATTATCCAACCTAAGGAAATGCAGCTCATTCATGTCATAAAAAGGTTCAAACATTAATTTACAACTCAGAATTTGTCACATTACGTAAGACCTACAAATTATAAGCAGTCTTAATTTTCTGAAAGTCCTCCTACTTAATAGCCTTTAACATTTTACATATCTTCTTTAGGTTCATACTCCCTTCTGAAACACTGAACACTATTGATTGAGAGAAAACTCTTAATCTCTGAACCCCTTTCCTCCTCTGCATCATTTCATCCCTCTATTTTTCCACAGTCTCCATCCATCTGGAATATCCATCATATTGTAAAAGCTTTAACTCATTGTACTGTTTGCAATTTTGAACCCTCCCCAGACATTTCTCTGTATATCCTGAAGCCATATTTTCAATTTCTGCTTGACAAAGTGGAAACAGTACAAATCAAAAGGACTATCGGTATTTGTACTGTACACAGACACACAATTCATAAACACATACAGCCACACATGCAAGTAAACTTACTCTAAGTAGCAACAGACATCAAGTAGGGAGATTACAGACAGAGCTGTGTCAATGTGTCAGTGTGTGAGTGTTTCCTCTGTCTCTCTCGATCCATCTCTCACTTACTCCCCCTCCCCTTTCTGAGACAAAATGGCCAGATGGCTTCCAATCCTACATGCTAATCCACGACACACAGACTGTAGCTCTGACACACCTAGTGCCGGACTGTTGCTCCACTCTATGCCCTTAAATACACACATACACATGTGAGCACCACTTATGTGGGTCCACTGTCCATAAACTGTCAACACAAGTCCAAAACGATAACTCCACTTTACAATAGTGGCATAATTCACTCCAGACTCGATCATTAACAGATGGAGGTCCCCTTGTATGTTTTGTGTGTGCAACTATCAAATTTCAGGCAGGCCAGTTAGCAGGCTACAAGCCAAGATGAGGCTCTGTGTCTACTGCTTTTGTTAGCTGAGGTGAAGTAAGACAAGCTGCATGTGTTGGGTTACACTGACCAGTGGAAAACACAGGGACGTCCAGAACAGTATGCTAATGCTCAGAGAAAAGAAAAGTTTTGTTTTATGTTGTTTTAGTGCACAAATGACGTACTCTCTTCTCTCATTTGTTTTCCTTGACCAAAATCGAATCAAAATGCAGCAGACATGCGGAGGAAAAGATGTTAAAAACACATCTTGCAACTTGTATTACATTTCTCTAAATGGTTAAGAGATAAGAAGGTCCTAGTGCGCCTCCTTTTTATAAGCAGTTTACACAAAACAAGCTGGAATAAAGCATTTATTTACAGTAAGCAGAATTTCCAATTGGCTTGAAGGAGCAGGAAAAGTGATACCCTCATTTGTCAGTGTCCACAAGGCAGAACCCCCCCCCCCAAAAAAAAAACCACTGCAAATAATAGAGCAAAATGGGGATTACATCCTTTTTTTCAAGATTGTTTAGTGAAGGATTTTTAGTTTTACAAGGTAATGAAAATGAAAAAGATCATAGAATTGACATTACATGTGTTTGTGAGACACATGAGAGGTGCATTTGATCTACACACAGATAGCAGCTAAGACATATAGCAATACATTTTATTGTTGTTAAGCAGCACAACATCAGTCCATGCAGAGATATGTGATGGAGCGACTGCAGATAAAGGTGTAATGAATATTTGATTCATCTGGCATATGGAGCATGACATGACCAGTTTGAATCTTAGCAGGAGAGCAATGGAGAACAGTCATCCAGCTATTTATCCAGCTAGTTATCAGTTGGTTATCCAGTTATCTAGCTAGAGCTGTTAAACACCAGCTACTTCTGCATTAAGGGTGTACCACAGCACCTCAAATTGATTGTCTGTCTGCCATCTGATTGTGAGACTGGCACTGCATTAGATTACTACTGTAGCCCTGCTCTCTTTTCTGTAAAAACAGATATAGTGCTTGGAGGGCATGGTGTTGGTGGTTTTGACAGACATCTCAGTTGAAATGGATGGGAAAGCATCACATCTAAATCAATATAGCAGACCAATGTTCACAGGGAGTCGCACCTTCCGTAACCCATCCCCCAATTCCCATCTACAATCATCTCACACTCCCTCAATCACTGACATGACTCCCTAACATCCCTCCTTCATGCTAGACAACAGGTCTCCCATCAGGCCCTGCTTCTCACAGGATGACTGTGCTTCCTGGGAGAGGAATCTCCCACTCTTTCTACGTTGGCTCTGACACAGCTGCAACAAGCAGAGGTGATAGGGAGACACAAAGTCAGCCTGTGCTGCAGTCAGTTCTTCCATCCTCCTCCAACGATAACGGCTGTAGAAGAATCCGAGGTAGAACAGCTCAGCTTTCACAGAACCAGCCCCCACCCCCACTCCGATCCCCAATGAAGTCAGGTGACCAGATGTTGTATATCTCCCTCTCACTACAGCCGCCATGAAGCTGCTACACACGACCATGTTAAAGCCAGAACACAGAGGATCACGTCTCTACCGTGTGTGTGTGTATGTGTGATAACTAAAAGCCTTTTTTTTTTTTACAGAACCCACTCTAGAGAGGCCATACGTGAGGCGGTGCAGAAATAACAAAAGAGCATCCATCAGCATATTAACCATCCATCACCCTCCCATCCACAGCATATACAGCTCAGACCCATCCGGCATCTCCGGCTTTACAGCCCCAAAATAGCACTGCTTCTTTTTTGTTTCACTGCAGCTGCTGCATTTCTCCAGGACTGACACACACACACATACACACACACTCCCATACACACAAGGCCTGTACAAATGCCACCATTGATTCTAACAGCTCCCCATCAATAAGGATGCTATTTGTGAGGCACAAGGGAGTGTATACAGAGATGATATGATGCAGAGGATGGTATATGAAGATATAAAACACATCCAGCAAATCTGATGCAGGAATCCATTTCCATTTCGCCCTCACGGACAGACTGCTGATGAAACAGCTGCCTCCTTAGCAGGGCAGAATGCAGAGTGGAGAAAGGGAGAGAAAAAACGCTACAAAGCACCCCTACATACACAGCCTCCCCCTCCTCCTCCTCCTCTCCTCTCCTCCTTCCTCTGCCTCCCCCTCCACATCCCTTATTGCCTTACACAGAGAGGGAATTACCTGAAATATGTCTTCACATTCTCTTGGTCCGTGTTTCGCCTTTGGGCTTGGAGTCCTGGTAGATTCATCACCAGCCGTACAGTCCTAGTGATAGTTTAAAGGCAGGATTGCCATTCTCTTGTCAGACCAGTTCCTGACCCTAAAAGCAGGCTTGTTCGGCAGGCTGGATGCTTCACTGGCTGCTCACTGTTCCCTAGCCCATGATGTCATCCACCCAGCTTTGCTGATTGGCTGAGCAGCTGAATATTAATGCAGGAAGCAGGTCTAGGGGAGGAGGCAGCCAACGGACAGACACAGTTGGTTTTCTGGTTAACAGACCAAACCTGTAGAATGAGAAAGCAAGAAGGATGGCAATTCAAGTGCAGCTCGGGAGTGTTTCTTTTGATATTACAAGTATGTCTGGAGGCTAATAAAATCCAAAACAACAATTGCACATTTAAGAAAAGCAGTCTCAGAAAAGAAGAATATCAATCTGCAATATAATAGCCTCAGAAAGGTTCAGTGCTGTGTATTTGTAGCAAAACCATGTTCTGTTGCTATCAAAAGCAGATTGAGAAATATCAAATTATATGTTCTTGTTGTTTCAATGTTTCATTGACAGTAATGGATCGATTGCCCAGCATTATTTGTCTCTTCAAAAAATATTTCGGAATATAGAATAAACACAACAAATATTTCTCTGCAAACTATAATACTGATGTATGAAACACCTGCAGTTTCTTTTTTTTTTCCAGAAGAAAAAAGTGGAACTGGGTTCAGATGCAGGCGGACACAACAACCAAAATGCTCACTGCGTTTGCCCTCATTTGCCTATGATGTCATCTTTTTCCTCTACCTCACCTGTGATTGGCTAACTGCACCAGCATCTGCTCAGTCTCATGGCTAGGGCTTCTAGCCCAAGGTGTAGGCCTATCTGAGGCTCTGTGAATCATGGCTGGTTGTCCTGACAACCCCTGTAATGTCGATTCCTTGCTGGAGAGTAATATGGCTGTTCTGTGACAGTGTTCATTCAAATGGAGAACATGAATATAAGAAAAGGACAATGTCATTTATAATCCTTTTATCAGATCACTAGGTGGTTTGTATAATAAATTGAAATCAAATTCTACATTAAACTTATTCCAACAAAAGGTTTTGAATAATACTGTGGCAAATAATAAATGTTGGTAAGCTTCTGTAATCTGTAGTCCAAAATAGAAACAAAAAAACGTGGCGATTTTAAAAAAAAAAATCAGGAATACTCCACATATTTACTGACAGTGTGCACTTTTCTCCAGCTTTGAAGGCAAGTATTTGAAATAGTGAGGCCTCATTAAACCGTACTAACACCAAAAGCAAGAAAAATGCAAATCGGAATTTATGGTCAGTTTCTACGCAAAAATTTAAAAGCAGAGAGGATACTTTGCTATTTGGAGTCACAGCAAGCACATGTGAACACTGTACATTTACACAGAAGCAGTGAGGAAAAGTTGCTTTATATCAAAGTAAAAGGAAAAAAAAGAAAAAGCAAGTTTGGGATAGTCTCGTTTGGCGTGGGTATTCTACTCACCAAGATCTCTCTGGTCCTCCCATGAGCTCAAGACAGTAGCAACTGCGAATTATTTAATTTCCCATCCTTATGACCTCCGTACATGTGACAGTAATTATGAACAGTCAGCATCACAGTGGGGCAACCCCAGCAGGCTGATTCAAAAAGAAAAAACCTTGGACCAGTCAGCTGGTGGCTGTTAAGTCCAAAACATGGACAAATAAAACTGTTGTTTAAAAAGGAAAAGCAGATCCAGGGTTGTGTTTTTTGCAAACATGCCATCCAGTACAGAATGAATGTCCTTGTATAATGGGATTTCTTGCAGTTAAAAAGTTTGTTCAGAACAGTTCTCAGGCCCAGCCACAGATCTGCACACACCACCCAGTGAAGAAACATCACACTCTTTATCTCTAGACAGTTCTGACCAGAAGATGTTTCACCTCTTGTAGATTCATATGGATTTAACAGATTAAATAATAGGGATTAAATTTACACCTGGATTAGTATGATTAGTGCGATCTGTGGGAAGGAAGGGCATTTGTTACTCTGAAAGAAGCAATCTGAATGGCAACAATGATTAAAAAGGGTGCATACTCGACAAAAAACCAGTGTGTTCCTTTCATGGTATTTGTCATTTCTGTGCCCTTTTGAAGTTCTAACGCCATACCTGCTCCCTCACTGTGAGTCACAACAGACAAGAACTATAAATCACTTTAAACAGACAAACATGCCAGAAAGACTAAATCAGTCTACTATTTACACACATACACTGCTCCTGTTTTAACCCAGTTTCTAAAAGAGAATGTGTACTTATATAGTGACATTACTACCACAGTATCTTCTCTATTCTCACTGCTGCATTGAATCATTCGAGATTATGCTAAATATCTGCTGCTGTTTAATGAAATTAGCCAAATAATATGCTGGCTACATCCTTCCCTATTGCTTGGCAGTAAAAACTCAGATCAGGCACTGACAGGACAACTTGCAGCTGCATCTCAGAGGAGCGTGATTTACTATCCATAGTGCTGCTGTCAGTGATCAGGTTTATATAATGAATCCTATAAATATCCTTAGAGGCAGAGCACATCTCTGCATTGACATTTTGTAATAAGCCCTGTCTGGAATTTATAACTGTGGTGGGCAAAGTTGAGGAAAATGGGTCTCTGCATATCTCTATAACTTAAAAGTGTCTTGACTAATAATCAAACTGGCATCAGAATTATTGCAGTACCGTCCAAAACTCTTGTGCCAACTCTCAGTTCCCTAAATAGAAATATAAAATCTAAGGTAAAAACAGTTTTTATAATCAAAATGCCAATGAGAAAAATGGTATAACACTCTTAGCTCCTTCCCAAGTTGTCTGTCATGTGTTGACACATCACTGGTTCATACCTTGCGTTGAGTTAGGTGGGGTTGTTTATGCGTGAATAGTTTATAAAATCAGTGTCGAGTGACATAATAAAAAACACATTCCTGTTGAAATTGTCAGGAACATGGGCTGGACTGAAAATGAGAGAAAAAATAAACAGCTTTTGAAGAGAAAACTTTCAAAGACCTACAGAAAGCATGAAGAACTATTACTCGTGATTACTTTAAAATAGTCTGTCTCTTCGAAAGCATAATATTCTAAAAAATGAGTGGTGGGTGAAAACCTGCACAGTAGATTGTTTAAAGGAACTTTGTAGAATTCTGCTATGTGCATCTTTCTATATTAAATTGCCAGACATTCAAGGCATGCTGCAGGCTTTTTCTGTGTAAACCATAATTTAATGGTAGTCCACAATGAAAATGTCTACGTTTTCCAATACTTATACTCAATGTAGCACTTAGACCACTGCAGCAAATGTTACTGCTGTGCGTGATGTGACATATGTTGCCATACATGAGACCTACATAAAAGACAAGTATGGGAACTACCAATATAATCAATTAGAGGTAGACTTTCCGTCTGGCAATGTTGCAGTAGACTAGAATGTAAACCAAATGTGTGCATTTAATGACAAAGAAGGTCAATATTTTGTTTTTTCCAAGACTTCCCAGGCCAATACGAACATCTGACAAGGTGACTGATAAAATTATATTAGCCTGAAAGCATAATTGCCTAAGTCATATTTGAAGGTGTTATAGACAATGATACACAGTGAATCAGCAGTGTTAGGAGAGCAGAGTTAGGTAGATATCATAATTTGGCCAAAATATAATTTAGGCAATTATGCTTTGAGGCTAACAATGATAATCAAAATGGTTTGTCCCAATAATGCCCCAAATTTATCAAGTCAAACAAATTATAACTGTATGATGTTCCACAATTGGCCCAAGTAAATTAGTAAATTAGTAACATGTTGAAAGGTAACTTGGTGAATGTTATGTAGAATTATATCATCAGATTTGAGACACTTATGGTTTAAGAAATGTGGTATTTCATAAATCTAAAACTTGACCGAAACTGGATCAGATCCAACTAAAATATCCCCAAAACTAACTTCCCAGTAAGTCTCATCTTTAATTAAGTCTCATTAGCAATCAGCTAATGTTAGCATGCTAACTTAGGTACCAATAAACATGCTAAATTGATGTCCACAGCATCTCAAAACATTAGCACAGATATTGGTCAGCTAGTAATGTATTTTGTAACTCTATTTTCCATATCATTGGAGATATCTGTCACTAGATCATTGAAAGTTTTTTGCAATATTTGGAACAATTAATGAATTCCTTTGATTTACCAGCCGAGCAAAGCCAAACATAAACTCAATCCATAGAAACACCAAAATGAATGTTTGCTTTATAAATGTGAAACTTAAGTAATGCTTGTGTCCTGATGAACCTTCTTCATCAGTCCAAGAGAAATGTATAGCAGTGAAATGTTTGATGTAGGAAATCAGAGATGATGGGTTCTTTGGTTTAGAATCAAATAATCACAGCACCGGTCAATCACCAGTGTATAAAACATATCAAATTATGGTTTAGATTATTGCATTAAGGCAATGTTCGCTGTGCCTTGGGAGCGGAGGTAGAGGGAAGATTTAAGCCTCGCAGGAAATGATGATATATGAGGAGAGTCGAAGGTAAATCTCAGAGACCAAAACTTTACTTTCTGCTCTGGCCATTTATTTCAGTTTATATTGACATCAAGTAGACTTTTTCCACAACTTCGTCCAAAATAAGTTGTTGAAGCTTGCATTTTGAGACATACCTTAACAATGTACAGTAGTCAACTTTCTTAGTGTTTGGATGTGTGTGGATAAAGCTGGAAAGAGAGGTCTGGTACATTCAGCGAATTACATGCTTTTCATTCCCCCCACATCAGATTAATTTATGTAAGCCCTCCCCTGGTAAATTGACCTGTAACAGATAACGGGTCACGCTCATCCGTGCTACAGCTACAGTCACTTTTTTGTACGTCACACCAGAGATTTCCCCCAAAGGAAAAGAATTGAGGTTAGTAGGCCTCTATCCTTCTGATTATGGGTTGATCAATTGAGGTTAAAGCAAGAGTTAATTAATCCCCAAATTTTTCCAAGCCAAAATTAATGCAAGCACTTAGTGTTAAGTATAGTATTTAAAGATTACAGCACAATGTACTCAACACCTTGGATCTTTTTCCAGGGATTTAAAGGCTATGCTGCATGTTTTAGCCTGCTGATGTGAGGGAGATGCTGAAACGGTTTTGGATCATGACGAATACTAGTTTGTGCCATCAAACACATTATCTTCATCCTGATGCTGTTAATCTGTGGCTATCCATAATGAGGAAGAAATGCATGCGTGTATGAAGGAGCATTTTGAATCATCACAGTCGGGTCTCTGATAACAGGCATAACATGTTTAACTGACTTTGTTTGTCTGTTAATCTAATGGCCTGCGAACAAAACTTGAATTAAATGGATGTTAATATTCCACTTTTTCAGAAAGTTACATTCTTGGTTCAAATTGATTGGTGCTGCAAAACAGTGCAGGCGTATCATCAGCACAGCAGTATGAAATCACACAAGCAATTTAAAACCTTCAGCAAGGACATCAGCGCAGGCGCTGGCAAGAAGACCCTGAAAGACACACCCCTGAATGTAAAACAGGTGTGGAGGGTCAAATTTGTGACCTCTGGGGATTAATGAAGGGGGGTGTACGTCTGTGTGTTTAGAAAGACAAGTTATTATTCAGGTATGAGAGGATTGTTATAGAAAGCACAGATCATGGGAGAGGCCAGTGGTCAAACAAAGCCACTGATGACACAGTCTTAGAAGATGCAACAATTTCAACATATTCAGATCCAATTTGTCTTTATCAATCCAGTGTTTCCTTGTTTCTAGAAAATTTTAATAGAGTTATTATTACATGCAACAGCATTACCGGAGCAGACACACACTTTGGGCACTGCCATCTCAAAGAGCACCCACATGCACATCATCTGTACTGACCTTTCTGTGCTGGATAAACCCTGACTCATTTTTACCTCTTCACACTTTCTTGTCTTCTGTCAATGTTCGTGTCAATATGAATACGGCAGGCTCCTATGAGAGCACCTAACAGCTCTCAAAGAGCAACACAAAAGTACTATCCATGACAACCCTGGTCTGGACAAGCCCCTCCCACTGACAGCTGGCTTATTGTGCACTGTGGCTCTGAGGTGGCCTTGTTCCCCTCTGCTTGGACAGTTCAATAACTAATCTCAATGCAGCCAGCAGCATGTAGCCTTTCCTAATGGAAAGTCATAATTTACTTGCCAATGTTGTACCAGTTAACTGGTGAACTACTTTGTCGGTTCAAATACTGCATTGTACGAAGTTATTAAAAAAGATAAACACAAGTGCATGAGTTTGGTAAGAATGTGAAGGTCTTGACCCTAGTTTAGCACATTTCACCCTGCAGTTTAATTGGTTTTAAATTAAAGGTTATCACTGCATGTTTATAATTAGTTTTTATTCAAATTTATATGACATTTTGTACTGTCATTTTAACCACCCTGATAAACTTAATAGTGGGTAGTTTGGCCCCCAATCTTTGCTTCATTCATTCATTTGTTCACCTCTTAAACACATAATTATAACTAAGCTCAGTAGCAATGACTTAAGAAAGCACTTGCTTCCACTGTATACAGAACCCACTTTAGAAACTCTGTCAATGGACAGTGGGTACTAAGAGAAATGTTCTTCTCGATCATATAAATAGATTATTGCTTAGGTACTTCTACAGCTATATATCTGTGTTGCATTGTCAAGAAGTTTGAATTATAGCCGTTAAAACTCGCTTTATTTGTTTCTCCATCTGTCCGCCACACAGTCTGATTCGGACTAAACTTGAATGAATAATACATTAGATCAAACAGGTCAGTGAAAAGACACACAATCTCTCTGATTCAATTTAATTGTGAAAAAAAGAGCTTCAATAGCACGTTGACCTGTCCAATGATCCCTCAGCTAACGGTCACTGACAATGACGTCCCACATAAAAAGCAAACACGCAGAACAAACAGCGGATCGCCCTGATGTTGCAGCACACGGGGCACGCGAGCAGCCCCCTCCCCTCTGTCACACGCAGGCTAATGAACAGCAGGCTCGTGCTCTTAATGAAGGAGCCCATTGGGCCACAAGAACCATGTGTACTCACCACTTTCTGCTTGGACACACACAAACAATTGGACATGTCTGAAGAGCTTGGGGCCCAAAACCCCGAAGAAGGGCAGATGGTGCCCGGGATTGAGGACCGCACCCACATTAACATGAGAATAGATGGAAACAGAGGCGGGGGAACAGGTACCCTCACTCCTATTTCCCGCCCCTATAGAGATTAGAGAGAGGGGGTGACTTATTTACCCAGCACAGCCTGTGGCAGTGATTTGGAACCCAATTAGGGGCATGCTGTCAATTTAACAGCATAGAAGATCAGATGCGAGTCCCATCTTTGAACAAATCTATAGCTGCCTTAAAAAAAAAAAGAGGTTTTCTCCCCCATATTAACATTTCTCATGTTAGCCTCCAAAAATACTAAACTCAAGATTTAATCTGTAATAGAGTACTATTAGTGAAGATGAACTATATTATGATTTTAACAGTACATTGGAGTTTTATGGATTCAGCACAATGGGTGTTGTTTTTGAGTGAATGAGTGTATTTATATTAGCATGACTGTCAAAGATAGGTACTTTTAATACATCATATCAGCAAGGTCTGAGCTTAAATGTGTAAATCTCAGATGTAATGGATATACTTGCTGGGTCATGTTGCTAAGAGAAATCTGCAGGTGGCCATGGCAACCAGGATTATAGTGAGTAAAAACTGGATTTAGGGGTGCTAGAACACACATCAATTATTGCGGAGTAATTGGGAAAATTGTCAATTTAAAAAGCAAAAAGCAAATAGCAACTTTATAATAACCTTAAAGCTGTTTGTCGGTTTGCTGTATTTAACAGTACGCCCACAGATTAACTAAAGAAAGTCAGCAAGCCAAAAATGTATGTGTAAGATTGATGACAAGAGCACATAAAAGCCTTCCCACTGGAGGCATATTTTACCTACTAACACAAACCCTCCCTTTATCACAGCTACAAATTGCAGTGCAGGAGTCTCTCTGGGTGGAATGAAGCTGCTCGGTTGTTTTGCCTCGTTAAATATATGTATTGATGTGGATACCAGCAAAAACTACAACAAAATCACTTTAAAAAAGAAAGTAGTATCTTTTTCATTCCTAATAAACCAACTAAATGACAAATGTAAACCAAAGTTTTGGTTTTAATTTCCTGATTTGATATACTGAGTTACACCATACAGTATGATTAATGAGAAGAAACTCTTGGGAGAGACAAATAGAAAAAAATAAGTTGCCTTCAAGGTGCTGTATATTTCTTCAGTCTGCATGTTATATTAAGTCTCCCCCTTGTGGTTGTTTAGAGAACAGGTACATCTCTAATAAACTCAGAAGTTCTAGTCATGCAGCACCACCTTCAGCTCAATTTACATGAACACTGTCTCCCCGCTGACTATGGGGGAAAAAACTATAAAATAAGCATAAATATTCTATGTTTATTTACATGGGGGGGTCAATCCTTAATTTAATGAAAAAATCCCCCTATACTGAAAGTACTCTAGGACGAGAGGGCATCTTGTAATGAACACTTTCAGGTTACCTGGGCCTGCTATCTTTACCTGTTTAGTTTAGATTCTGTTTTTGTTTGGTTGAAAAAGTAAAATCTAGTGAAGAAAGAGAAGAAATTGAAAACAGCTGTAAGGGAGAAATGATTAACTTTGAGGGGAAACTGCACTGCAGTGGTTAAGATGTAAAGTTACTGTAATGGCATTCTAACAGGACTTCCTAAAAAGAGCATTAAACATCTGCAGCTCATCCAGAACGCTGTTGCTA
>JBBBVU010000016.1:8474234-8489568 GCA_037177055.1 Atherinosoma microstoma
AAGTAGAAAAAACTGCCAGTAGAGATTAAACTTGCACCAAATGTAGAAACTTTTAAATCCAGGTTAAAAACATTTCTCTTATCATGCACCTATACATGAAATCTGCACAGTATCTTTTAACTTATCTTGCTTTCAATATTCTTAATGATATATTTTTGTGTGTTTAAATGACTGTATTGCAATTCTAGCTTGCTTTTAACCTATAATGCATTTAATGTTTTATATAAAGCACTTTGAATTGTTTTAAACCTGAAAATGTGCTATACAAATAAACTTGCTTTGCCTAAAGTTTAATGTTTTTGTGCTCAAATCTAATCAACTGCTAAATTCTATCTATTACTAGTATTAGTAGTAGTAGCACTGCTACTACTACTGATAATAATAATAATAATAATAATAATAATTTATTTACTTATTTATTTTAATGGCGAATATAAGTTTACCAAAATGGATGAGCTTGAAACACTGATGAGGACAGAGGATATCAGGAATGTAGTATTATGTGTTTTACTGAAACCCCAACACCTGTCTAGCTGAGAGAGCCGACCACTGTCTGCATGTTGAACTGCTGCCCGTGAGTTTCCATCGATGTCATCTGCCATCACATCACCAGAGTTACCTGCTGACACTGAATGAAAAACCCTCAGATCAGTTAATGCCAGGCTAAAAAACACAACATCCCAATGCATGCATGGCTACCTCTGAAGATTTTAGACACACTTCAATCAGCTACACTTTATCATATGTACAAATCAAAAATTTGGACAAATCTACATATTAAATTAGATTTCTTTTTTAAACTTAAATAAACCAAACTCTCCTGTTTTGTTCTTTTATCATATATATTTAAAGGCTTGATTTATGCAGGTAACTTTTTTTCTAGAATAATGGAGACAATAGTTTATAAACCCTTTAAAGTCACAATCTGATCAAAACCAGGAATCTGACCAATCTAATGGCTAAACATTAGTCAAACCTAATGAATAACTGTGTTGTGGTGAGCAAAATTATTTGGGGATGGAAGTGCCAAGAAGCCATTATGCTACACTCAGGGTAGGCCTGGGCGATATGGCCTAAAAATCTAATCTCCGATTTTCTCAAACAAAATCCAATTCCCGATTTTAATCAATTTTTTTCCTTATTCTGTCTTAAAAACATATTAAACTTATCAAAAAAAATATTAAACTTAAAGCTTTTGCTTGCAAAACATGCCTTTATTAACATGAAGGAAGGACAACAAAGAAGGTAAATACCGTCATAACTTTTCCACTGAATAAATGGCTTCATATTTTGCATAGAGATATGTGACACCACTACATTCGTGATCCCTTTCCATCTGAATCCTTATCAGATGGGATCCACAGTGGAAACAAATCCTCTCTTAACTCTTGTTAAGAGACGACCAGCAGACGACCAGAGAGGTTATATGCATAGCTTGATTCCAGGCGAGAACGATGGCTCACATCACTGTATATCTGTAAGTGCTTTCCGACAAACACATTTATGGTGTGGAGGGAGGGCTGAGCCCGCTGCTAATGATGGAAGCCCAAGGAAATTGTGGTGCATATAAAAGAAGAAAAAAAAAATTACCAATTTTCATCAAAATAAATTGCCATAAACTGAAAATTCGATTAATCGATTTTAGCTTTTAATCGCTCAGTCCTAACTCAGGGAAGCAAGTCTTTGTAGGTTTAGGTTTAAGTTGACTGTAACTATACCAAACAACCAGCAGCTGGTTCACATATTTGGTACCTTGGTTGTGATGCCATGGTAAAGGCAGCAATTTATTTTTAAAAAAATCCTTACTTAACCTTTGACTTTAAGCTGTACTTCAGGTATCCTTATGACATAAGTCGTATTTCTATCTATTCAGAAAGATGACTTGAATCTACAAAAGATGAGGATACATATACATTTGGGGATTTTACCTATTTAATCTATTTGTCAGAAACTGTTAATAAGTTATCTAAGCCAATTAAAATCTGTAACAAATAAAGCAATAAGCCTAATGATTCTGTAACGGGGTAACCATTGTGTTAGACAGTTTTGATACATTTAGAAGCATTTAGAAGAGGGACATATTATAAACAAATGGCAGATATTTAATACTAGTGTTGTCTTCCGCAGGAGTGAATGACCTACAAAGATCACTTCAGTACAAGGTGTGTAATGGTCTCTGTGGTAAAGAACCCTGGTCAATTTCGTTGTAATTAACGGCCTCTTTCACGCTGGTTAATATTGATGTCTAGAATTCCACATCTGGAGAACAGTGAACAACAACAGTGTGCATCACAGGGCTGCAATAGGACAAAAACACACTGCTCTCCAAACAGAACATTGCTGCCCGACAGCAGTTTTGCCAAAGCTCACATGGACAAACCAGGAAGTTGTTGGAAAAATGTCATGTGGGGACAGAAACATAACTTTTCGTTTACCATGGCGGTCTTGTGATCAGTTTATTTTGCAGATTGTGCAGCACATGGGCTGCTATTAGTAATTCAACTATAGATTTTGACTTGACACTGTGAATTATTAAGTAAAATGTTAGGGGTGTGCGAAGTTTATCTCAGCCAGTCATGCATGCTCCACCTGATCCTGTTATATTATGCCTATGTTGTTGTCTCTTCCTGGATGGGTTGTACTGGAAAAGTGTAATTTCCCCTCGGGGATCAATAAAGTATAATTCAATTCAATTCAATGCCGCACCAAGAAAGGGGGCTTAAAAATCAAGCAGAGTTAAGAATGGCCAATTCAAAGTCTTGACCTTAATCTACTAGAAATGTTGTGGAAAGACCTGAAGTGAGGAGTTCACCTGAGGAAATCCAGAAACATCCCAGAACTAAAACTTTTCTCAACACAGAAATGGGATAAAATTCCTTCAAGCTGATATGCAGGACTAATGAACAATTACAGTAAAACATGTTTGCAGTCTATCAAATGGGTCAAGTAATCAAAGCAAAACGTTCACATGCATTGCTATTTAAAGATGAATAATACTGGAACATTCTCACAATAAATATAGCTTTATTGCCAATATCTTCCTTCTTTTGTTTGTATTATTTTTTTCATTTTTTTTTTTTTAGAACAAAGTGATAATCTTTATGTCAAATGTGAATAGAAAGAAAATTTGCTAACTTTAAACTTTATGGACACAAGGATGAAATATTAATTCAAGTGGTTTTTTTCTCTCTTTTTTGACAGGCTAATTAAAAAAAAAAAGAAGACCTAAAAGATCAAATATTCAGTTTTCAGTACATATGTAGCTTTTGTTTTTTTAATATTATGAAAAGGAATATTTACTTTCTCATTTGCATTACTGTACTGTAAAGCCCTAACTTGGAGAAGGAAGCTAACAGTAGTTCTCACCAGTTCTCCGCCCCAGTCATATTGGGCTACAGCTCGGAGCCCGGATGCGCCGCCATGCCGACTCTATCAGCGAATGGAATAATTTATTCACCAACCTGCCTGACACTGGCCGACTAGAGTTGACTGAAGAAGTAAACAAAGCAGTCAGGGAGACACAGAAGCCTTTCTCGTGTACAGACCTGCACGGAATATCCGCGCTGTGCGTGTCCATGTTCCTTACCTGTGTTGTTTTTATGTAGAGACACTTGTGTGCTAGCTACGCTAACGTTAGCTCGAGCGGAGGGAGTGCGGGGTAGTGACAGCCCGGCCGGAGGCGGGGAGAGCTGAACTGCGAGGTGAGACTGTTATTTTGATGGTGACTACACTGCTGACTGCACGCGGGTAGGTGGCCATCTGGGAGATAGTATCACTTTCATGTAGGCAACTCTACGATTTTAGCAGGAATCGGGCAACAGCACATCGAGATGGCTATTTGATTGTTTATCTAATACCGCTGTTTGGCCGGAGTGCAGCCGAACGTTGACTCGACGTTTCACTGCTCTGGCCCGCGATATAGAGGCTAGGAGCTAGCTTGCTAACTAGGTAACTGTCCAACACAGGGACTCCCAAACTTTTCGGGTCAGTAACCCATGAGTAGACACGCTGCAGATGCCAGGTTACCAGTCTCAAGGGATTTAGTCACAGAGACGCACTGATTCTGAAAGAGAGACTTTTGCAGAAAATGTAATGCTATGTTGGTATATGACAGTGGAAAGTAAAGGGTTATTTTGTACACCACCTGCTGAAAATACAAAGTCTGTAATCACGACAAAAACTCATGGTTTTTGTTGTTTTTCGGACTCTTAGATATACAGATGTTTGGACTTCATATATTTCTACAAAATCCAGTTTTTATGTTGGCTAACATATTGAATGAACAGATCTGAGTGCATCTTGCCAGTACTTGCCATTACTCTAAAATGTAGCCATCTAATAATGACAAAGGACTTTGCAATTATTGTTATCAATAATAATTATCCATTATATCACACATATGCATATTTGAATTTTAATATTTTAGATCACAGTTCGATAACTACAAAATCAAACACTGAAAATGTTCTCAACTAATTGTAAAAAAATGACAAGGCTGCAAAAGTATATATGCAAATAGTATTTTCTTCTCTATGAACAACTCTGAACACTTATTTTTAGGTTTGTGCTGTCATATTGCAAAAATAATATTTTCAAATTAAGCCTAATGTGATTGTAGTATGATGTTTTTGTGATCGTAAATATGAATAATCTACACAATCCTGAACCTGGCAGCAGCTGGGTGGGACTTCTTTCAAGTATCTGTGTTGATTATATGTAAAAACAGCAATAGGGGTCAGAGTTCATCACTCTTTCAGTAATCTTTTAACAACTGTTTTCTGTGATTTTCAGACCCAGAAACACTTCAATGTCTACATCAGCTTTTGAAACTAAAGCAGATGTCTGTTGACGAGGAAACTGCAAAAACTGGCAGTCCACAAGCCAGTTCAACGTCATCTCTACAGTTTTCCGATTGTACTGGAGGCTACAGCAGTGTGTCTGTGATGATGGAGGGAGAGGCAGTCACCCCTGACTTTGCTGTTGCTTGTCCTGTCCTTGGTACTGCAGCCTCACCAAAACACACCAGCATGGAGAGCGCTGAAGAGGGAGCCAGAACGAATGAAAACAACATTGATCGAAGAAACAGCTTCCAGCATCCTAAACAACAGCAACAAACAAAACTAACAAAGCGGCGCTACACTGCAAGTTCTAGTTTCAAACATCCTACATCTGGCAAGAGGAGACGAAGGGCTAACTCTGAAAGCGACTCTGTCCTGCCCACCAACTTCCTCTTGGGCGGCAATATTTTTGACCCGCTGAATCTTAACAGCCTGCTGGATGAGGAGGTGAACAGGGCGCTTAATGCAGAGACGCCAAAATCCTCCCCTCTGCCTGCAAAGAGTCGAGACCCCGTCGAGATTCTTATCCCAAGAGACATCACAGATCCACTGAACCTGAACAGCGGGATAGCAGACAGCAACTTTTTGGTGTCTCCCTACAAGAGTGGAGGAAGGAAAAGACACCGCAACAGACACCATGGAGGAACAGGAGGTGGAGGAGGTGGGAGCGGGATATCAATCACACAGACGAACCTCTCAGAATCAGGTAAAAGTGAGGTCAACACTAGCAGCTCCACACAGCTTCCAGTTATGTTGGATTCATGTTCTGCACTAGATTCCTCCAAAGAGTCCAACAGTTTTTCAAGTGTCACAGTGGAGTCGCATGAGCACACGGCTGACAGCTCATCCAGCTGTAAGGAGGAGGTAACATCTATATCTGTAGAGGATTCATCTTCGGCCCTGTCAGGGGGTCCATACCAGCACACTAGCAGACGCAAGCGAAGGCGTAACTCGGGCAAAATGGAGCCTTCTGTCATCCACTCAACTCCCATTAGTAAGTCAGGTTGTGAAGACAGGAGTTTTGGTACGCCAGGGCCAAGAAATTCATTTCACACACCAAGGTATGGTCCCAAAACAGGTCCAGGACTTCGCCAGCACCAGCAGCCCCACAATCAGGGAAAGATACATCAGAAGAAGTTCCAGTATGGGAACTACAACAAGTATTATGGCTATCGCAACCCAGGCACTAGTGAAGACCCTCGTATACGTGTCCTTCGTAGAGAATGGTTTGAGGGTAAAGATGTTTTGGACTTGGGATGCAACTCAGGCCACTTAACACTTTACATTGCCAAAAATCTTAGACCTGCACGGATATTGGGCCTCGATATTGACAATAGTCTGGTGCATGCAGCTCGTAAGAACATCAGACATTATCTGTCTGAGCTGCAAACCAAGGAGGCCAGGCGTTCTGTGCAGGGGAATCAGGCTACTAAACAAGAGGAGAGTAATGGAAATGAGAGTCACACAGGCACAGAAAAGAAGCACAACGAAGCCGAGAGCAGGGAGGAAATTAGGAAAGCAGGGAAAGGACAAAGAGAGCCTGCAGAGGCTGTAAATGACGATGACTCCTGCCACACCGATGAGACGAGCACCCAGAGGCAGGATGGCAAAACAGAGGAAATGGAGCAAGAAGATTGTGATGCACCCCCTGCTGATCACTCTGTGAGCTGCACTTTTCCAGTCTCCCTGCGAATCTCGAGGGGGCCCATTGCTGCACCCCCACTGACTGAAGCATCCACCGCTAAGCCTGGGGAGTTCCCCTCCAATGTGTCTTTCATCAAGGTAAGATGGCATTCTGATATGTGAGAATACTTTATGTGTTTGATAGATGCTCTGGTATTGTAATTTAAGCCTAGATGGTGATGTACAGTTGGCTAATGTCTGTGTTATCGATCCATAATCTGCCCTGACCTCATTAATAAATCTAATATAATATGCACACCATGTAGCTTCTTTGGACAAAAGTCTCAGAGGGATGAGGATCTCTGTAGCCACCCTACAATTCTCTTTCATTATTATTAAGAATTGCTGAAATGTGATAAGAAAGCAATTATTAATGCATCTCTTTTTCTACATTAGACTTCATTTTACCCCCACTGAATGAAACTGTATACGTTCAAAGTATTTGTAACACTCCTAATTTATTTACTTCCAATATATTTTATTTATAAAGCAAATAGAAGAGATTAGGCCAGTTAAGTGGAAGGTTATATTTGTCAACATATGTCCCAGCAATGAAGATGAACAATCAGGAAACAAAACAAAATTCTAACCCACAGTGAATAATTTAATCTCTCAGTTACTGATTTTTTGTATGGAGCGTTCTTAGATTTTTTTTATTTTGTTCCTTGGATACCTTAGTGTGTGTGGTTTTTCAACCACTGATGCTACTTGTGATGTTACACTGAAAGCTGGAAGCAAGCTTTTCTTTTCACCTGGGGGGTGTTCCAAAAAGCGGGTTTGCTGGTTCAGCTGGATATGTTAACCTAGACTAAACGGTAATCTTGGATTTTATGTTCCAAAATGGCTAATCTAGTTACATATGCTGTGAAGGTGTGTAGGGAGTAGGTTTTGTTCAGGCTATGCCCATCTTATGATCTGAGGGAAAGTTACCACGTGTGTGGTCAAATCTGTCAGAACCACTTGAATTAAAAGAAAAAAACCGGCAACCACTTTTCGATATATTTTTTTTGTAATTTCAATTATTGTCTGGCGACTTCCCCGTTGCTGCTTCACTGCCTGAAAAGAGGAACGCTTCGTTATGCAATCTCATCATTTACTGACATTTGGTCTGTGTCTCTCCATTGATTTCTTATCTTCAGTATCAAGGTGTAGGTGGACTTTATAGAGTGACTTTGCAGCGGATGATGGTGCAGGTGCAGAAAAGAAATTCTTACCAGTCTGAGGAATGTTTTTATAGTTTGCTTTCACTTGGACCTATAGGTACGCTTGGGGACAGACGGACTATGATAGATTGTTTATAGCTACTGTTTTGGAACAGACGACGCAGGTTAAGAAGTCAGAGGATTTAGCAACCTCGAGCGCAGGTTTCATCACTGGATTTGTTAAATTTCCTTTCTGGAATATCCCCCTGGTTATTTTTGTGTGGCTTTCAGCATTTGTTATGTCCCAGCCCACTAATGTTACGTTTAGACATTCATAGTTTATTTTCCTCATGAGTATATTAGTGATATATTACTTTATGATTACAATATATTTGTTTAACTGTTAGTTTAATTGTTTTAAAGTGTTTTTAGTTGTTTTAAAGCAAGCGCTGTGGCTTTGTGCATAGCAGCTACATCAGGGTTGTCCAAGTCCAGTCCTTGAGAGCTACTATCTTGCAACTTTTAGACACGTCCCTTCACCCAACACATGGCTGATTTCAATCATCTGCATGTCATTCAGCCCTGCAGAGGTCTGGTTACGAGCCACTTGATTCAGGTGTCTAAAAGTTGCAGGATGGTAGCTCTCGGGAACTGGACTCGGGCACCCCTGAGCTACATGAAATGGTTAAATACAGACAGAATAGAGCTTCTGAACAAATCAGTCGCTGCCTCCTCCACTTGAGTATTGGAGATAATGGCAATGCAGCACAGAGCTCATTCTGTAAATCACTGAAATGCCTAGGACTTTTCCGTCTGCACAATACAAGCTGGATTTGAGGGTGACATGACAGAATTCCGTGTATTTGACAAACTAATCCATAGCGTCTGGTTGTGCTGCGAGTATCATTCTAGAAATGTAGTCATTCACAGTTGAAACCAGTGTGTATAGACAGGAGGCTGACATGTGGATGAAGCATCTATGAGGGCTTCTTCAGGTTGTTGGCCTTGTTCAGACCTGGCGTTAACGTGCGTCTCTGAAGCAGCTGAGCAACTCAAACAGGACATCAGCCGGTCTATTGTTGTTTGTATAAAATTACAAATAAATTTGGCTACCCAAACTATTACTATACAGACATTAATACATCTGAGATTTGCTTGAGTTACACATTGCAGAGTTAGAAAGAAGCATTTCAATTAGCTCAGTTATGTAACAGATGCAATCGGAGAAAAGTAAAGGACCTAAAGATGAATTATTTATTGCTCAGTGACAGCACATCTGCTGATAAAAACACACTGAAGCTTGCAACTCTATAAATTCTGATGGCTCGGTGGTTGGCCGTCAGCACTTGTGTGTGTAAAGCAAACTTGTGTAGAAAACAACTGTGTGTAAGTGGGAAAGTAATGATTCATGCGATTTGATTGATGCAAAGCTTTTTAAAACTACAGCAGGTGCAGTAATTGTCAACAACAAATATTACACTATTGGCAATCTCGCCTAAAGAGCCATCTATAGAGCAAGTAACTTATCTCAAATTTCAGGATCACTTAAGACGCATGTAATGCCAGGTATGAAAAATGAGAGCTAAAAAGCCTTTAGAAATGTTTGATATTAAAAAATCTGTTGTGATCAGTTTGTATCTGGGCGAAGTCCAAGCTAACCTGCTCGATGCAGTTAGGCTTATCCATTTTTATATAAATGCTGTGTAAAAAATCTGTTCTGATTTTCAAAGTTCCACAGGTTTGTTCTCAGTTTTGTTTTGTTTGGAGTGATCTGGATCTAACCTATGTTGTTCTGTCCATCTTCCCTCCTTATCTATGTGAAGATAATCAATACTCCGATCCAGGCCATGCATGACCTTGTTCCATTTTTACAATTAGATGTGTTTTTTCTTCCAGTGATGACAAATGTAGGATAGCCAGATATCTTCTCATCTGAGTATTTGGGGTTAGCTAAATTAAGAAATAGATAAATAAATAAACTGGGAAAATCCTTTAAATTTATAAAGTCATTATTAAAACATTTTTTATGCTGCATGCAAGATACGTTCATAGACTTACATGATTTGTAAGTCAAATGTTCTTGTAGGGCTGCAGTCAAATCTTTTGGTGTTTGCTGCGGAGCCTTGACCTCAGTCTGGGTCACATAAACTATTTGGTGTTTTGCTATTAGGATTTGACACACTTATATATTTTGATAGAAGTCTAGATTTTTTTCTAAAGAGATAATATGAAATAATAATCCAGTAATCATTTGGCTGGTGGATTTAAGAAGGGATTTATGGACCTACTGTAGTTCTCTCCCATCTTCGGGGATAACTAAGGCTGTTTACTAATTACAGAAAGGTGTTTCATGTATCCTGGAATAACTTGGAAGAGCCAGAAAGTAGAAACCTGAGCTTTTAAAGCTATAGTTTACAGAGGATTTTCTCAGTCCAGGAGCAGACTTTTGTTGGTGCAGGTAAGCTAATTATCAATCAAGATCAGTGTCTGGGTTAACAGGGTTGTGACCCCTGCCTTATTGCAACAGAGAGGTTACTTCCATGAGGGATGCCAATAATGGATTGGGATGGATGACATGACCTTAGTCTTTTCATTATAGTCTCTTCCTAAATGCTGAAAATATGGGGCAAGACCAAAACATATGAATGTGATCGGCAGGCTGGCTGAGACTTTTTTCAAATTTCCACTCTCTTGCTTGCAGCCCTTATTGTGCTAATATTGTTTAAATGCTTTACTCTCCCAGTGTGTTTTCAATAAGAATTTAATAATCATTTACTTGTTTTAATAAAGGTTTACTAAAAATATAATAATTACAGCCATTGCACTGAAATATGTATGTTTGTCTTGTCATGGTCGTATTTTTTCATTGCTCCTCTTTTCTCCTGTAGGCCAATTACGTTCTGGAGAACGATAATCTTCTATTGACTCAGAGGCCAGAGTATGATGTGATCCTGTGCCTTAGCGTTACCAAATGGGTTCACCTCAACTGGGGGGACAGTGGCCTCAAGCGGCTCTTCAAGAGGGTCTACAAACATCTCCATCCCGGGGGCATGTTCATCCTGGAGCCGCAGCCCTGGGAGTCCTATGTGAGGAGAAAGAAGCTGACGGTAAGAAGCTGACATGATGGGTTTGCTTTGTTTTTTTGTGGATGAAATATAATACATATACTTTTTTCTTTCTCATCCTGCAGGATAATATAAACAGGAATTTTAAAAGCATCCGGCTCATACCTGAACAGTTTTCATCATATCTTACAAGTGAGGTGGGCTTCACCAGGGTTGAGCACATTGAGGCCCCCAAGTGTTCAGCAAGAGGCAAGAACAGAGTTATTGTTTGCATTATTAACAAATGTCACTTGAAGATATTAACCTTTTTTTTTGCCCATCATCACAGGTTTTCAGAGGCCAATCTATGTTTATCACAAATGACCTCTGCTGCCTCGAACACCGTTGAATGTGAGTAGCCTAAAGCACCACCATCATTCAAGCCAGCCAGCTGCACTGGACTGCAAGGACTCATCCTTAACAGTTAACTATTGACGCTGATGATGGAAATCTAAGGAAAAGAGAAGTGGGACCAAAAGCGAGATAAATTTTATAAATCCGAGATGTATCACAAGCCTCTTGGACAAATACTGTAAAAAAAAAAAAGTATGGAGTGAACTTGGGACTCTGCAATGTTTAACTGGAAACAAAAATCTTCCCAGTTTGGCCAGACAGTGGAAGATGCGCTCATCTGATTCTTTGAACTGTCCAAGTTTTAATGATTCTCCAGATTGATGCATGGACATAACCTGTGTTTGAATATCTTTGGTCATATATCATTGCTTTAATAACTTTTGCTCTGTGCAGCCACTGTGTCATGAAACAACATACATCTTAGGCTCGGGCGAATAAGCAGACTAATTTAACTGGATGCTATTTTAACTGGCTCTTGAAGGTACATTCATCAAACTGAATTATAAAGCTGAAAAAGGGGGATCATACTAAAATGTCTTGAAAGGCCACAGCAAAGTGCAGGAAACATGTTTTGATCCATCAAACTGTTCATGCGGTTAGTCAATGAGTATTACCTTTCCGCTTAAACATTTACGACATATTTTAAGCCTTAAACCCTGTTGCAGTTAGCATGAAACTGCATACATTTATGTGGTGTCAAAAAATCTGCCACAAAGTCAGTGTGACACCAATAAGTAATCTGTTTGTCCCATATTCCAACCGTAATATGTTGCTTTGTTTTGTTTTGTTTGTTGCAAAACTTGGTTGAGAGTTTATTTTAATTTTAATCTGTTGTAGAGCTGTCAAAATGATATTCTACACTTTAAAAAGCTTCTACAGTGAATAAAAACCCTCTGAGGTGAATGGCTTCTCCAAAAAAAAAAAAACATAGCAATGACAGTTGTGATCCATATGTCCAAATGATCAGTTTATATGTGAATGCTTTCCCAGGGCACACACCCCCGGTGTTTTGTCTGCTTTACAGTAACAGTCACTAACTCACATTGTTATTATAAATATTAAAAAAACCCAGTCCTGAAACATTCTGTCGTAGAATCTGTCATCGTAACATGATGATGGTGTAAAACCTGGTACAAGCTGTGCTTCAGAGAGACAGTTAATGGAGATATTGAAGCTAAAATATTGAGTAGAAAAACCAATTGTTTGGGGCTTTTCTGATCTTGATTTATCTTGGGGCCCTGTAATTTTTGCTGATCAGCTATTTTGGAAACAAAAAGTCACATTAAAGTTTCCTTAAGATTTTTTTGTAAACCTCATCAACAGTTGACACATTTAGGCTGTAAAGGCTCAATGTTGGCTCAGCTCAAGGTAAGAAAGAGACCATAAGGACCATTTTGCAAATTAGATCAGCAACATGCCGTGATCCGCCCATACAGTTATGCCATAGCCGTTACCTTGTGTTTTACAGTGTCTGTGAGGTGCTGACAAAGGAAACACCTGAGCAGAAAAAGTGAGCATCTTCAGCGATCCTGCAGTGTCTTCAGTGCTGTAAATCTCAGACACATGCATTGTTTTGTTTGGTCTGGTCGCCACTACTTGACAGAGATGAATTCAAACAGCGTAAATGACACTTGCAGTGCTTTTCTAGTTGGACATGACTTCTGCAATGCTGAAAACAATTTACATTTATAGAAAATGGATTGTTTCTAAAAGGAAACTATCCATATGTTTTTGTTTTTTTAAATCAGATTTGAATATAAATATGTTTGTACTGAAGTGCTGCCAAAACATTTTATGGCTTTTCTGCTCTCTATTGAATAAATTATGCCAACAACATTGTGGTCTTTGACCCACTGAGGACCGATGATTTACAAATTGTCAGGTTTTTTTTGTTATGTTGTTGCTGTTGTGCACTCGGCGCCACTCACTCCCAGCCTTTTTTTTTTTCTTTTTTTTCTAATACTGGCTGGGAAAGAAAATGATCCCAGGATTTGTGACTGGTACATTTGCCATAACTGGGGAGGAAATGATGGATGAGATGTTTCTATTTGATCAATGTAAATAAGTTTGCAAATCTTATTTTCATATTGTTATTGAGTTCATAACTGCTTTACGTCATTTTCAAATGTTTTTTTTCCCTTCTTTTCAAATGTTTGCTGCCAATCAGTCCTTTTGTTTTTTACTTGTACTTTCAGACTTATTAATCCTGCTTTGTAACAACAAATGAATGTGTACATTCTTCTGATGTTTTTGCTTTGTTCTGTCCTGGCAGGCACATGGATTGTTAGATTAGTTCTTTATTTTGTTTTAATGAGTTTGTTTTTTGATAAATTGTTTGAAAAGAGTGTTTGTGTCAGTACGCTCTTATTTCCCGTTATTTGACCGTATAGGCATTTTTAAATTCTTCAAGACGGAAATAGTTTTACTTTTTATAACAATTTATTGAAAAGTGAAAGCATTAACGCACAACTACATTTCCCCCCCATCAGCTCACACTTCATGCTCATCTAAGACAGTTGGACTCTCGGACTTTGTTTGACCCACTGCTGTGATTCAAAGGGCATATTGTTTGTTTTTGCAATATTATTAATGGATATTTCTTGCATTTAATGTCATCAGCTTTTTATTTGAGAGACATTTTGTTCTGAGTGTTTTTTCCAATGTTGCACCTTATCATCCAAGCAGTTGGGACTTTAAAGTCCAGAGATTCAATCTAAAGTATGTTTTTGTTGGAAGATGTGAAAACACATGTTATGTAGTGTATGTAATATTTTATTTATTCTCACAACTGTTAAAAGATGGCACTGAAGAAACCAGCCAAAGAAGTGTTTCAGATGTGATATTGTTCCATCATTCCTGCAAACACATCTTAAGCAGTGCAACAGTAAGGGAGGGGGGGGGGGGGGGCTGTTACATTTTCTATTGCAAATTTCTTTACATGCTTTGTTGGGGAAAGCCCAGGATTTCAGGCAGCCATACCCTTGTAATGTGTGCAAATTGGGATTTTTGCATTAGTGTGTTGGAAAAGATGAGGTCTTGAAAACAATATATCTTGTTCTTAAGCCTTAATTAACCTTTCTAATAATGCTGTCATCATATATGTGGAAATGAGCTTTGTCAAGAGCACTGATACAACCTCATGCCATCATAGGGCCTTGCTTTGGACTTGGTGCTGATATCTGAATGGATGGGCTTTTTTTGTCTTAGCGAGTCTCATGTTTCCTCTGTATTTTATTTATATAGCCCTTATTTAACCAGGTTAGTCCCATTGAGATCATAGATCTACTTTCCAAGGCCAAGAGGGCAGCAGCGTAGTTACAATAAAACGGTAGACAACACTTAAAATTTACATTAAAACTTTCTCACATAACACACATGCACACAGACAAGTATGATGGTCCATCTCGTTTATTTCAGAGGGAAAAAAATTTGGCACTCCATGTGATTGTATCACTGATTAATGAATGAAGGTTTGTGATTCAGAGCTGTCTGATGGACTGGAGCTCAGGGGAGTCCAGGTTTGTGTTGTTATCCGTCCGTCCTTCAGAATCCAAATCAGTAAATATGCACAGTGGGGGGGGGCTATGCAGATCCAATCCAGTCGTTCTGTAAGGAATATTGTTTTAAACATTTCAATGGTTTTATACATATTTGTTGACAAACGGGTTCCTCTAATTTGCACCTCAGCTCATCCTCATGCTGGTTTTGCACTCTGCCTTGATTACAATTACGTGTATACATCACCTTTCCTAAAGTCCACCCTTCACAGGTTTCTGAAATGTGTTATAAGCCTGAAATACAGAAATATGGGTATGTTAGCAAAGAAAATTAAATTGACTAAACAAAACACTAAATATCTAGGGTTAATACTGTCTCCAACAGAATTGAAGTCAAAGAGCTGCATCTTGTTCTCGTACTGTCACGATTTCCTGTTTGTTTTCATTTCATGTGGTTTACATACATGATAATTCCATGATTGGCATATAAAAGTAAAAAAGATTTTTTTTAGATCCTTTTATTTCATGCTCTTGGGCTGCAAAAGCATTTTTCATGTCTCCAGAATCTCATTCCAATCTATCTGTCACTTAGATGCCAATCAGGTGACAATCATACAGTGCATCCGGAAAGTATTCACAGCGCTTCACTTTTTCCACATTTTGTTATGTTACACCCTTATTCCAAAATGGATTAAATAAATTTTTTTCCTCAAAAT
>JBBBVU010000016.1:8493758-8505670 GCA_037177055.1 Atherinosoma microstoma
TATCTATCTATCTATCTATCTATCTATCTATCTATCTATCTATCTATCTATCTATCTATCTATCTATCTATCTCCAATTGAATCATAAGACGTTTGAATCAGTTATCTGCTGGGTGTCAGTCCTGTATTATTTATGGCAGGAGTTATATGCTGTTATTGCTGGTGCTGGGTCAGACTGAAAATCTGTTATCCAACTGACAGTGAATTGGCTCCTTAAAATCCAATCTATAAATGAAACCACAGTGCCAAAATTCCCCGGCAAAGACGTTTGACCTTATATTCAGATGCAGGCCGACAATATGACAATGAATTTGCTTTACAATCGTGGCTGGTGCATTGTAACGTTGTCCATCTGTTCCAGACAGTGTTGTCCAGACAGACAGAATGGTGAGGTAACATAAACACAGACAAGAGACATAACACTTCATTCACAAAAGCTCTGCTCCATCACAGCTATTTGGGTCAGTCACTTGACCATTATTGTCTCTTTTCAGTACACCGCTGAGCAAAAGCATACCAGACCCAACTCAGACTGCTTTTCATGATGTTATCTCCCACAAGTCAAGCCAAGTGGGGTAATGAGAGTTGTATAGTTGTGTTAACATTGTATTTTAGATATCTTTTTTTAATTTTAAAGCAATATTGTATTATATTATAAATGATTATAGCTGAAAATGATCATCCTGAGTCAACAACAACAAACCAAACATCAATACATTTATTTTAATGCGTTTATTGGCATCACTGCATGTCAGAGACTGTAGCTAGATAGTCTGAAAGTGTAAGATACAGGATTACTTTTAATATGATTGCACCCTTTTTCTAACTATGAGAAATCCACTTCAAAAATTCTCATGATGACATCAAACATCTTTGGAGATCAAGAAAGGGTGATTTAGAGCAGGTCTCTCAACAGTTTGTCCGGAAGAACACCATGACCGCCAGCTACTTGCATTGAACCTGTCAGTCCTTCTGCGTTGAGATGATGCAGGCATCATATAATAGCTAGCAGGTGCTAAAACCGCATAGCACAGCACCTGAAAACAAGCACAGTTCATCTTAAAAACAGCAATGATTTCTTTTAACTTTTTATGTTTTTTAAACTGTGATTTGTTTCTGATTAATTACATATAGTGTTGTTTTTATCATACGAAATTTATTTTTGCAGGTCTACCTGTATCTTCGAGGGCAACCATGATGCCCGACAATATATTCCTGGGCATAGCAGAACCGTCTGCAGAGTCCTCTATACCCACAGGTCCAGTATTGCATCTCTGGATCCTTTTCTGATGATGGAAATTAGTAAAAAAATAACAAATAGATTCCAATAGTCCTAGTAAATAATGACATTCACACACAATAGACACTTTCATTTAATAGAATAAGTTCAAAACTAAAAGAAAACAAACGCATGGTTTTATAATTAGTCTTAAAAACAGGTCTATATGATGACAGTGTAGTCTGAGCATTTGCCATGTCAATGATTTGTTTGATTTGAAATAGATCAATCCATTGCTTACCCTCCCCAGCTGCAAGCATCAGGAGAAGCACAAGGAGAACCAAGCTCAGTCCCTTCATGTTTGGGCACCAATAAGCTTTCAGACAATGCTGCTGACAGGCTGCAGCTGCATTTATACAGCATTTCAAGCATGGGGGAGGAGTCCGTTGTTCTCTGTCCAAATCACAATAACAGAGTTACGCTGAATGATGAGAGCTGGACTGGTGGTCAGGACTGTCAGTTTATTCAGTTTAGTTAACACTTGCAACCTCTTGAGATTGCTTTTAGACCTTTTACAGGGAACTGTTCTGTAACCTTCTGTACTCAGTATGAAAAACAATGGTTTATGATTCAGCATGTTCTGTGATTTTATGATAGAAATGCTCTGTGTACTTCACCATCACAGAAATATGAATAAAAAAGGGACAGTTGTCTTGTATTGTACTTACTTACTCCCCCTATGGCTGGAAGTGAACGCTAACCACAAAAGACCTCTTAAAAACAAGTCTAGCAATAACTGCATTTACAGTAGAAGCCCTCTTTGTTTTATCAACATAAGCAGTACAATTCTGCCTGTCCTGCTGTGTTTTAAGGGTGGTCCTCTGGTCATCCAGTCCTCTCCCCTCATCTGAAAATGGCAGTAGTTCACGTGTTATTGCTGATGCTGTGAAACTACAATCACACAAAACACGCTGCCCCTGTGACGCAGGGAAGGATTGTTAACAAAACAATAACAAGGAATGAACACATGGACATGTACTTGTACAGCATGCCCCCTAGTGCTTACATAAAGATGTTTGTTTGATTGTTTATTCTCTTTCACGTGCTCGTGCACTGCTGGTTGAAAACTTTACAGCTAGTCTGTCATTTGTCAATTTGAGGTCTGATAAATGCTTTTTAAATTAGCTTAATCCTTAGAACAACTGAATATGACAAACCAAGCAGAATTTAAGAGGTCAGCATCACTTTTTTACAAAAAGCGTTTTTGCTGCTGCCTGAGATCTAATAATCTCCGGCTGTCTTTTCTTAAGAAAAGTTTGACTGATAATAAAGATATTGAGAAATGAAGCTATTGTCCTAGTGGTCTCATGCACTGTATACTGTAGATTTCAGCTTACATTTAAGTGATGCGATAAAATAACTTACTTGTGTTTTCAGCTTTCGTAACATGTGCCATTTGAAAGAAAAGAAATCCATAAGAACAAAGATAAGGTGACAGAATCTTGTGTTGCATGTGGGTTTTGTAGTATTTTATCCTCACTCTTAATTTTTTCTTTTACTTTGCTATCATTTTTATAATGACGTGCCCTCAGCTGTATAACCGGGTAAAAAAAAACAAAAAACCCCACAAAAGACAGTGTTTGAGAAGAAGCAAGGCAGTATAGTTTTGTAAAGCGCACTGCATAGATAAAGTAATTCATTATGCTTTACATAAACGAGCATAAACAGAAAAAGAATCAGAGATTTCTAATGATTTTAAGTGCTATTTGCCTTTTGGTGAATGAGTTAAAGTATCTTTTTTATATATATAGCTGATAGATAAAAATATATATAGATACCATAAGAATACTTCCTCAGCTGATTACATATATCATGAAAATTACTGTTTTACATAACAAGTTTTAGAAAAGAAAAAAAAACAACTGTTTAAATTACAAATAGAGTATACATCATTAAAATCACATTGATTTGCAGACATGTCCAGATCAGCAATCTATACAGGTGAAGTGGGCAGACTCAAAATTCTTGTGTTATACAGTTACATATTCCAAATCAAAGGTATCTATTTAACTATTTCTCCCTTTTTTATGTCATGTTAGAGAATTTCTTATCCAGTGTGCCAATAAAACATTTTTTGAAGTTGCTTTTAAGTGGATTGTTTAATTTACATATTTTAAGTGGAGAGAAAAAATATTTCCATGTAGACATGTTGATTGCTTATATTAACTTATATTGTGCAAATATCTATTATCTGGTAAATATGGACTAACCTTCATAAATTCAAAACACCTAATTGCGGATGAAAAATAGCCCCACGTTTACAAAAAAAAGAAAGAAAACGTGATTATTTTGCCTGAACTGCTTGTGCTGCTTCTTGCTTCTTCATTGTAATATCCTCTTCTGCGACACGGTGGCGATAAATTATTTTGCTGCGGGTTTTCATCACGGTGAAGAAGACATTCAGCTCATTTGCGCATGCGCAACCTGCACGACAGCGGGCAACAACGACAAGTCTGAACTGTCTGCGCTATCATTCCAAGATGGCGGACCTCCTAGGTTCAATCTTAAACTCGATGGAAAAACCTCCTACAGTCGGCGACCAGGAAAGCCGACGAAAGGCAAGAGGTACACCACCAATTGTCTAACTAAGGACTTATTTTACGTTAGGATGAAACTGTGAAAGTAAGCATTATTTGATATTTAGATGTAAGTACAAATTAAAAGGACAAGCGAACGGAGCCTTGAGCTACGATTGGCCACTGGAGCTTACAAGTAAGCGCCGTTGGCTCGAGTCTGGCACCTCCTCAAAAAAATTGTGCAGCCTCTGCGTGTCATGAAACCTGCCGCAAAGTGGATGGAACACAGGCAGCTGCTGTAAGACAAAGCTGCCAGCAGAACACCAGTACAGCTTTTTTTACTGTGTCCAAGGTGTTATCAAAACATGCGTTTCCTATAAGCATTATGCTGTACCTCTGTGCCAACTCCTTGTGACTTACTTCTTTTGAAATACCAGTTCCAGACATGTTTCAGCTCCCCTTGCTCCCTGCCAATAAATTAATACTTTCTCAGTGACAGCTAGCATTCGCACATGTTATACATTTTAATCAATTACAATATGTAATTGATTAAATTGATATGTAGACAATATGTCATACGTGCATGATTTCCATTCTTAATAAGTTTATTTATAAGTGCTAAATGGTTGAGTTACTCCTTAAGGCTTCTTTAACACTTTGAGAATAAAAAGCAATAACTGTGTTCCCATTAGGCTGCATTTATATTTTATGTAAAATGCTGTAAACCATGACAGCCCAGTGGTTCCAGTAAACCATTTGATATTTGCAGTACTTTATATTTCCTGTTTGTAGATGTAATTTAGGACATGTGTTTCTCAAAAGCACTCCACAAACTTGATAATGATTAAGTGCATGAAACATGTTTAACAATAGAATATCAGACACTGCTTCCCTTCAATTAAAAAGAAATATGTGAGTCTGTATATTTGAGGCTCATCCCCTGAATGATCTGGAAATATTATTTTTCAGATTACAAGAAGTCTGTCTCTTTATTGGTCTTATTGTGGCTAAAGTCTTTAAATACATGTGGGCCAGCGGAAGCCAAAATTCTCAATATGTTGTTTACAGTGTGACCTTTATATACTATCAGAAATAAACCCTGTGAAAAACAATCTTCTATTCCTTTAAGAGCAAGCTGCAAGACTTAAGAAGATGGAAGAAGACGAGAAAAGAAAGAAAGCAGAGTTCAGGAAAAAGGTGGGGGGTTAAGTACAACATGTATTTCACAATTAATTGAATTGAAAAGCAAAACGCTTATGATTGTCCTTCAACCCTGTTGGTATTTATCATTGCTACATTCAGATGGAAAAAGAGGTGTCAGATTTCATTCAAGACAGTTCGCAACAGAAAAGAAAATACAAACCTATGGGAAAGATTGAAAGGAGTATATTGTAAGTATGAATTACTTAATAAAAAGAGAAACAAAGTCTTTCCTCCACTTAGCCATGCTTCTTTAAATTTGATCTTTTTCTTTTCAAGGCATGATGTTGCAGAAGTAGCTGGTCTGACCTCTTTTTCATTTGGGGAGGATGAGGAGAGTCGTTATGTCATGATTTTCAAGAAGGTACCAGCACTTTGTTGTATTAAATTGTGTTATGAGGTTTATCTAGTGATGACCTTATTGTAGTTAAATGGAATTGTTAATCCCTTTGTGCTATGACAGGAGTTTGCTCCATCTGATGAAGAGCTGGAAGCCTATCGCAAAGGCGAGGAATGGGATCCTCAGCTGGCAGAACAGCGCCGCAGACTAAAAGTAGGACTGGATGCTTGTTATTCTCACTGAAATATGTGGGGTATTTTTAGAGTTATGCATGACAACTTTGTTACAATGAATTATTTCCTATCAGTATTATAAATATGTTGTTCTCTGTTTCATTGTAGCTTATTCTTATTTTGGTCTAATGTGCAAAATACCGTATAGTGTGAAAATATTTGGACAGTATTACCAAACATTGACCATTTACCAAAACATATATGAGTTACAGTTTTAAAAGGGCTTTAATATGAGGTTGTTCGGATCCAAAGTGGATGAGAGGTGTACGAATTACAGATCTTTAATTTGATTTGTTGAAACCTCTGTTTCAGTCCCAGAAATCTGGATCCTGTGTACATGACCAGAGAATGACTTTCTTCCTTTGCAATATTTTCCCATTCTCTTACTGCAGCATTTTTCACTTAATGTTTGATATTTGTCAGTGGGTCTTTCTGTCTTAAGCTTTATTATTATAAAATGAAATGCTGCTTAGTTGTGTCCACATCAGTGGACTTGCATGGCCATTACTGAACATTCAACTTCTTATCCTTCAAAATCTCTTGGGTTGCTTTCATTTATACACGACATGTTACATAGTTATTCGGACATTTTTTCCATTCGTCCTCCCAGTCAGCAGCTAGTCAGCAATGCTGCATTTGGCTGAGTCTGAGAAGACTCTATATCCTGTATCCTGTATCCTGTATTTTAGAATGAATTTCTCTGCTTCTGTCTTGTGACACATCATCAATGATGACAAATGACTCAGTGGCACAGGCAGCCATGCTTGCACCATGCCATTACAATGTCTTCATGGGTTTTTACTGATGACATCTGCTTTATAAGGACTTTCTAGCTTTCTTTGTACTTCCTCCCATCTTTCTGTTTTGGGTTGATCTTAGTTTCGTTTGTCCAAAAAATGATGTTACAGTGCAGCTCTGGCTTTTTGTGATATTTTTAGCGCTCTAATGTTGTTTATAGTCTCAAGTCTTATGGATGGTTTGCACCTTGTGGTGAACCCTCTGTATTTGTTCTTGTGAAGTCTGTGGGTAGAACCTTATAGTGATGTGTACCAGCTGGAGAATGTTCTTTACTTGCTTGTTTCAAAGGTTTTTCTTTCTTTTCAAAATACTTAAATATAAGGCAGCTGGACTTCTTTTCTCAATTCTTGAAGACGTTCCTCCTTCCTGCATCCAAAAAAGTCTGTTCATTTCTGACAGGGAATGAGTTTTAGGTTTTAAAACGGTTTCTGGATTATTCAGTCTTGACAGCTGGAAGTCACGTATCTTTAGAATTTTTAGGAAAACACCACTGGCCTTGTTAGATTTGGACTGTCAAGTTTGTCAATGGGAGAGCTCTGATTGGTTGTTCAGACTAGCCACAAGTTGACTAAAATTGCTCATTAACATGTTACCTTCATTTCTCCAAAAAAATCATACTTTTTCACAGCAATGTGGCCATGTAGATTAAAGAAACTGATGAGCAGCTTATGACAACTGTAAAGCACCAAGCACTCTGAATCCTTTTTCATCTATGCATTTTCTGGTTTCCATTAGTATAACATACATGCTACCGCTCCCTTACAAACTGACAGATTATGTCTTTCACACGAGTACATATGTCCACGAATTGAAAGTTGCTTTTATGGTGGGTTCCAGTGGTGTTTTTTTCTCCTGATGCTGGTAATGTTACGAGACCCTGCAGGGAAGAATCTTATGGCTCTTCATGTTGGTTTGGTCTACAAGAGCCCTTAGATAGCTGATAACCTCTTCTGGTAAATCTGACTCTTAAAGTCTGGACTCTACCACAGAAGCTTCCCATGAGTCTGTTAGAACTGAAGAAGCCTTTCAGATGAGAGGGCCGAAAAGACCCAAGAAAACGAGTCCAGTTGCCTTCTACTGTATTTAAGCACTTTGGATTGCCATGACCTGAATGACTGAGAATCTACACTGACATGGAAAGGATCCTGTGATCATTCATAATGTTATCAGTGGACATGCAGGTCTTTCAGTGTTGACAAACTCATCTTAGTCATAGTTGGAATGTAGGAAACTTGGTTTAGCCTCTCCTGTGGTGTTTCTGATGGATTTGTTTCCCACACGAATCATTCCTTTGTACATTGTGGGTTTACAGCAAATGTCACACTTACATTATCGTCACACCTTTTACCTCTCTTAATTGTTGAAGACCTCTAATAAAAAGCTTCAATCCGTAAAGCTTTCCTCCTGGTTGGATGTAAATACATTCAAAATATAAGCCAAAAGTTTGGACGTCCAACCCAAATTAATTGAATAACTAACTTCAGTATATTTTGCTTAACAACAAAAGCAACAAACATAAGCTCTGTTCAAATATTTGTGCCCTTATCGATGTAATGTCAAGTGTAATTAAAATATCAAAGTAGAAGAATTAAAAAAAGAGGGGCAAGGTAAACGTAAGATTTAAGTGTCCATCGTTTGTAATTCACATTGGAGTTAAATGATCTCTAACAATGAAATAACAGAGATGTACATTGGATATTTCTTTGAATTTCTCTGTCTATTTTTCCCCTTTCTCATCACTGCAGGAACAGGCTGCATTGGAAGAAGCAGCATCCAGTCAGACAGAGAAGACGCAAGCATGTCCCAACTCCAACTATAGAGACAAATACAGTCATTTGATTGGCACATCAGCTGCTAAAGATGCAGCACATACACTGGAGGCCAACAGTGCTTATGGCTGTGGTGAGTGGACAAGCTGTCTCACAGAGATACTGAATGACTTTACCTCGATTCATCCTCTTTATTCATAGCAATGGTCATTTTGTGTCTTTGTATCTTCAGTGCCGGTGGCAAATAAAAGAGACACCCGCTCCATAGAGGAAGCCATGAATGAAATCAGAGCGAAGAAACGGCAGAAGCGAGAGGACGACACAGTGGCATAGGGCAGCAGCTCTTGAGTCTCCACTGTTTTTGCTTTGTCTGCGGTTGTGTGTGAGCACATTAGTGTGTCTGTCTGCAGTCTCATTCATCCTATGATGCAATATCCTGTACCTCAGATATTTAAAAGTATAACTTATATGACAGGCTTCAAATCTTGTATGAACAAGACTGTGATCTGAAATCCTGTTCAGAGGAGGATACTCAGGTTTGTCTGATCCAGGAGATGGGTTATTATTGGTGTTTAACATTTACCTGTGACTTTCCAAAAATCTCACACAGAATTATGGACCATTACGGTATAAAAAACTTATTCTGGTTTTGCTTTTTGGTAATTCAAATATGTAAAGTGACCTGATACCATAACACATCATTTTTAAAAGGAAACATTTTTGCAGTTCTTTAAGGTTTTGATGCAAAGATGTCATTATGTTTTAAGTGGGTGTTTTATTATTACAAGTTTGACCCTTGGCTATGTGGGATGAAGTTTTTAAGTCCAGATTTTAAAATGTTTTAGCTGAAAAGACCCTCTGACAGTGTTACAGAAATTCTGTGGAGTTTCTAAAGTGAGAAAGAAAAGTAGCCTCTTTCCCAGCTTTTTTTTGCCATGTCTGTCATTAGAGGAAGTCCGTCTTAGAATATACAATTTAATTTTGGAAACGTGTTCAAGTTTCTCATTTTTCTTTGTTCCTTTGCATTTGCACTGACTGAAATGTCTTTTACCAATGTTAGATTTTGTTTTCTTCAAAGCCATGCAATGGCTCACAAAAGGCATCATGTTATTAGTAGTATGAGTACCAGACTCCTCCTTGGTATGCAAGTTTTCTTCCTTGTCCTTCATTTGTCATAGTCAAATGTTCAACCAAGCAAGAAGTTAATTTGCATCAATTTTGTTTTTAAGTGGTTGCACTGTTATATCCCCCATGCGTGTCAATAAATGGAAGTTAGTATTAGGGCTTTGCCTGTGTGTGGCCTTCATGTCTGAAATCTATTGGTGGTTTTTTTTTTGGTTTTTTTCCTTTAAGCTCCGTTTCATTCCACTAATATATGATACATATGGCAGCCAATCTTCTTTATAAATATAACTGGTGACAAAATGTCATGATGTTGATGGGAAATTACAAACATATAGTTCATTGTCACTAAGAATAACCTTTACATTTTATACTTTTACATTTGATTTGATTGTTCATTTACTTGACAGTCATTGCAGGTTGTACCACATACACACACGTGTTTCGACTACACAAAAGGAGATATTCAACTTTTGGATGACATTTAAATAAAATGTAAAAAGTTCACTCTACACTCACCATGAACACTATCAATAATGTAGGGCATTTAAGTGGGATATTTCAATGGTAATTTCTTAGATAATTTATTGAAACAAACCCGAACAACAATGGTGGGTATACCTAAACCTAAAATGTCATAATAACTTGTCATGTGTTGGGTTTTGAAATTGTTGATGACATCAAAATGTGAACAGTATTATGAATAGGGCTGTTAAAAATTTTAAGTTATTGAATCAGAACTATTTATTAGACTATTCATGGTTCAGATGTTTATTTGGGGGGATTTTTGTGTTTAATCTTATTGGAGGGGAGCATGTTGCACAATAAGTACTTAAACCTTGAACAGTTGTACATGTGCATTAAAAAGTTGGGAGGAAGTCAAATTAAGTTTAATCTGTAAAGGTACATTGTGACATATAAAATGTCAAGCGGTCAAGCATTTTGTGAATAGTGAAAAGAAAGTAATATGAATATATATAAATATACAATAAAAATAAGCATAAACATCTGGCTTGACGCTGCTGTGAGGAAACGATATCTTGGGGATCCGTCCACACCAGGAGCCAGCCCACCCAGGGCCACAGAGGGCGCCCCAGAGGACCACCCAAAACATGGCAGGCTGGGGTCCACACCACAGCCGTAGGATTGCAGAGCAGGACCCTCAGCCACCCAGACAAGAGCGATCCCCGTTGCAACAACCCTGCAGACCGACAACAGATAAGAGCGGCAAGAATCAAAATTATAGATAAAAGTTAATAAAAATGATAAACTAAAATAAAGTTAAATAAAATAAAAAAATAAATAGAAAAGTTCATAAAAGCTGTGTAGTTGGATAAGATAAAACAATAAAAATAGAGAGCCACATAAATAGGTGGTATTCAAAATAATGAGAAAAGTATATGATTAAATAAGTTGAAATAAATTTATAAAGTTGACAATTAAATGATTGATATAAACAAAGACTAAACAAAATCAAACAAAGATGAACTATTAACTAACTATTAAAGATTAACTTTAACTATCAAAGATAGTTAATAGCTAATCTATAAAGGTGGGTCTTGAGCCTCTTTTTAAAAACATCAACAGTCTCTGTGGCCCTGAGGCTCTCTGGCAGGCTGTTTCACAGACGAGGGCCATAATGATGGAATGAGGCCTGAGGATGTCATCCAGGTGCCAAATGGCAGTCAGTAACCACCACTGACCCACTGCCAAACCAGTCATGCTGGATGATGTTGCAGGCAGCAGAACGCTCTCTACAGCGTCTCCAGACTCTTCCACATCTGTCACACATGCTCAATGTGAACCTGCCCTCGTCCATGAAGAGCACAGGGCACCAATCTCTCAATCCTGGTGTTCTCTGGCAAATGCCAGTCAGGCTGCACAGTTTTGTACTGTGGGCACAGGCTCCATGTAAACATCAGGCCCTTATATCACCCTCATGGAGTCTGTTTCTTACAGTTTGAGCAAAAACATGCACATTAGTGGCCTGCTGGAGGTCATTTTGTAGGGCTCTGGCGGTGCTCCTCCTTGCACAAATGAGCAGGTAGTGGTCCTGCTGCAGGGTTGTTGTCCTCCACATCTCCTGGTATACTGGCCTGTCTCCTGGTATCTCCTCCATGCTCTCGACTCTGTGCTGGAAGACACAGCAAACCTTCTTGCTACAGTGCGCATTGATGTACCATCCTGGATGAGCTGCACTACCTGAACAACTTCTGTGGCTTGCAGACACCGCCTCATGTTACCTCTAGTGGTGAGGGGACTGGCAAAACTTACGAAAATCAGCCAGAAAGGATGAAGAAATGGAAATGGTCTGTGGCCACCACCTACAGGACCATTTCTTTATAGTGTTTGTCTTGCTAATTGCCTCTTATTTTCACCTGTTGTCTGTTCCACTTGTACATCAGGTGATTCACAATCAGCATTACTTCCTAACTGGACAGACGAATAACCCAGAAGTAGGACTGACTTTGAGTTACATATTTCACTGTTTCATTGTGTGCTGGGTTTTATATCTGTAGACTGCTATAGTACACCCTCTTCACTAGGTCTCCCTTGAAAAAGATACCGTAGTCTCAAGGGACTTCCTGGTCAAATGAATCAAAAGGATATATATATTGTATGTGTGTGTGTGTATGTGCATGACATCTGATATAT
>JBBBVU010000016.1:8505770-8516289 GCA_037177055.1 Atherinosoma microstoma
CATCCATCCATCCATCCATCCATCCATCCATCCATCCATCCATCCATCCATCCATCCATCCATCCACCCATCCATCCCTTCCTCATCCATTCATCAATCCTCATCCCACTTGCTCATCTCTCTAACTTTCTTACCCATCTATCCATCTTTCCTCCCACTACCATCGTTCCATCACCTTATTTTTCATTCATTCTTAACATCATCTCTACTCGTTCTTGTAACTTTTCATGTCATTCATTTGATTAGTTTTTTTCCCAGGTACCGTCAGGGGGGCGTTAAGCTGCCTTGCATCAGTGACATCCTGACAGAACCTCAAGCCACATTTTTTTTCTTTATATATTCCCAGAAACGCAGAACAAATCATGAAAAAATAGATGGAAATGAAATGCATAAATAAAGTTTGTAGAGTTCTAAAAAGTTTGCAAGTCAATAGACCACCTTTATTCTTCTGCACAGCCTGAGCCCTTTTGCTGTTTTGTAATTCCTTTATGTCATCTTCAGGAATAGTTCAGCAGGATTCTTGAAGTACATCCCAAACCACCATCTTGGATGTTGGCTGCCTTTTGTTTTGTTCTATGTCAAAATTATCCCACACTGCTTAAATAATGTTGAGGCCCTGGGGAGAATTCATCACTCCATAAAACCACTTGCCACTGAAATTTCAGTCCAGTTCTTGTGCAATTTCGCACATCAGCCTTTTTTTCCTTGTTTACCGCCCTTAAGAACGGCTTCTTCTCAGCCACTCTTCCATGAAAACAATTACATCAAAATTTTTAAAGACGCACAATGCTAACATGCCAAGATTTTGGTTAGCTCTTTGGGAACCAAATACTGGAGCAAAAACACTGCTTTATGTCCGTCAAGCTGAGTAATGTTTGGCATTTTCCACTGAAGCAACCTTTCCCTGATAACGGTCAGGAACAAGTCTGAAAATTGCATGGGATGACAGATGCTCAATACTTTGGCACTATATGATAGATCCACCTTAGACTGCAGAAAGGTTTTAGGAGGACCCAAACTTGTCTCAGCTGACACTGTAAAGGAGGCCATGCATAGTTTGGACATGTCACCAGCGTTTAACAGGACTAGCACCATTAAGGAGTAATTTAACCTCCTCATGATAACTCTCTAGCCAAATAGGTTAAACCTTTTAGCCAACCAGACATTTTCCTCCTATACTTGTACAATTCAGAAATCACAGTTCCATCATAAATGTCACATAAATGTGATATTAGAACGGAACCTGTTCTCAATCAATAAAGCAGCAAGTTCACAACTGATAGTCATTACAGACACCTGTCAAATGACCCCCCCCCCCGAAAAAGGGAAAAAAGAGATCATGTTGTAGGTCACATTTATGCAGAAACATAAAAGTCAATTTAAAAAAACTTTCAAGCAACACTGCTCCACGGAAAGTGACTATAATCTCACAATAGATGATTGCTAGACCTAGTTTTGATGGACTGTTTTCAGTACATTCACCAGGTTCTTTCAGAGTATCATCAATAGGCCAAATAAAAGATTTCTACTCGTTAGTATACTTTTGCTGAAGTAAACTGTCTTGTGCCATCACTCTATGTCTCCTGAAGAAGGCGCCATAGATTAAGCAAAAACAACAAAATATGAGATTTTTTTTAAAACCCTTGTTTAACACTGTCCTGCAGTTTCTGTCCTGCAGAACCACATATGTATTGCGCGTTGAAGAATCCGTTACGCACATGTAAAAAAATGAAGTCCGTGTTTTTGTTCTTTTCCATCATTTGGTTTGCGGCTGCGGACCTAAAACCCCGGAAAGGTAAGAGCGGAACCCGGTGATGCTTTTTTATGTCCTGACATATGGAGCTTTAAATTTGTGGAAGGGAAAAATGAATAAGAAGAAAAAAGAATGTACTTATCAAATCAGACGACGATACAACTTTACGCTCGTTTGAGTCCGCCGTTCCTCTCAAACATAGCTTTAGGGTATTGTTGCTTTTTTCTTTTCTTCTTCTTTTTTTTATTTTGCCCCATGCTGTCACAGAAGTAGCCAAAAATGTTGTCATGATTTCTGTTCGTCTTAGAAAGAAAATGTTTCAGTGCCATTTGCAGATGATCGTGTTTAAGTCTAGTTTTCTTTATTTACTTTTACTAGATAGTAATACTTGAAGCTTTATTCTTTGACATCCAGGCTCCGGAGTGGTTTGTACTTTCAAAGACAAGACATACAGCCCAGGAGACAGCTGGCATCCTTATCTAGAGCCTTTTGGATTCATGTTCTGCATGCGCTGTGTCTGCACAGAGGTACCTTTTTACATGAACAAATCTAAAGGAATATTACACCAGAATTCTTAACTGACTGAGGAATTCAGAGTACTTGTAAACCCTGATATTGCTCCCTCTTAGATAGGCCATGTGAAATGTAACACAATCAAGTGTCCTGCCCTGCCATGTGAAAACCCAGTAGCTGAACCTCAGCGGTGTTGTCCAAGATGCACAGGTAGTGCTGCCTTTCTGTAAACACATTATCAGCTGAGTTCTACAGAGAGGGAACCTCACTTCACATCTTTTTTCTTCTGTGTGATGCGTCCTCCTCAGATGAGCCCAGGGTCCCTGCAGGACTGAGAGCCTCGGTGAAATCCTGCAGATATAATGGAAGTATTTTTCAGTCAGGGGAGACCTTCACCAAGCACGACCTCTTCCCATCAAAGCAAAGCAATCAGTGTGTCATGTGCACATGCTCTGTAAGTTGCACCCAGTTTACTTGCTTATGCTTTTAGATGAACTGCTTTATCATTAATCTGACAAGAAATGGTCAAATGCTGCTTTTCAGAACAAAGTCATTGTGTGCTTTATGGTCAGAAGACTATAGAATACAAAGAAAAAAGGGAAAAGTAAAACAAACAGTGTTCAGATCCTTGCCAGTTGGGGCTGTTGAGTATTTATAAATTCCTAACAATCCCTCTTTTTACTGGAAAGTGTTCTTTTAAACTGAAACATGAATAAGCACGACAACCATGGCATGAAAACTGCAGAAAATCAATGAGAGGTTTTTAACCACTAAATGTAGGCTGTATTAAATAAAAAAAAACCAAAGTGCTTAACCCAATGTTTCCATAACAGTTTGGAGACAGGTTTATGCTCCCCAATACTTTTACTATGTGCAAAATAGCTAGAGCCACTGTATAAAGGCCATTTGTACAGCATACAGTGTGAAATCATATGTTCAATGGTCTGAAAGGTCATTGAATGTGTGTATTGTGTTGCATTTTTTAGGGTGCACGTTCTGTTTTTACTACAGATAGGAAGCCTGCTATGTTATATCTGCTAATGTTCTTGGCAAAAAAGGGGACTGTTTTGATGAATTCCATTTTGTTTTTAATATAGTTGAAAGATGAAAGCATCTCGCTTTGGTTTGTGTGTTGGCTTTGCTTCTTTTAAATCAGCAGAGGAAAGCATAGAGAGGCAAACATGAAGCCAAAACCAAACTGAATAAGTTGTTCTTTACAGGGCAACCGGATCTGAGAAGCTAATAAATCTCAAATGAGACAATACATATCAATAAACAAAAAACTGTTTCTAATTTATATTGTGGTGGATGACATATGATGTTAATCACATTGCTGTATCTCTGTCAGTTGCAATTTGTTTCATTTTCACTGTTAAAAGCACAGAACAGTGCACATCTGTGCCATCAACAATGGAGTTACAATAGTTCCCTGCAGCTTTTGCAATGTATTACTATGCAATGTTGACTTTTTTTTTTTTGACACAATGATTGAGGGCAGTAATTCTGCATATCTTTTCACAGAATGGAAACATCTTCTGTGCTCTGAAAACATGCCAACCTATCACCTGTTCCTCACCAGTTTCATTCCCAGATACCTGCTGTTTGGTGTGTAAAGGTAGTCAAAATCCAATTGGAGAAAATGTTTTTTTCTTTTTTCCAATCTGGAATTGTATTTCTCAAGGATTTGAGATGTAGAACTGGGCTGATTTAAAAAAAAAAGTTCTTTTAGGCTAAGATTATTTTTTTATAATATGAAGCATACAATAGTCTCGATGCAAAGATATGCTTAAATTGAGTAGACTGGTGTTGAATCCAATTAAGTAAATTCAATCTTTTTAAGCTAAATCTGACAAAATAGGACAAAATATCTGAATGAATGTCAGTATGATATAATATGTTTTATGTTGGTCTCATCAGTACTGTGATCCACACACTTGGTTTTAACCTGTTTTTTCTTTTTCTTTTTTTTTGCAGACCATAGCACTAGTGGATCTTCATCAACTGAGGATGGAAATCTGCAGCTGAACAGAGGCGTTGTATGTTTTTAAAATCTTTTCTTTTACAGATTAAAAAAAAATTCCACCATATGTTAGGCTACTTTGCATGCAAACATTCCCTGTATTTGAAGAATATATATCTGAATGTAGTGCACGGCTGCCAAAAGGTATTATCATTATACAGCTGCATTAATTATAATTATAATACTCAGGTTTGAATCTTACAGGCAACAGACAGGTAAATCAGTTAGTTTTCTAATGGGATCATTCGGGTCATCTGCACAAATTCACATTATTCAGATTAGTCGTGAAACATTAAATTCCCTGTGATCATGAAAGACAAAGGCTTCAAATTGAATTTATGTTAACCATGTGGACCATTTGCCCTAACAACTGCACTTGGTTGCTGTGTTGTTGTATTTTGAATGGGTGGAAAAATCTGATATGTCTGCGGTGTTTCAGATGTCTGCAGCCAGGATATGAACTTTTTGATTTAGGACATGGTGTGAGGCTCCCTGAGCTATCACTCATGGAAAAGCAAGTAAAGCCAATAGCTGCACAGACGAAGAGTAACTGTATTTCATCATGTCTGTATTCACAACAGAGGCATTCGGTTGACCAGTGTTCTGGAGAGCAGAGCAGGGCGCGGTCTGACCGTGCCACTCCACCCAGGGTCAAGCTTTCTCCCAGAGGCCTGAGCCTCAATAAACTTAACCTCAAAGGGGCTTCGGAGACCACTGTGAAGATTTTGTTGCAGAGGAAACACCAAAGAGGTGAGACTTTGGCTAAACAGATCATTTATAGGTATGCGATTTTATGGACACTTTCCTCGCAAATTTATGATTGTTTCCGTATGTAGCGCAATGCTCAGATGTTTTCCATTTCTCCCAGTCTGTTTATACAATGGCAAGACATACTCTCATGGAGACATGTGGCATCCAGTTTTGGGGAAGGTCTTGGAATGCATCTTGTGCACTTGTACTGATGGCCTCCAGGACTGCAAACGCATCACATGTCCAAGCCAGTATCCGTGCCAGCATCCTATAAAGTCAGCAGGAAAATGCTGCAAGACTTGTCCAGGTAGTCAAGCATAGCGTGCCACATGATAACTGTTCATACTGATACAATGCTAATTAGCTTTAAAAACAATCTACTCAACTTTTTATCTCTGTTTCTTTCTGTACAGAGAGTAAAGCTGAAAGCAACCAGACCCAGTGCTATCTCGGGTATAAAAATAACCTCTTGGTGTATAAAGTGGAATCCTCTTTGAAAGTTGATTCATCTAACACCGTTAGGATCATCGCAGTTGAAAGACAAAGTACAGCCGAGGTTGAAGTGCAAGTATGGAACATCATAGAAGGTAATGTACTGTAGCTAATTTTCAATTGGACCACATGACATTTTTTTAACATTTTGGGAAATGCTCTTTCAGTTTCTGGCTGAAATTTAGATGATACGTTTAATATTGCTCATGTACAGGGTCTTCCTAAAACATTCAGCCACTTTGCATTAAGCTTTGCATCTCATTTGACGAGATGTTTTCAGAAATTTTCAAGATGTCCATCAGCAGATTGTGTTGCCATTTAACAAAGCAGTGTAACTGTTTAATGTGCAATGTAAAATGTACTCTTCTGAATTTTGTCAACAAAGGGGAGTAGTTGTCTACATCTATAAAAAGTATTGACTTGATATAGATGCACAGTACTACTGACCTAATTTTGGATTCTCATCTGTGTTCTTCATTTATACAGGCGTTTTACAAATAATGGAGATTGATGATGTTCAAAGAAAATACATTATGGACCATCCAGAAAATTACACGCTGCTTGCGACGCTTGATGAAGGTTTGTTCTTGACTCAGTATTTAAATGATCATGTGATGTATTTATAAACAGATTGGGAGACAAATTACAGGAGGACAAATGGTAACTTATTCACATGTAATGCTTCACAATGGTTTGTGGATGAAAATTTTGCAGCATTTAGTTGGAAACATTATAGATCTTTGCAGCCAGACATTGCTGAAGGGGATGGATTTGAGGCCAATCAATACCAGTATGAAACCTTAAGTCTTATTACAATGTAAAGTGGTGCATTCAGTTGTTGTAAAGTGCCAAATTAGCTATAGGTGATTTTGTTGTAAAGTTGGTCACTTTGACACTCATTTGGATTTTTTTTCACATCCCATGGCTTCATCCTTCAGCTTCAGGAATTGCTGAAGAGCAACTTCATATTTAGTCCTTTCATTTAAGTGAATAAGCAGATCTAAACCAAACCATCCAAATTGTAGGGGTTCAGGGTTTGTGTTTCATTTGTCACCTGTTGTGTTTAAATTCTGGGGGATATTTTTTTTCCAGTGGTTTTCCTTGTGTTTGTGTGCGTGTATGTGTGTCAGATTCACATTAACGGAAGTCCATTTTTTCAGAGACATGGCGAAAATTTAAAGAAGAAGGAGAAAATCTTAGTAAAGCCCCTCAGGCCACAGTTTGTGAAGACGGCATTCGGGAGATAGTGACTTTCCTAAATCCCAAGCACACCGAGGGCCTGTGTTCACCCTAATCACAACTCGCAATATCAGTATTACCATTTACTATATGGCATACATACATAATCAGTTGATACATGTTGCACTTGGATTTTATTCCTGCAAGGGGAAACTTTTATTCATAATGTTATTTCTTATCAGTTATTTGATACAGTATTGTCCAACAGGTTTTAATCATATCATTTAATTTCTGAATGATTAGGGTACACAACACAGGACACAGTTATGTGGTTGGTTAACTTGCAATAATTTAAGTGTTATTTGATTCGATGGATTTTGTTGAAAGCTCTTAAATGAAGATAAGGAGTATAAGTTGCAATGTTGTAAATTAAAACAGAATGGAATGATTAGCAAATCTCATAAACCCATATTCTATTCATGGTAGAAAACGTAATGCACAAAACATAGAATGTTGAATGTGAGACATTTTACTATTTTTTGAAAAACCTGAGCTCATCTCAAATTTGATAGGCGCAACAAGTATCAAAAAAAGTTGGGACAGGACCATGTTTACCACTGTGTGAGCATCCCCTCTTCTTTTTACAACCGTCTGTAAGTATCTGTGAACTGAAGAGAGGAGAGTTGTACCATTCATTCAGTCCTGGCCTGGGTTATGCTCATCTTATTAAAGATTTTATGATGTGCCAAATGTTTTCAGTTGATGAAATTGCTGGACTGCAGGCAGGATAATCCAGCACATGGATTCTTGTACTTTAAAGAAATGTTGTTGTAATAGATGCAGTAAGTGGTTTAGCATTGTCTTGCTGAAATACATGAGGCTCTAAAACTCAACGAAACTCTAAAAAAAATCGTTTCCATGTCATTAACCTGTTTCAGTATTGATTGTGCTTTTCCAGATGTTTAAGTTTTCAGTTCTATTGGCACTAATGGACCGCCATAACATCAGAGATGGAGCTTTTGAGTGCTAAAAACAAGCCATGTGGTCTCTTTCCTCTTTAGTCTGATGTGGCACCTGTGATTTCCAAACAATTTTTCAAAATTTCAATTAGGCTGACAATAGAACAGTTTTCCACTTGACTTCATTCTAATGAGATATGACATTTAAAGGAGATTTGACCCAGAGAACATGGCAGTGTTTCTGGATCAAGTTATCATATGGTTTTTCCTTTGTCTGCTTGAGCTTTAACCTGCATTGTGACCGATGTTCATAGACAGTGATATCTGGAAGTGTTTCCAATCCCATGCATTGATGACCGAACCATGTCTGTGTAATGCAGTGTCATCTGGGATGAAAATTATAGGCATTCAGAAGAGATTTTTGGCCAACACACTTAAACAGAGAAATTTCCAGATTTTTTTATGACATTATGTATATAGGGAATGGAATATTCAAAGACTTCACATTTTTACATTTAGAAACATCATTCTGAAACTGCTTCACAATTTTTTTTTTTTTTCAAATTTCTGAACCCAGTTCAGCTAATCTGACACTCTACCTCTTCAAGGTGCTCTTTTTCTATTCAATCATGTCACCGACTTCTTAACTTATTATTACCATTTTCCTCCAGCTGTTCCTTTTCCGTTCCTTTTTACTTGTCCAGCCCTTGGTGCCTCCATCCCAACTTTTAGAAATGTTGCTTCCATCAAATTCAAGAAAAGCCAACGTTTAGGAATATTTTATAGATTTTTGTGTGTTATATTGTGAATGAAATATTAATTTATGAGATTTGAAAATCAGTCTATTCTGTTTTTACTTACATTTTACACACAGCATCCCAAGTCTTTTGGAACTGGGGTTATATTTGAGCAGTGGGGACTGTAATATCTTTATGTATGTTTATTCAGTAATAGACAACGCTGAGGGATCAGTACCCCTTTGGACAACTATATGAAAGTAATTTGTATTTTTGAATATGCTAGGGCCACATAATGTTAAGAATGTAAACTTTTTTTAAATTCTTTTTATTGGATGTTATGTGCATCAACATAATTATTGTAAATAGGAGCTTGCTGTTTCTTCTACGATTTCTGTGTTTATACATTTGATTTTTTTTTTTTTATGAGGTAGAAAGTAGCAGCAGGGGTATATACATAACATTTTCACAACTGTTTAGTGGATTGCTAGAACACAGCCTTTCTGAATCCTTCTTTATTATGTCAAATATAGACCTACTGTTGCTATTTTTTTGCAGCTGCAAAATTTGGTTTATGTTCATAGCCATTGACATTTTACAGCTTCACATACCTTCAGTGATTGTATTTTACAGTGGACTTAAGTTGATCTGGCTTAATGCAGTATGTACTTCTGCTCACAGCTACGGAAAACTATAAAGTGCTCCCTGGTGTTTCACACCATTAAAATACTGTTTGGTGGATTTTGTTTTTTGGCTGTTACTTGCGTATTCAACATCAATCACAGATACCACTACAGTCACAATATGTCCTCTTGACAAGGTATGCCTCAGTGCTTGAAGTTGGTTTCGTGAATGATTTGCTGATTCCTCAGTGATCTGCATACCAGCTACAGGAGAGCGGCCCTAACACCGGCATCGCCTGAAGGCTTCCATCAAATAAATCTCCGGAAGTCTGGATAAACTGAATTCCCGCTTGAGATAAAATGTTATTGGAGACATGGAAATCAAAAGCAGAAGTTAAAGAAACCTACATCATACACAAAACTTCCACACATAGCATCATCAGATCACTTCTTACAGGTTTTTACAGCTTAATAACACCAAGGTGATTTGTCTGTCTCATAGTTAATTTTTTTCTGTCTTTTAAAGATTTACTGAAATTTATTCTTGTTCAAAGTTTAAAAAAAATGATATTTCATTTTTCCTTATTTTACCATAATTAATGTTTTTCCTTACAAGCTTCATTTATTCAGGATGGAGGATGGGAGCTAAAGATAGTCTCAGGTTATTTTTGCTGGTATATCAGATCTCTTTTTTTAGTGCCATCGAGCCAAAAATATTTTCAGCTAAATCCAATCAGCTGGCACAGGATGTACAGTGTAAAGATGTGGGGTGATAAATTGTACAGCAGAGATTTACTAGTGGCTATAAACATATAATTACCATTCAAGCCAAATTTTCCATGAAATGGCCACCAGAGTGCTACATATATGTTTCCTGTAAAAACACAAGGGAAGTTATAGAGGAAGCCCCCCCTCCACAAAAAGTCCAATCTACCCTGACTGGTCAGTTCCACTGGCCTTAATGGATACCACCCACTAATCTCACATTGGCTTTGCTGAAGTTTGAATCATCAACTTCTTTCTGTTGTTTTCGAGGACAGAAAAAAAAACCCTTTAAAATACAGTAAAGAACATGGGCAAAATACTAATATATAGGTGATGGTTAATGCAAGTCAGATCATATAAAAATTTCAAATTTGTTTTAATTACAACTTTACCAAAATGTGGTGAAGAGGTTTTCATGTATTGAGCCTCAGGACATGGTGCATATAACAAAACAAAACAAAAATGAAACAAATAAATAAATAGCCAAATGAATGAATGAAAAGATAAATACACAAATAAAAAAAATAAATAAGATCAAATAAAATAAAGGAAAGCATACTCCCTTTTTTAACTTAATACAGCTTTTTTTTGGGGGGGGGGGGGGGGGGGGGATCAAACCGAAAAAACACACTCCTGACCCCCCGTCACAAATCTGTCTCTGGTGTGCCTTTTTTTTTTTTAAAAAAAGGGGGGGGGGGGGGGGGGGGGGGGGGGGGGGGGGGGGGGGG
>JBBBVU010000016.1:8520023-8552868 GCA_037177055.1 Atherinosoma microstoma
CCCCCCCCCCCCCCCCCCCCCCCCCCCCCCCCCCCCCCCCCCCCCCCCCCCCCCCCCCCCCCCCCCCCCCACCCCTGTAAAGATTTTGATATATTCACTGCAATATATCTATACTAAGCAGAGCAATTTTTGTATTTTAGATTTGGTTCTCAGATTACTTAAATAACATTTCTGTAATGTGATTTTTTTTTTAGACTCAAGAGTAACACAGAGTAAAAGAAATGGATAATATTGAATAAATATGCCAGAATCACCACAAAGCAAATGCAAACCTTATAATAACAGGGCTATGGATAGTGTAGCCTGGTCATATGAGGCAGGACTGGGAAAGCAGCAGCAGTCCTTTTGCTCAGCAGCACTGTGTGCTGTCTTTCTGCAGCCCTGCTCGATCAACAGGTGTCAAATTATCGCTGTGGTTCCCATGACTCAGTCAGTGTGCAACTGCAGATTTGGTCAACTGAGTGGGCGCTTCACAAAAATATTACTTCCCTCCTCTGTGAAGTCCCGACATGCTCTCTGTCCCCTCCCTTTAGACAATGACCCATTGTGTTTCTTTCACACTTTGAGCCACACAGCTCTGTTCATCTCTCACTAAAAGCTTGAAACAATATTTGGAAAATTACTCACTTCCCTTGCATGCCTTCATTACTTCCACAAAAAAAGCTGCCATATTTTTATGTTTGCTTTTGGACCTGACAGTTTACTAAAGTCTCTCTCTTAGCTGCCCAGAGACATTGTTCCGGTCAAAAGGGTGAGAAAAGGGAGCTCTACTCAGTTGCTGCCAACCTAAATTGGCAGCATTAAATTTAAATGATCATTTCCACTCAGTCTCCCATGCAGTCCATTTAGACCGAGATATTACATTTTTACGGGGTTTTTTCATTAAACATACCATGTCCATGAAAAGCATGTTTTGATGTCTTTATTTGTCATTTCTGATGGAAATCCCATCAGTCTGCATTTTGTGGATGTTCAAATTCATCCTGTGGGCTAATTCAGCTATGCATGCTTAGTCTTGGCTCTGGCAATTGTAACAGCTGGGGGCAGTCAGTAGGTATAAATCATGCAGTCGGTCAGCTCTCTGTGTATGTGTACTCCACCCTGCTGCCCATGCAGCCCAGATTCAGTCAGAAGTGAAGAAAATGTTGGACTTGGGGTCATGACTTGGCCCAGAACTGGAGGCACTTTTTGGCCAAAAACTGTGATATTAACAAATTTGCTTTTCAGCTATTTTGTATGTACCTTCTTTGTGAGGCAGTCAGGGTGAATTCATGCACATTGCAGGAAGACTTTGAAGTGGGTCATGTTAATGTCTATTGCAAATATGCTTTTTATTGTTTTGCATTGATTACAATTTTTGCAAAGGCAAGTTGCAGTGTTTTGAAAAAGAAAGAAATCATTTCTTAATATGATGCAAGCTATAAGTTCTTAGATGCATGCACCGTTTGTGAGGAACTGAAGCATTGCAAAATCAATCAGGCAGTCTTTTGATTCAAAGGGAGCCAAACTGTGTTAAGTAAATTAAGTCTGATAGATGTGTTTGCTTTCATAGCTGATTAAGGTGCTCAGCAGAACCCCTGAGTTTATACTTCATCAAAATACTTCCGAAAGTTATCAAGAGCTCTGTTTTTTACACCCTTACCCTCTCATTAATTAAGTTGGCCCTGATCATTTTAGCTGATGATTGGAGTGTTGCCAACAGAACATAGACAATAGTAGGATACATGTCATGGACCTTTAAGTCTTCTTCCCACCCTACCAGGAGTGGCTGGACCTAAACCTAAACCTCAGAATTTTAAACATATGCTTGTAATGACTGTAAACGATTCAAGACAGGCACTTTTTTTTCACAGGAGGAGCAACAACAACTTCACAGTTTTGATCAGTAATTAATAATGGGCTCTATTCAGATGTCAGCCAGAGTATCTGAGGCCTTTCCAGGATTACATGATAAGTATGTTACAGTTCAATTGTCCATCAAAAGAAATAATGAATAGTTCAGTCTGCAGTGAACTCATTTGGCGCTTGAGTAATGAGGAGTGTTGATGAGGTATTCAGGCCTATTCTTTCTGAGCCAAATCTGGTGTCTGAGTCTCCATGGGGTTATTCTCAAAGCTTAACTGTTGGCCCTCAATTTGAGAGTCAAACAAATCTCGCCCAAACATTTCTCAGCCTTGATTGCTGTGATGACCGCTCCAGATGTGAAACTGTGCTGTGTTTGAATACAGAGGGGGAAAAAAAGAAAAGAAAAATGAAAAACATATAGGTAAATAAACAGATCTGCGTTCCTAAGACACAGACCATCAATGCCTTTCGTCACCATGCCCTTTGTTATTTTTGCTTTTGGACAGAGTTTCCTACTCTTCTGCCAGATTTTGTTATATCACCAAGACCACGGATAAAAAATATGTTTTCAGTTAATAATTCAACTCATTGATTTTTCATGGTTAGAGCAAAGAAGGTTACAGAAGAAAAAGCACAAGTGAGCCTTTCTGTGTTGATGTTAATGTGAGGAAGCGTCCAATAAAAATAAAAAAGGAATGATTTTTCTCTGGCTTCACTCTATAACGTGACGTACAACTAGCTTTGTGCTTATTAAAGTGAATAACTTTCCCAAATTTGGAGGAAATAATTTACAGTTGTGCGGACTGTGAAATTAACTCCAGCCTTGAGGTGATTTGTCTCACCAGTAGACCATTTTCACTTCTAACAAGCGAGCCCGAGCCTCCAGTGTTAACAAGTCAGATCCATGTATTTACAGCAACGCATTAATCAGTAGAACACATTTTTTATATACTCTAAACTTCCAGAATAATAAACCCGATATCATAACAAATTATATCATCAGAGTATAGAAGAGAAAGGTAGTTAGGGTCAAGGGGTCTGAATACAGAGAGGCTCTTTCCCATGAGGTTGCATTGTGGGAAGAGTGAGATCTAGTGTTTTTCAACCTCCATAAGAGCCAACTCTCTTTGACTCTATACTGTTACTTTGATTTGAACCATTCTGCTTCTCTCTTATCCTACTCTGAAAAACCCATTTTTAGAAATTTGCAGCTAATGTTGATGTGCTGTACTCGAAATAAATCAAACTCTTTTGTTTACATAAAAAATGCTGAAGTAGTTGGACCATTTTTGGCCACTGTACTGCTCAAATTTGTATCTAAATAAAGCCTCCTTCCTTATTTGACAGCCTGATTATGTTGTGAATATCTTTTTTTCTTTTCTCCATGGTGATATATTCTTTGTCTTAGTAAGGTAGCAGTAAGTGTGTGGCCATTTTCTATTAGGTGCATGCACCGATTCATATTTAACCAGAGGATTTTTTTTCATTTATCACTGGATACAACATGAGTATGCCCAGATGTGGCAGGGAGAACTGTTGCATACTTCAGCACATCTATAAATAAACACAAACAAAAGGGAAAAGGAAGATGTGCTTCACTAAACAACTGGTGGAAAAAGCTGAAGGATTACCACCTAAGTTCATTAGTGTTCTTCTTAACCATGTTGTCAGTATAAACATGTGGGGGAGTTTGTCTCTGAAAGGTTACTTAAGACTTTTGGAAGTTTGTGATGAGGTCAGTGAGTGCTGTGCTTGGAATAAAACAACTCATAAACACAAATGCTCATTTCCCAAAACTTTGGAGCACTATAACAGCCTCTTGCACAATAGTAGGCATCCTTTTTTTTTTTTTTTAGATCAAACAATTTCATTGTGAAAACACTGCTCTTATGCAACCATTGATAATTAAAGTGCCTATCATTATCACTTCAAAATTACTTTGTAATAGCATTCAGGCTAAATAAGTCCAGTGGCTGTACAAAAAATGCATCGTGTTACTGAACAAATTCTCAGAGGGCTTTGACTTAAGTCGCCCTCAGGCCTGGATAAAGCAGTAAATGGAAAATGTGTTATGGAAAAATAATTATATACAAATGTGAATAGATTTAAATCGCGTTTCAGCAGCAGCTGCAGTGTCCAATACTGTGGGATATCGTTACAAAACGGACAAGCTCTACTGAGCGGAGCCGGGCTCCAGTGGACTGGAAAATAGTATTTCTGTAGCAGAGTGTCTCTGCCACTTGGCACAGTCTCCTCATTACCATCAAATATACCGCTAAAGATGAAAAGATGCCAACCAGACCCTCAGACTGAAGCCTAGGTGTTTGCCTGATAACATCCATCAGGAAAATAACAGATTGTTGTCAATGTGTTAAACTTTACCAGACATTTTTTACCTTTAAGGGGTAAATCAAAATAATCTTCATATTATCTAAAGTGATTATTTTGCTCCAAAATTGAGCTTCAGTGTCACTAAAAACTAAGACATTTTCACAAGAATTCCATATATAAATGTCTCCAGGATCTGACTGGAGTGAAAAAACATTTAAGTTTTGGGTGTATACTTAATGATTCTGATTGTTTTGCAAAGAAAAACAAATATGAGAGTTAAATATTGTATCAAGACAATGAGCTAGCCACAGTACTAAAGCTATCCGCAGGCAATGAGTTTGCTAAATGTAGGTAATACATAAATTATCTATCATTCACTACAGACAGAAAAATATCCTGATATTAATGTAAACACATAAAATCCTTCTGAGGGCCCACTGTTTTATCCCGCTTAGGCCGAATGTGCATTCCACACCTGCAAGCTGCTCTGAAGACAAATAATGGAAATCATATGACCGACGGGGCCTTGGGAATGAACAATGAAAACAGTACATGACTAGAAATTTAAGATAACGATCATTCAAACCCTGCAATAATATGACACATGACATTTCAGTTTTCGGTGTAAGAAGACATTACCAGTCAATTCCTAGAACCAAAAACTGGAATTGTTTTCATAATGTGGAGCATAAATCATGTTGGACTTCATGGATATGTTCAAAACATCCAACAACTGCAGCTCCCCCAAACATCCATCCATAGATAATCAAATGAAAGGATAATGCATAACCAAAAGGATACATGTTCGTTAAGAATACGTAATTTGCTCTGATTAGAAAATAGTGTGACAGCTCAGAAGCAGCCAGTCTATTGCTATTAGACAGCTGTAAGTCTCAATGCAAACTCTAAATATGAAGAGGATAAAGGCCTGACTTTAATAACCAACTCTTACATTCTTAGCTACAATTTCAACAACTTTTTCACAGCTTGAAAATACAAATGCACACATGTAGTTTAACCAGTTCTTCTTCTTACCTGTACAAGTGAATGTTGCTTGGCACATACGATGCATACGTGTTGGATTCATTGGTTAGTAGTGATGCAGCTATTCAACACCATCAGACTCACAGCAACACACTGAGAAACAATTTCTGCACATGCCGCCCAGTCTCATGGAGTCCATAACTGAATGCTACAGTGAAAGACAGCACTGGTAATCATATATTCTTAATCTAACTAATCTAATCTAATCTAATCAAAATCTAAAATAAATCTACTCTAATCTAGATTATTTGCATCCTCTACGCAACACAGTGAAGAAACAACGGAGTGTGTCCAGAGTGAGGCTTCGCCAAGTCCAATGCAGGACAGAAAGGTACCGGAAATCATTCCTACCAGCAGCCATCACTTGCTGGAACAAAGCAGTATATTCTTTTGATTAATTATTACAATTGGTTTTTTTTGGGTTTTTTTTTTTAAAAACAAACAAACATAAAAAACTACTACAACATTGTAATTTCCCTCTAGGATAAATAAAGTATTTTTCATTTCATATGGCGTGCAACCTACAGGATGGTTAACATAGTTTGGAGCTGGCTAGAAGGACTCAGCCTTTGTTGTTAAATTATTCTATTACAGATGCACAACTTGGTTTTGGTATTTTCTTTTACTTGAAGTTTATTTTTTACCAACACCAGCAGGATATCATTCATGACAAAACGAAATCACGACTTCGCTAAGCACTCAGACATAAATGAAAGCACCTGCACAGGTGGAAGTTCAGGCCCGATTTGGTCTGTGTTTTTACCAGACTGCAGGCTGGCTGCTTGTTCCATTGTTTTCTCATGGACCATCATGTACTTTGTTTTCATGTCCCTCAGCAGTGATAGAGCTTCCTTACAATCCTCCCTGTTAACGCCTGCGCTGCGTATAGCACTGCCTGTGTGGAAAACAGCGTTACATGAAGTAAAGTAAGGCTGAAATGGGTATTTCACTTGAAAATCACGACATGTAAAGAAGACATGTGCAAACCTAAGGCGACTACTTTTATTGTTCCAGTCCCTTTGATATCCTTGATCATATCATAAACCCTTTCAGCTGGCTGCTTTATGGGTCTCAAAAGTGGCATTTCCTTTATCTGTGCCCAGAAAAAATAAGAAGGTAATAACATGGGGAGATTTATTAGAATTTGAAGGCAGTGATGTGAATTTGAATCCATCTTGTGTGGCAAAATTTCAAACCTTTTTCTCTCTTTCTCTGTACGGTGTCTGGATGCTATCAAGTTTTGGTTTCGAGTCTCTGTAGACATTGAGATTCCTCAGTGTGTGCTCCAGCCTCCGAACAGCTGTTTGAATTTCTGTTGAAAGAAAAGAAAAATAAACATTACCGTTTTCTATGGGATGACTGTATAGACTGATTATTCTACTGTAGCAGCTCATTAGTTTACTCAACTTTAATTACAAAAAGAGAAACGTGACACAAAAATTGCAATGATTTTCAACATTTTTACATTTTAAAATGCCAACATTTTATTCACATAGAATAAAGTGTTGAAAATGAAATATTGTACTATTTTGTGAAAAATATTAGGTCATGAATTATAGCAGCATCACCTCTTCTTTTGACAACATAATGGAAACATCTGGGAATTGAGGACACCACTTGTTGGACCTTAGGGAGAGGAATGCTGTCCTATTTTTGTATAATATTGGATTCTCAAGTACAATCTTTGGTATTTTCTGTGCCACTCCAGGACCCAGACTTTTCTGTTAAGAAGCCATGCTGTTGCAAAAGAAGCAATATGCGGTTTTGGGTTGTCTGCTTATATGCAAGGCCTTCCCTGAAAAGGAAATATGGGAGCATATATTTCCCTGAAACTTTCATACATTTCATACCTTTCAGCATTGGTGGTGCATTTCCAGACATGCAACTTGCCAGTTCCACGGGCACTAAGGTATCCCCATATGATCAAAGATGTAAGTTTGTGGCACCCATGATCTCCAAAAAGAATATCTAATTTTCATTTCTCTGACCACAGACCAGTTTTCTACTTTGCTTCAGTCAATCTCCAGATTCTCTGATTATTTCAATGATATTATGAGGTGTAGGTTCAAAACCCTCACAATTTTATCTTGAGGAACATTAATCTGAAATGATCCCATAGACAGATTTTTGTGACTCGATATACTTCTGCCCACTTTTACTTCTAAGAGACCCTGAATCTTTAGCTGCTTCGATGCTCTTTTAAAACCTACAGTTACAGGTTGTTACTGACCTGTTGCCAGTTAGTTGCAACATGTTCCTTCAGGCATTTTGTCTTGAAATCTGCCATCAAATTCAAGGTGAACTTATTTGTTCATGAAATAATAAAATGCCTGACTTTCATCATTTGATAGTTTTTATGTTTTATGGGTTTTTTTATGTTATGAGATTTTACAATGATCAAATTCTGCTTATAGTTACATTTTACACAGCATCAAAATATTTTGGGAACTGGGTTTGTAAAGAAAAAAAAAGAAAGAAAAGAAAAGAAAAGAAAGTTGCTGCAGGGGAAGCTAAATTTACTCCTCACCTACTGGTTTTAACACGCCAGAATTGGCCTTTGCATCCATCACCGTGTTGAAGCATGTGGAGTGTTCGGGTCTGGTTTTGGTTTGGTGCTTGTTTTCTGAAGTTTTCTTATCTTCAGATGGAGGATGAAATTCTAACTCCCTCTCATCTTCTGCCTACGCAACAAACACAGAGAAGAAAGAAAAAAACCTCACTGAAAAGGGGAGATTATTTCAAATGTTGAGACAGAAAGCTGGTGTAAACACTTAGGAATGAAAAGACTTTATCGCCCAACCTAGAGGAACTTTGGCTCTTTGAAAGAGGAACTTGCGCATACCTGAGTTAAAAAGAAGTGTTTTATATTTTCCTTAACAGTGCTCCTTTTCTTGCCCTCAGATCCTGTAGTTTTCTTGACAGATGCTCCACATTTATCTGCCTGAGTTTGTGTGGTACAAGGTGGATTTAGTAATAATGGTCTCTTTGATACCTTTGGAGTATTTTCTTCCACCTGCAATACAGGAAATATCAAAATAAAAAGTGAATCACTGATGAAAGTGGAGGTTGCAGAAGCTCTGGGAGACACAGAGACAATTATCACCCCTCTCTGTCCAGTTGTCTATGGACTGGACAAAAACTACCTTCTTTGGTCATATTGTGTTCATTTACGCACATTTTCAAATATTACTGATGCGTAACCCAGCCCACCTTCCATTTTGGATCAGTGGAAACTTTCAGTGGACGCTTCAGAACCTCTTGTTCCCTTTTCTGCTTTATTTTTATTCCAAGTCTCTCTTGGAAGTAAAATGTGAGCAAGGGAAAGCGTCCTGTGTTGAAACAAAAAACACAAGGGTGATTTTAAATATCTTGCGACAATCTTTAAGAACTTATTTTTAGAAAATGATGTTACCTCTCTTCTGTGTGGTCAGGGGATTGGAGTGAATATCTAATTCACGAAGCATTGGGAAAAATGAGGCAGCAATCAGAGCTTCTTCTGTTGCAATCTGATAACAGACAACTGATGAGAAAAGTGAGCTCATTTCTAAAAATAGACATTTAATAGGTGGTGTGTTATGTAAAATGACAGCACACCTTGTTATAAGCTAGATTAAGGAACTGAAGTTGTGGTAGTGGCACACTGGATCCTTTACAGTCCTCCTTCAAGCTGCCTGTGTGAAAATTCTTAATTACCTTCAAATATTAATTCGTGTTAGGATTGGATTCAGCGTGGGCTGAGTTAAGGATCAAAACTGACTAAATCAATATATCCGAGGATGCTAAACAAATTCTGACCTATATCACATTAAGTTATTTAAAAATAATATCAAGCAGATGCTGAGTGTTTACCTTCCTCCTCAGCAGAGATCGGCATAGATTTTGAACAGTCCATCACTTCCATGTTGGGTATTTCAGAAATCTGGTTCCCTTGTAGGTTTAGGTATTTCAGCCTATAAATGACAGTTGAACATTTTTGTGACTGCGTTAGGTGATGTACAGCAAACCTCAAACCATATAATAACCTCTTCAGGGTTGCAAGACAGTAGAAAACTTCAGAGGACAGTTTGTTATCGTCAAGCATCAGGACTTCAAGAGCTTCAAACTGTTTGTCTTCCTCTGCAGCTGGCCTGCAGGAAAAAGGAAAAAAACGAACTGTACAATTTAATAACATCTGAGACGCATGCACACAGAAATGTATTCAGGAATGAGTACATATAACACAGTTACAAATATATTCTACGGACGTCCTGATGTATAAGCAGGTGTATTGAATGTGGTTATATTCACTTCACCAGAATCAGGAGTGGGAATTTAGAGCACTTGTGCACCCTCTTTTGGTCAGTTTGAAAACTAAAGCTTGTGGAATTTCTCAGAAACGACCCGTTTGTACAAGTCATTATGTGACACATTGCCATTGTGCTGATAAAATGTGCTTATGGAGATGTAACATGACAACACACAACAACAAAACCAAAACATGAAGCTATTTGTTCATGGATTCAACATTTCTTACATTTGAAGCAATATGCTACAAATAAGATAAACATCCTCCATTACTTTAGATTTGTGAAAATTAAAGTACGTACAGCTGAGTGGGGTAATGGCTTGGAGAACCCAGATTAGGAGGGAGATGATGAAGCTGATTTCCACTCAGATGAAGAACTTTAAGACGCGGAACCCGACCGAGGGAGGCTATAGCGTCAGCTGATAAATTGTTGTAGGAAAAATCTAAAACCTTTAGGGGTTAAAATTCATTAATCATATGAACATGACTGCATTTAAAAGAAAAAAAAAGAAAGCATGATCGATCTACTGCCTCCCTCTAGTGTTGTTTTATTAAAGTTTCCACTCAGACATCATGACGTAAGAGATTTTGAGAATCAGGTTTTGCATTTCATATCAAAGTCTTACCTCAAGAAGAGGGAAATCAGCAGCATCAAATATCATGTTGCAAATTCCATTTAGAGACAGATTGAGTTCTCTCAGAGATGCAAAACAGCTGAAAGACCCTGTAGAAAACAAATGACAGCTCCTGATGCTTTTTTCCCCCCTCCAAGAAGCACAAAATCCGGCCAAAGACATATCTATATGGGAATTATTTACCTAAAGAGAGAGAGTTAATGGACGCGTCGATGTAAGCTACATTTTCAAACGCCTTGAAGTCGTCCGGCTTGACCTGCGTGCAGGAAAGAAAACGTCTTAAACTGTATTCACTCACAGACCACCAAATGAAATTGAGGAAAATGGGGAAATTCTTACAGAATTTAGATTCTGCTCACTGATATCGACAGAGCAGAGCTGAGATGGTTCGTCAACATAGTGCAACTGGAGCTATAAAAGATCATTTAAAGTGTTGGGGACTGGTTCAACTATCTTAAGGAACATTCTGACACATAATATCACTTATTGCCAAGAAGAGCCCATTTACCGTGACACCACAAGGAGGAGCAACCTTCTGGTTCTCACATTTCCAACAAGTCTCCTTTATTTTTCCTTTTGTCCTGTAAGTCAGCGTCTCTTTCTTTCTTTGTGCCACAAGCCAACGACCAGCATCTATAAAAATAAAAATGGCATGTCAGCAGATGTTGTTAGCAGTTTAGAAAATGGGAACTTTTAAGGTTTGCAGTTTATAGAATTATCATTGATAGATATTTTCTTGCATATCATAGAAAAATGGTCATTATCAGTGAAGTTGGAGACTGATTTTCAGAGTAATGGATTTGTCCAACTGACTTACACGAAGCAAATAGATTTTATTAGGCTCTTTTGTTTAAAATCAGAAACACTGATTATATCTAAAAGGGATGATTAGATGTAATCTGGATTACATAAGGAGAATACAAAATGAATGCACTATAAGACAAGATTGCATTTTAAACGTGAAATTATGAGCATCAAATCAAATTTTATTTCTAAAATTGTTTAAAATAGTATGTATTACATTAGAGTACAGTTACAATGGCAAAGATTACTTTAGTACAAAACAATATCATGACATTTTGATTACATCTTTTAAAACCATGGAAACAAATACTTAAATAGACAAACATTGTTTGAAAAGGTTTGGGTAAGGGCGTGTGTGTATAAGGCTTGGTAATTTGTAATCAGTGGTTGGCTGACTGGAACTGTAAAATAGCATGCAAAACACAGAGTTACAAAACAACAACAAAAAACTACTTTCAATCATGCAACTTTTGTTGTGTAATATATACCATTATAAGCAGTAAAGGTTATAATTTCCACAACTTTGCCTTTTTGAATTTCTATAGTTTTAAATAATTTTTCGGGTGCTGATCTTATAACCGTCAATTTAATGCAACCATAAAAACGATCGCTTCCAAACTACTATTTCGTTTTTCTTTATTTAACCTACCATCTTTCCTTCGAAGCTGTAATGTCCCAGCTGGGAGACATTTGGCAGGATTGTTCTGTCGGTCATTAAATCTCCCAAATTCTGAAGTCGTCATCTTTCCAATCCATTTATCGTCACACAACTTTTCATGCAAACAATTACAAGGCTGTCGAAAACTTTCATTTCTAAGCTTCATAAAGTGAACTGGTACGACTGCTATTTGATCCTGAACCTAGCCGCTCTGTATCCTAGCAACAACAGCATGTAAGAGGAGAACTTTTCCTCCCGTCCAGCAGGTGGCGACAAAGATATTTCTTTACAGACGGCAGGCGGAAGAGATCGCCGTGATCAAAGAGTCATTGCAATGACAGAGAGTATTCCCCCTCCCTATTGTAACGTATTTATGTGTGTATTTCAAACTTGTGTAATTAAAATAAAATAGCGGTTATCCTACATAAAAAATGTGTATAGAAATACAAATCCACGTTCGACGTAACTGTTGCTAGCTATGTTGATAGCCAGATAGCTTCAGCTCCGTACTGACCATATTACACAGCCGTATGGCGTTACTCTGTTGGTGGCTAGTTTTTTTTTTGTGTCATTCCTGCAACCCCTTCTGTTATGTCGTCATTACATTCGCGCAATCAAATTAGAAAAAAAACAGAAAATAATTTCCACGTTGTTGCAGCTTTGTAAACCCGACGTCCAATTCAGTCGATTCTTTCAAGAAGCGTCGATGCGAACGCGGAAGAGAGTAGGGATGTTTTTCTTGTTTCAGTGTTGTCTTCGTTTCTGATGAACCTACAGCATCAGTGTCGTGAACACCAGAGGTCCCTGGTTTCGGTTCCAAATAGACGCTATAATGCATAGATCAAACAAACGGCCAGGTAAAGAGTAACAAGTAAAGGTAAGGCCTGTGTTATGCATACAGAATATACGTTAGACGCTGTTCGCTCTCATCTGTGTCTGTTTGGAGCTGCTGGAGTGTGAACTCCCTCTGTAAGTCTGAGCTTTAAAGGTTGTTGTAATAAGATTATAAAAAAAAAAGGTAAGGCTGGTCACAAATGGGGAATGTTTTTGTTCCAGCAACTCTGAGCCGCCATGGGAAACAGACCATCTAAAAGCAGCCGTTGTGAGGAACCGGTGAAAACAACTTTGTTTGAAAGGGAGCCAAGTGGGATAACCTACAGGATCCCTTCTCTCCTCTACTTGAGACACAGTCGCACCTTTATTGCCTTTGCTGAGAAAAGATCCTCGCCCTCTGACCACGATGCCAAAATTCTTGTTATGAGAAGAGGATTGCTGAAAGATGATGGATCTGTTCAGGTTATCAGTCCTGCTCAGTATCACCAATCAACCTTTGCTTTAATGCTAATACCCATTAACATCACATGCTCTTTTTAAATGTTGTCTTTTTCCTGTTTCATCAGTGGTCATCCAGTCAGGAGCTTTCAACTGCATGCCTGCCAAACCACCGCACCATGAACCCGTGCCCAGTGTATGAAAAAAACAGCAAAACACTCTTTCTCTTTTTCATCTGTGTTTGGGGGGACACCACTGAGAGGAAGCAGATCATCACAGGTAAGAACAAGACTCGTCTTTGCTGTGTTAGCAGCAATGATGATGGGCAGACTTGGAGTCAAACAACGGACTTAACAGACAGCGTGATTGGAGAAGCCGCCTCCAAGTGGGCCACATTTGGTGTGGGTCCAGGCCACGGTGTTCAGCTGGAGAACGGCAGATTGATCATACCTGCGTACGCCTATTATGTTCCTTACAGATGCTGTTGCTTCCCCATTCCTTTTACAGTCTACCCACATGCACTGTCAGTTTACAGCGAGGACTTTGGACAGACATGGCATATAGGTGAGATGCTTCAAAAGAAGTCCTGTGAATGTGAAATGGCAGAAATTATAGATCACGAGGGCAGGAGTCATCTTTACTGCAATGCTCGTCACACTGGGGGCCACAGATGTGAGGCTCTGAGTGAAAACAGTGGCGTCTATTTTGACAAGCCCCACATGGCTCCAGAGCTCGTCGAACAGCCTTCTGGCTGTCAGGGCAGCGTCATTGGCTTCCCTGCACCTGAATTTGTCCCCAATGACGATGCTGAGAGCAAGGCCTGCGGCACATCCCTTTTGTCGCCAGACACACAGACCTGGCTCCTCTTCATGCACCCAACCAACAAGTCCAGTCGAAGGGACATGGGTGTGTATTTGAACCGATCCCCCTTGCACTCATCCGGTTGGGACAGGCCCAGGATCATCCACAGTGGACCTAGCGGCTATTCAGACCTAGCTTACAATGTGGACAAGGATCAGTTTTCCTGCCTGATGGAGTGTGGGAGAGAGAGCGAACTAGAGCAGATTGCGTTCCTGTCGTTTTCCCTTAATGATGTCATGCAGACAGGCAGTAAGAAAGATAAAAAGATGCGTTGAATTGTGGTTGTTATATTTCTGTGTTACAAAAAATTCTATTAATATTATCCTGCACCTCAAAAAAAGTTTAAAAAAAAAAAATTGGGGAAAAAAGCCACTTAACATGCCGTGCAGTAACATTTGTCTGTATTTACTGTTGTTCAACATTCTGGAGATGATAGTGCATGCATGAGTCGTGTGCTTTCTTGTCTCCTTGTTTACAAAAGTAATAAAAGTCAATATTGATATGCAAGTGGCAATATTAGAAAGGAAACTATTTTTAATAGGCTAGGTGGTTGACTTTTAGCATGCTGTGCTGGACTATTTTTAAATCCAGCTTTTGTGTGTAGCATGTTTGGTGAGCACTTCATATCCGTTTTTGCATCTTATTGAACAGTTTTCTCTGAGCAGCGGACAGAATAAGCCTACCTCTTTTTATTTTCCTGTGATGTTCATTGCAGGCCTTTTAAAATAGAGTTTCATCCATGCTCAGTCTCTCTTTATATTTAATACGCTCTAAGTCACCTATGCCTTTTACACTATCATCTATACTTAGGCAGTGCAGCGGTATGGCGGTGCACAACCTGCAGGTTGCAGTGGATGCCATAAAGCTGTCAATAAAACAGGAGAGGACGTATGAGCCTTTACCTCTAACACTGAGTCTGTCAATGAAAAGATCTACTGATTGGATCCACATCTTTGAGTTTTTAAAGCCTTATCTCTGAGAATAAAGTCCATTTCTACAAGGTGTTAAAGATATGAAGGAGCTTGGTCATTAAGGACTTTGTATGTGTGGAAAAAGATTTGAAATTCTATTCTGGATTATACAGAGAGTCCGTGATGAGAGGCTAAAATGAGATCCATAATATACCTGGTTATTTCTGTCTGAGCTCTTGCTGCAGCATTTTTAGAACAGCTGGATGGTTTTCAGAGAGTTCTGAGGACATTTCATAATAAGGAATTATTATAGTCCAGCTTACAAATAACAAATACATCTAGTTTTTAAGCATCATTATTAGAAAAAAGGTTTACAAATATGAAAATACAGCACAGATAAGACTTGCTTTATGCAAGTGAAGGGCATATCTTCAAAAGCAATTCAGTTGTACCAGGGGACGAGTGAGTCCAGAGTAAGTGTGGAATTAGATCTTTTTTTTTTAGGTGTTTGGGGCCAAACATAATAATTTCACTTTTGTTTGAGTTCAGAAGCAGAAAATGATGTCATCCTGATCCGATTGTCTTTTCAGATGTGCTAGTAATTTCCTTGTGCTGTTTTCACACATTCACTGCAGTCCAAAAAAAATCTAAAAATGTTTTGAGGGGGCAATATGTCAGAAAGCAAATGTTTGCAGCGTTTACTTGGAATTTCCTCCACGGGAACCATCCAGAGCCTTAGTAAAATGTCTCGAGGATCAACAAGTGAGATAATGTGTGAACATCGAAAATTATTTGGAGCATTTATTGTGAGTGAGAAAGCATGTTTGCTGGTAAGAGTTAATGTTTCATTCTATTTTCTGCTGACCTGCAAGATGCTTTCCATTCATTTCTTAATAGTGTAGAAATGATCAGATACATGTGTAGATATCAGCACAAAAAAGGTCATTTTTCACAGCATACTTTTTACATCCTGCTTTGTGGATGCTCGTCAGGCTTTCAAAACACATCTCCAGTAGAAAATCTGTCGTGAAGTACAAGTGTGAACCGCCACTGCATAAAAATATAGACATAATTGGTCGTCATCTACATAGTTGTTGAATCTGTACAACACCGGCTAAAAAGACTACTAGAAGGGAGCATGTATGGGGTGAAATGTTTTCAGCATAACATAGATCCTTGTCGATCTCCATGAATAATTGTTGGGAATAAGAGGGATTGCTGACATGAACAAAAAAATAGATATGACTTAATTTAAACCAAGTGTGGTTTATTTATGAAGATACTGATTCTGATATATAAAGAGTAAAGAACATCTGTTACTGGTGTACTGGTTAAGATTCTTTCTATGGTATGTACATTTGCTGTATTTGTACAGTATGCTGATAAAGAAAAGAAAACTATGAATTTCAACTGCCATGTATACTGGTGACCACACACGACTGTTTGCATAGCTGGGATGTGTACTCTGCAGGAGCAGGATTGTAAACAATACAGAAAGAGGTCCACATTGACTGCTGTCTGAAAACTTATACACTGATATCTGTAATAAACTATGAATTGATGATATCAGCCAGCTAATATGTGTGTTATACTCTGCTGAACACAGATTTCTACTATATTTATCAAGATCCAATTTTTTTTGTTATTTTCTTTCTCATTCTCATTTAGTATGATTTTATGGATGGGCTTTTTTTCCTCCCAGCATTCCTAAATACATGTGGGGTTGTCACTAGATACAGTAAGCTTGGCAGGATGAAAACATGTAACAACAGATGGACTCTCACTGTTAGTAAAGCCACTAAGAATTTGCACATATGAAATATTATGCTGAGTGACTATAACTTCCACTTTTTGCCTATTGTTGTGAGGCAAAATGCCTTAAGATGGTTCCACACTAGTTTCATTGTGTTTCTGTTGACTGTTGTGGAAAGTGACGAAACCTGCATGAAACGTGTATTTTAGTAAAAAATAAAAGTAACCTGTGATCATCTGGCTCATCCTTTGTTCATGTTTTCTCCATTTTTTTCTTCTTCTGATAACACAGTGAATTAGTTATGGTAATGATTGCTTTGAACAAGTGTCATGTAAAACAATAATCAACTGTCAAATAAGACTAAGACATAACAACCGGCTGAGCACGGATGTGCTTATTAAAAGCAGCTATGAAAACACCTCGGCTATAAAGTGAATGTTTCTTTCCTCCAACAGGGGCTTAAAGCTGTTGTGAGTGGAAATATTGTTACAACGTGGCCTGTGGGGATTTGAATGTGATTCAGCAGATGTGCAGACATTGAGGACGAATTAAAGGCCAGCAGGAGCATTTCAGTGAATGGGGTTTTTTTTTCCCCCCCACAGCGTGACCTCTATTACATCTTTCTTAACAAATTAAATAACTATAAAAAAAAAGAGTCATACTATAGAATGGGTTCATACAATCTAATTGCTGGTAATAACAACAGTGAAGAAAGAATATCACCAATCTGCTGAAGGGTTCAACACATTCCATATAAATGACCAGGTTCATGATACAGTATGCCTTAGTTTTCTTAAATAAAGGCTGTATTATCCTCTTAAGCTGCGGGCCACTGTTCTTGTTAGAAATGGAAAGGAAACAGTTCATTATTGGAGACTATTTTTAGCAGTGGGTTGATGAAAGTTGATGCTGTCGCATCAGTTAACAATAGCAGAATAATGTTGAGTGAGAAAAAAACGACAGTGAACATGTTAATGATAACTTGTCGTCTAGTATGATGGCATTTGTTCTGATCATTTTTGGACAACGTTGGAGTTCTGTAGCTTAGATGTAACATATAAGAACCTTCTAAGCCAGTAGATAATGTACAAGTGGTCAGCTCGTACAGACACGGATTGTCTTGCATGCTCTACTTCATTGAGTTGCAAGCACATTTCTGAAATAAACATCTGTGCTGTCGGGGTCACAGGAGCAGCCACAGTGCTTGAGATTTCATTACCTGGTCTGATCACTAATGTAAGTGTTTACCAGATAGAAAAACTACATTTAGACATAAAAAAAGGTCTGGTTTTATTAGATATGGGAGCTTGTAGATCTCAGATGTGCTTATCAGTCGCTTGCCTGCTTCCTTGTTCTCTGTTTTTCATCACCTACAAATTGCTTCCTCATGAAAAAGATGAATCATGTTGCAAAACCTGTTTCTCTTTGACATTGTTGGGCGGTGAGGCAGTCGACACGTTTCAGCCCATATGCTTCATCTGTCACTCTGAAGACACTTGGGAGTCCGGAAACAGAAAGGCTGCAAATGTTGGCGTCACAGATGTTTTTTGTTTGCAGTGAGCATGTGTGGTGTCCCAGTGGGCGCCCTGTTTTTGGCAGCACAGATGCTGGACACACTGCTATGATATTGTTGTTGCACTATACTATCCATTTGAATGACCCTGGGGCACCCAGGTGAAGATCTTCTGGTATTTTGGAAGATGTGAGAATGACAGGAGGCCTGAGAGACTGGTCTAAATTCAGATTTTTTTCCTAAGCTGTTAAAAAAAAATCAAATAAAAGCATGTCACACACAAATCAGTATTTTGATAACTGCTGATTTTTCTGTGTGTCTCTGTTTTTCACATGCAAATGTAGTTTTGAGCACTGATGCTTACCTTTTTTGGAAAATGCAGCGGGGTGGGGTTGGATATCACACCAAGTCTGGTGTCTCCTTACATCAGATATGCTACCATTTTGTTGCCATGACAATGGGGGTTCTAGCCAAAATAGTGCTGGTGCTGACCTTGCTATCTGGACTTTCTACACGTTTCCACAGAATTTTGGTATGTCCAGGAGATTGTCATTGAATTTGACTTTTTAATGTTTGTTTCTTCTTTTTTTTTGTGTCCCATGTGAACAGAGGAGGGAAAGAAGATCAATTATCCCTGTTTGCATACTTAGCCATGGTGATGTACACATTTTGTAACTATAGAGAGTAACAGGAGCCTTTAACCAAACCCCAAAACATATTAAACTACCCTGTTTCCATAAAAAAAAAAATCTAGATGATGTGTGAAATGTGAAAATCAAATCTGGAATAGTGATCTGAAAATAATTCAGTTGAAAATAACAAAAAAGAAATCAAATTTTACAACTCAGAAATTTTATTCTTACTGGAAAGAAATATGCTAATTTTGAATCTGATGCCTTCAACATCTTTCTAAAAGTTTGGACATGTGTGAAACACTTAGAAAATCAACTATTTAAGAATAAATTTAGTGTGAAATAGGGAAAAATGCTAAATGCTGTTCTGGACTAAAGAAGAGCCAGACCATCCAGCTTGTTACAATTAAAAAAGCCAACATGGGCGACATCTTTTTATTAGGAGCAGGCAGACCAACTTCAGCAAGACAAAGCCAAATGACATTCTGCTCAGTTAAAAGAGTTGGGTACCAAACTGACTTCCCGAACACTTCCTGAAATTTTTTTTGTGCACTATGAAGTAAAAACGCTCAACAGAAAAGACCCCAAACTGGTAAACGGCTGGAATCAGTTGCAGTGAGTCAACTCTCTTACCAAATGTGTATTGTATTTAAAAGAGGAAACATGATTCATAATGAGCATATATATATTTTTTCTGTTAACTTTGATATGTTGTTGGATTATGTTGAATTAAATATTGTGTTAAAATGATTAGCAAATCATTACAATGTGTTTTTAATACACACTGAACATTGTGTCCCAACATTTTATGATCAGGGTTGCATAAGTGAAAGTTTGTGGTAAGTTTTTATTTTTATTTTTTACTATGTATGAGGGTATGTTTAAAATATGCAAGGAACACAAGATGCAACTGTGTCAAAATGTAGATTGAAAAAAACAGTATGTCTTCCTCTTTGAGACGAAAGTAATACACATTTCAGCTCTTTCATCTTATACAAAAAAGAGACATAAAATATAGACAGCCAAGGTGTTATTTCCTCATTCTTTCACCTTCAGTTCTTGCTGCTCCCTTTGCTTAAAGACGCTGTAAAGGAGCTCTGCAGCAATACAAAAGCTTCAGTCTGAGTGAGTGCGTGCATAAATGAAGCAACCAAACTTGATAAGCTCCAGAGGAACGCAATGTGCTCTGAATGTTATCTGCTAGCATCAGTTAGCTCAAGTTATGAGCGTTGTGAGCTGCAATGTTTGCAAAGCAGGGCTATTTTTCAGTGACTGTTAAAACAGTGAGGAAAATCTGTAGCGGAAATTATTTCTGGTGTTTGCTTTACTCGCTATCTCCATAAAAATGTTGGAGAAAGAATCTAAAGTTTTACTGATTTAGGCATCCTGGTTATTTGGTAAGGTTATTGTAAGGGACTGTTTTTCATGAAAAATGTATTGATGTTTGAAGTGTGCATTGAGGATATAACAACTGTCATCCTACAGCTCCTATATGTATGAGTTAGGGTTGTTCTTTTTGGAATATATGCAACTCATAAATTAATATCTCATACTTAAATAAATAAACACTTTATTCCGAATATTAACATGGATGGTTGCCTAACATTAAGGGTCAGTGTAACAGCAATGATTAGCCAATTCCAGGTTTTCAAGTTCAGATCATGAAGTACAAAATCTTATCTGAATTTCAACAATGAACTGTGTGTCCATGACACCTTTGTTGACTGTCTCCTGCACCAAATCACAATGTAACTATTTGCTCGGCAGAATTTTGTGAAACACTACAAGAAACAATTGATGGAATATCTTCTGTGCTTTGTCCCTTTAAATCACTTTTTAGTAACAGACATGATACATTCAGTAGGAGTTGTCTCCTTTTTTGTTTCTGTTGTTACAAGACAGTAACATATAAGCTATGCAAGCAAATTTACGTTTTCAATGTTTGAAGTATCTATGTACACTGGAGGCGGCTCTGTTTAACTGTACATCGTCACTCACAGAGAAGAGTGATGCCTCATCTTCTTCTTCAGGACAACTTTTATGATCCATGAGTTTTACTAATGTCTTGTCGTGTCACTTCCAAACCCGGAAATCCTGTTTACAGTACAATGTAACGTGTCATCTGCAACACCTCTATGTATTTAGAAATATTGTGCTGTTTTCTTGGGGAATCACAAAGGGGAAATTCTCTCCTTCACATTACAAAGTAATAAATAGACAATATTAAAGAAAAAGGGGAAGAAGGGACATAGTATAAAATTCATCGTGCATGTGTGTAAGAAACAAGGGAATGCATGATACAGGGAGTTCTCCCGGAGAAATGAGCAGAGTGCTATATTTTTTAAATTTCAACAAAAAAAGAGGAAAATGCATTTGCTAAATCTTTACCCAAGTGACCTTTTTTATCACATTTAATAAACTCAGACTTATCATTTATTTCCTATGATTTGAAAACCACATTTTTTAACCACAGCGTGTCCAAATGTTTGTGTCGGATGACCAGTGACCTTTCCATATACAACTCAAACTTTCTCAAATGTCCTCTTCAAGAACAGTGACAACCTTCATAAGAACAGCATCATTAAAAGATATTATCAACATCTTCCTATACAGTTTAGAACAATATAGACATTATATGTAAGATGGACACAGCTGTGTCACCAGACTGCTGAGAGTCTTCATAGCAAGGACCCAGCTGCACAAGTGCTGGATCAAACTGCCAGACCAATTTAAAGTTAGAAAAAAAAAAAAGGCTTACAAGGGCACTGCAAATCTACATAAAAGCCATGCCACATTTACACCCTGTTAGGGCTATTCTCTCTTAAAGGGACATGCGCACAGTTTACAAACAGAGGAGGCAAAAAGACTGCTGGGAAGGCAGCAGGGTTGGGAAAGCCAATTTAAAAAGACTCAGCCACTACTGATTTCTGAAATCATTATTCTAATAATTCATTTAACGTCAGTGAAAAGAATTTGTGCCAAAATAAATAATTATTTTATCTACAAATTTAAGCCAGTTTGCTTATCATTTCTTTACAACCATGTGATTGGAGACTGGCTGCGACAGTCAGATCACTGTTATGATCACAAGTCATCCATTGTTCCCAACCCTGTAAAGCAGTGAATGTGGCAGACCAGTCACATGCACGTTATGGGAAATGTTCCGCTAGACACATGAGAACTAACCTTTGGCTCTTGGCTGCTGGTTACTAAACATCATACAGAATAACAAGCAGCTGCAAAGGGAGGAGACTCATGTCAAGTGAAAGCACCATTCACACAGGAAAGTTGCATTATAGCACAGAGGTGGGGGGTTTTTCCGCTTCAGAACATTTGATTAACAACAGTCCAATCTGCTTTGACAGCAGCTGAATGTTTTCAAACCTCTCTTGGTTTCTGTTAATGGCAGAGACCTGTCACTCTGACCAGCCTCAGCCTCCCTCTATGTTGACAGAATTAACTCTGTAAACCATCAAGAGTGAGCAAAATATGGTCAGCTTTTTTTTCTTCTTTTACAATTGAGAGGCTTTCTCTCTATTTTTTATACATGATACAATGTACTGCGCAGAATGGATATGCGCACACACTGGAAGCATAATGTTGCTGAGAACATGCAAGTTGAGTATACAGCAGAGCAAAAAAGCGATGTTTCCCAATGTCTTCTTCATCTTCTTCTTGAAACATCATCTGTCACTCTGATTTGCATCTTCAAGCACGCGACTCTTTCTTCGCGTGTGGCTTATTTCCCAGCAGGGCATCAATCTCGGCTATGGTTTGAGGGGTCATGTGGGATAAAATCTAAAATGAAAGAAGATGGCAGTCAGTTTAAAAATTGGATCTTTTGTGTGTTGTCATTTTGTTATGTTGCGCAACGTATCTTCTGATTTAAACAACTGTGGCTCAGCATGTCACGATAAACTAGGGATATGGGAGAAAAAAAGGAACAGGATTTTACCTGGAGGGCACCAAGGTTCTCAATGAGCTGCTCTGCATTAGAAACACCCAGAAGTACTGAGCTGACTCCCTCACTGCGCAGACACCAGGCTGAAAGAAAAGAGAATTCCAAGAAGCCCTGAGTACTTGTGTGGTTCTACAATTTCCTTTACTTAAGTTATTATATCTGTTAGAAGATTGACCAAAAAATCCATATGAAACACTGGAAAGAGGATAAAAAGCCAGATTAAAAGAAAAACTTTGATGGCACATCTCACAGCTAATCAGGTTTATCTGCAACAGGCCAATGAGATGATTGGTTTTAAAAAGAGCATCCCAGAAAAGCTAAGAAGTAAGGATGAGGGGTAATTTAATAAGTACTATTCCTTTATATAAAACTGAAGAAAATTTGGGAATTTAATCATCATCACAAGGTTCGGGGAAATTGCAGTTGAAAACAACATGCCTAAAAAAAACAACTATTGAATGGATGTGACCTTCAATGCTTCAGGCAGAACCACATTAACAACAGAGCATTCTGTTTTCAACACCACACTGCATGGAGTCAGAAGCACTTCCAAAAACCAGGGTTAGTCAGCATAAATCTCTGCTGCACTCGGGAAGTTCTAACAAAACAACAACAACAAAAAAAGAATCTCTGCTGTCTTCTCTGGACTGGAGCTCATAGAAGAAATACCAAAAATGACAACCACCTGATCATTGTCAAAAACTGTCCAGCGGTCACACCACACAAATCTTAAATCTCTTTAGGAAGTCACAGACACGGCATGCTCCAGTAAAAAGAGGAGAGGGACCGATTAGTTTGTTATCAGCACACAAGTAGCATCTGTGATGGCATGGGCTTACATCAATGAATATAGCATGCGCAATCTGTGATGGCTGATTGATACAAGTTTTGAAGCAAAATATGCTATAATCCAGACTGTATTTCTAAAGAAAGGCCTTGCTTACTTATGGAACTTGTTTCACTTATAGATTTGTAGTAAAGCAGTCTTGTAAATTTTCAAATGATCACATTCTGTCTTTTAAAAAAAAAAATTTACTTTTTTTTTTTACATTCTGTCTTTAATGATTTAACAAGTTGCTCCTGAAAATGGGACCTTGTGTCTCGATAAGATTTACCTGTATAAATAAAGGTGAGAGAGAGAATTACTTTTAACACAGTTCACTTTTGATTTCTTTTTTTTTAACAGGTTTCTATTTGAGAACAAATGGCCTAATGACATTGATCCCAAATCTATAGATTTTATAGTGGGCAGGCAAGGTTAAGTGGCTACGCTAGGCTAAACTAGACTCTGTAGCAACTAAACAATATCGGAGAGATATGTTGATGGGAAATGTAGTTTTAAACAGGCAGCATGTGTTTAAGAAACATTTCTGTGACCCACAACATAATCATTTACCTAAATTTCCCATAATTACATAATCAATACTTGCACTCTGCACCTGCATGTGGCCAGCCAGAGTAAATCTTGTGGATCAATAGATTTTAACTCGGTTTTAACAGTAACACAAGCACATTTATGAACAAAACTGCAAGTTGAATGTACAATGTTCATATGTAAAGTAAGGCCATTTGACAGGGTTGTACCTATTGCTAACTGTGCAGCAGTGCAGCCCAGTCTGTCTGCCAGTAGATGGAGCTCCTTGATTTTAGCGAGCTGCCTGCGGCCCTCCTCACTGTTCACCCGCTCCTTCAGCCACTGGTATCCCTATAACCAAAATGGAGAAGAACATTGATCCTGATTTCATGTTTTAATATCTAGGAGATTTAGAACTACACAGATTTTTTTGGCTGCTTTTGAGTGACCAAAATCCCTGAAGAGTATCACTTAAATCAAACTGACCTTCACTGCTGCTCTGGAGCACTCTGGCACACCATCACTGTACTTCCCTGTGATTAATCCACAAGCAAGTGGAGACCAGGTCATTGCTCCCACACCTGAGACAAAGAAAAGATTGAAACTCAATTAACTTTCCATGGAGCACAACTGAGAGAACAAAGTTGTGGATGTCTGACCGATCTTGTGGTAGAGTTCTGGAAGTTGCACTTCAACTTTATCCCTCTGGAAATAGTGATACTCTGCCTGCTCACACACAGGTGGTATCAGATTGAACTGGCGTGCAACTGAGTATGCCTCCTGGTGCCAAACAGAGAGACAAAACGCCATGGTTACGGGTCAGCATTTATGCGAGAAGCTGACATTTGTAAAGTTTCATGATTGTTAAAGTGGTAGCTCTGCATTCACCATAATCTCCATGGCACTCCAGCGTGAGGTCCCCCAGTACATGGCCATACCCTGGTTTATTACAAACGTCATGGCCCGAACAATCTCTGCAAAATCACAAAATACAGTATAACATAAAACATAGTTTAAAGAAACTCATCAAAACATATACTTAGATGACAATATGTGCAGAAAAATGCAAAAAATGATTTAAAACATCTCAAACTGACCTTCCATCGGGCTGTTAACGTCATTTCGGTTAGCAAAAACTATATCCACATAATCTAGCTGGAGTCTTGATAAAGATCCTCGTAAACCTGTGATGAACAATGATAATTTATTACACTGACACTCTTCCTGAAACATGTGTAGCTCAAAGAGAGTACAGTAATGGACAGTCTACTGGTTAACTTTATGGCAGTTTGAGTAAGACCACACAGCTGATAGAACCACAATATAGCCATCATGTCAGAAGTATAAATTTATGCCACTATAAAAGTAACATTTATTGTCAATTTTTTTTGTAGATAGATTACAAAAGCTCTGAGTAGGCATTGGAACTTTGCACCAAAGCTCTGAAGCTCCCAAAATAGGATTTGGGACAGCCCAAACAGATTCCCAGGGAATTGATGATGATGCTCAACAAAGTATGCTGGTAAATAAAAAGCAATAGCTTTAAGGGGTCAATATTTCATGTTTGACCAAGAATGAAGTGAATTACAGTGTGAAGGGCAAAGCCCTGTCTTTGCATGTCACTCAAGTCTTGAGTGATTAAGTCATGACCTAAAATCAAAAGATTTGTGACAGTGACAGTCAAACAGCTTACCCAAGTGCATGGTAAATGGTTACCCCAGGGCCTTTCTACTTCAAGAACAAACTAAGGTGACCTTACACAAGGACTATTTTGGGAAGCAGGGACTGATGAAGTAGCTGGAAAACAACAGCATTGACATGCTATTTGCACATACCTACATGCTTCATATGTATATATATCATATATATATAAATATATATATGATATATATAAAATGGGAAGCATTTAATATACAATCAAAAATGCAGGAAAACCTGAGATAACACTGGCAGTTCAGCCCTGAAGCACCCTCTTTACTGCTTTAAACATAACTTTTTTAGTTAAGTTGTCAGTAAAATTCAGAGTCACTTAAAGTCTTATTTCCTGATTGAAACTATACTTTAACTTGCTGCCTTTGACGCAAACTCTTCTTTTCTGTGTGATTAATGATTCTTAAAATAAGGGTGTAAAAGACTTGTTCTACCTTCAATAATGTGCTTTCTGGAGAGTCCTCTCTCAGTCTCTGCTCTGCAGAGTGATGAAAATACACATTATTGATAATCTGTTAAAATTCCAAAAGTAAATAAGAAGTTTTTAGAGGAAAAAACTGTAGTGGTTTCATGTTTTACTTACTGGCCTCCCCAATAGATTTTTGTAGTGATGACGAAACTTGAGCGCCTGGCAAGGACACAAATGCGACTATGATGAAATATGATCTGGGATTTTATTTGTACATAATGACATTCTTATCCTTTTATAGTCTTCACAAAGCCAAGGCTGTACATTTTTCCAAAATAAAAAATTTAATTCCCCTTGAGACATTAAGATAGAGCAATTGGACAGTGCATTTAAAGGAGGGATTAACAGGGATTACTTAAAGTGAAAAAAAAAACAAAAAAAAAACATTTGTGGTCTAATACAGTTAGAAAGCTTTTCACATGCATGTCATTCAGTTAAAAAAAGAAAGAAAGAGTTATACTACCTCCATCCTTTCTTCTTGATAATGTTCCCTAGAGTAATTTCCGCTCTGTGGAGAAAACACATCATTGATTTTGATGAGTTGCTGCTAATTTGAGATTGCTACGACAACATTAAACTACTATGAAAATAAGCAAAAACACCATGAGATAAGCAAATTTTTTTTTAGAAGTTAACTTGCCAGAAGAGAAAAGTTTAAAACAAATACTGCTGTACAAGATGAGAAGCTTTTATAAAAGGTTGGGAGAAGAAAGCCTGACCTTCCAGAAGCGTACACCTCTGCTGTGTCAAACAGGTTCACTCCATTCTCATAAGCTATGGTCATCAGGTTTTCAGCCATCTGAGGGAACAAAAATTGAGACTGAGAGATCGCGACAGAGGACGAATTCAAATTTCTGGAGGTTGTTTGTGAAGGACAGAATGCCAGCAGGATAATACAGCAAGGGATGCAAATAATATCTCCACAACTCAAGTCTGTGGAGTTTTGAAACCTTTCATTAACTGGAGCAACAAAGACTTGTGTTTGAAGAGCAGACCGTGTTTTGCAAAAGCAACATGAGTGAAGATGCTAAGGAATCATAAAAACAACAGGGTTCTCACCTCATCTGAGATCTGTGATCCAAATGTCACCCAAGTGCCTAGACAAGAGGAAAGACAGAGATTATTTGGTTTGAGGGTTTGAAACGGAATTTTTCCATGCATCCAAACCAACTCACCTAGCCCGAGGCAAGACACGCGTAGACCTGATTTTCCCAGGTTCCTGTAGGGGAAAAAAAAAACAACAACCCATCAGAAGCTGAAGACATAAAGCCCTGAAGCTTTTTATTTTGGGTTACATTCTCACATTTAAACATGGTGAGAATTAGGATGTGCACTTGTTTATGATGTGTCATAAAATCAAAACGATGATGAATGAAGAGGAAACTTGCTTAGAAAGTGCTTGAAATGACTCAGTGCTATTTTAAGCTGTCTTATCTTCTCTTTATGTGCAGTATTGACATTTAAAATGTTTTTCTGACTAAATACGGCAACTATATTAATTATTGTTTTCATTATGTGTTTCAAAGCCAGTTTAAATTTACATCTACCCTACGAGACACCTATAGTTGTTTACATATACAAACACTCCTATTTGCTTAAGCCTTTAAAATTCAATACTTCTCTGCCGCTTATGGACGCGAAGTAGGAGGACTTTAATTGTTTCTCATCTCAATAAATATAATAAAATAAGAATATGTCAGATTTTGATAATTATATCAAAATCTGTTACATGTTGTTCATGGAGTATCTAAATACAAAACAAATATTATCTTGAAACAGGTGGCATGCAACAGAAAGCAAGTATGACATGACATTTAAACCCTTATCATGTCTCCTTTTGTATGTGGACTCTTCTTCACTACAGCTTCTGAAAGTCTTTACTGCCTTGGGGACAAATAGCTCCCTGTGTCTAATTATTTCTGATTAACTGACCTTTTATCCATCATATGTTAACAGTTGTGTGTATTACAGTCGGTCATTCAAACAGCTTTAGGGGACAGAGCTCAGCTCAGTTAGAGTCCTGACAAAACCTTTTTTTTGGTATGTACAGTAAACGGCCCAAAATGCTCCATAAGCTAAAGAGGAGTCCATTACCCAGCATGCCACATCTGATTATCCAAACAGCTGAATTTTGAAGGGCTGGCAGGGAGAAACAGAGAGCTGCATCTCTGACCATATCTGAAAACGACGTGGGCTTTATTCTGTCCTCCTCCTCCGTGTGCGCTCTCCCCCATTCTAATTAGCCTGGGAGCCAGCTGGAGGGGCGGCAGAATTGCAGTGCAACTCACTGCTCACTGTCTTTTCATCTCCAGTGCCTCTCCCTTCTCTGCCTGCCTGCCTGCCTGTGTCCAACACAAATAGCCAAATGCAGACAGACAGACTGTCAAAGCGTTTAGACACAGTCAAATGAGTGCTGCTTTTATTTCCCTGGTCTATTTTTAATGCTGAACCTGAACCTGATGCTATTTTTAGATTCTTGCATATGTAAGCATTTGTGTCCCGCTGTGTGCTGTGTGGGGGCATCAGCGTTCATGTGTGCGCTGCGTGTGGGTGTCAAACATATATGGGCTGTCATTACATGAAAACCCTGTCAAAATAGCACACGGGTGAAAGGTCAGGGATGATAAATAAAGGGAAAATGTGTTTGTGGGGTTTTTGCGTTGTTGATTCCTTGTATGGTAATCTGGCTCTCGTTTGTCAGCCAATGACATCTCAGCCTGTTCTCTGACAGTCACTTTGAACACTGAGAGTACATATAAATGAGACACAAGTGGAAAACACATTTCACAGACTTTCCTTTTTAAGCTTATTTCAAATCTTTTATTTATTCATTTGTTCATTTTTATCGGTTTCGTTCTTCTTTAGTGATATATTGTGTGACATCCTTCACATTATGCCTTTTTTATTTTTTCATTAATATCCAGAAACCCACCCTAGAGCAGATTTATCACTGCCAATGTATCAAGAGAGCATGCAGCATCATCAAGGACTCCTCTCATCCCGACCACTACTTGTTTATACTGCTGCCCTCTGGACAGCGTCACCAAACAATTAAAACAAGAACCACTAGATTGAAAAAAAAGCTTTTAACCCAGAGCAGTCACAATGCTGAATGCAGTTTTTATACCATATCTTTTAGATTTGTCCAGCTTGTGTTTCAACTTTTATTCAGTGTGATGGAAGCCTTTCATCCTAACATCTTTTCTTTTCTTTCCTTAATTCATTATACTGTACAAACATGTCCTAGATCTGTTTAATCTTGTCTGCACCAGACAGAGTTTTTCTAATTTTGTTTCAATGACAATTAAATCTGATTCCAATGCTAATTCTGATTGCTTCAGTTTAAGACTGGGAAAGTTAAAAGGAAACTACTTATCAAACTACCTTTGATAAGGTTGGACCAATGTGAGCTACCCCAAATCATTCCCTGCAACTTAACTGTATCTGAGCACCAAGAGGACAAGAGAAAATCTTGAGCAGTCCTAAACTTGTATTTATTCATTTTTAGAGCAGTCAGAGAGAATTTTAAGAGAAATGTGTTGCATCTTCAGAATTATGCATGAGCAGCCTGTTAATTAGCCAAAGGCTTTAGAAATCATGTAAATTAATTATATTAATAAAACCCTGTGTCTTCCACCTTCGTCACTGCTTCTTTCCACATTTTCATTTTTAAACTGCAGCACAATGATAGACAGAAAGGTTGTTGGCAAAAACAACAAAAACATAGCAACTAAAGATGAGTCAGCATAAGGAAAATGTCAAGCATCCAGGAGAATCCACAGCTCTTACACAAGAACATGCCTTTCTGTTTTAATGTGCTTACGCTTTTTGAAAATGGAATACGAGTGCGTGACTTGGTCGTATTAATATGTTTGGTTTACGCTGTGAATTAATGCATCATGCCTGGAGCAAAGAGAGAAGCTGGCATGCATTACTGGGTAAATCCAGCGATTGTTGTGTCCAATAAAATGTTTTTTTTTTTTTCAGTATTTGTTCTGGGCAGTGGAGGATGTCATTGTTTCTGTGTGTGACAACTGGCCGCCCCCTCCCTGCTCTCAACTCCACCGCTCTCTGCAGTGCTGCAGTCTGCTAAATTACTATCTGAGAGTCTGGAGAGACACATGCTCACTCTTTCCTCTCACTATCTCCCTTATGACAGTCTTTCCCACTATCTCTGGTGTGCACACTGACTCACACGTATGCAGACAATTGGCCCATATTTCATCTGACGTTGGGCAAAAAAATGGGCAAGATCTTTAATGTGCGATGCTTTCACGTGAATATTCACGCTTGATGGGTATTACGCTCAAACACAGGCACAGATCTGCATAAGGACATGCATGAATGCACTCGTGAGCAGGGCACACAGACCCACAGATGCCTCTCTGTAGCCTCTGCAAGCAGGGCTCACTGTGTTTTCTTGTCTATTTTTTTCTCTTGCCATAAATCATGATCTCCAAACAAGATGATTATAGGGACACATCCATACATTATTAATAGGGCAGAGAGTGGAGGTGAACAGGTGCGCAGTCACGGTGTAGTCAGCATTTTAACCTGTGCTGACATTTACAGTTAGTTTTCACCCGAGACAGTAGGAAGACACTGAATACAGATGGTTAGGAGCAGATGATGGAGTTTTTTTTTCCTGCAGTTGTCATAAAATGCCACACATGCTGAGCACTCTTCTCTAGAGGGAAACACACCTAGATATTAATAACACTCACATCAAGAGGATGTGTGCGTGTGTGTGCGCACTTATACGCGCATTTCCAGCACATAAACTGTGGGAAGATGGTGGACACTCATTGTCTTTTAATAACACTGAACGCTATTTCCGGACTTTTAGGAATCCATTCACTCAAATTAAAACAAACCGATTTTCTCACATCATGATGTCTCATTTTTGCTCATAATAAACCTATTTCTCTCCAAACAAAGTCCTTTTTTCTGAAAAGTGGTATCAGAGCCATATCAGCGACTGGTATCAAATAAAACCAAAAGATGAGTTTGGCTTGGTACCAGTTTAAGTCAAATGTTTTATTGACTGTGTAAGTCTGAGGGGGACAAGAGCCAAGTTTAGAATCTAACTTCATCTTTTTTTTAAAGCATTTGGCTAAACAGAAAACCTTTTGTGTCATGTGATCATTTTTAATACTAAGATAGTAAAACAGTGAGAAAAGTAGGTCTGGCCTAATTATTAAATACATGTGCTGGGAATGGAGCAAATGGGGAACAAAAAAAAGGGAAAATGTTTTTTAATGAAGTTGCCTGAGAATTAAACTTTTAAAACCTGAGGTCCCTCAGTTGGAGGACTTTAAGAACAGATTGTGCCAAACTGGTCATTTTGGAGACCTTGCTTTAATTGTCTACTAAAACAGCTCTAATTTTGTTCTTTATCAAAGTTGCACTTTGCAAAGATAATGTTCACAAACTGTACTATTATTTGATGTAGGTTTGGAGCTACAGCTGCATCGTTTCAAGGAGATTTTCATATTTATCCTGAAAATATGTGATTTTTTGTATATGTGTCTTCTTCATTAACTCTTCACCATAGATACTGATATTTCACATCTTAGCAAATCTCACAAGTGTTCCCTTTACTGTGACTTCAAAAATATTCAAATAGACCTTATGTCTTCAGAGATGTACTCATTTCATTATGGGTATGCAATTGAAAATTGAAAATAGGCCATTGAGTACCCTATTTAATCCTTGATTATGGTTTAGTCGTAGACATGGCAGTATGTACAGCACTTTTGCATATATTAAACCTTTTGCTGGACTTTTTGCTGTTGTAGATGTAAACTCACTTTTTTCCAGTGCAGTTTAATTAATAATTGTTTTTGTTATTATTATGATTACGCAGAGCGCTTTAAGTCAACAGCAGGTGTTATTGATGAACTTTTATGAATAAACTTGATTTGTCTCCTCTTGATGGGAAATGGATGGGAAAGGTCACCTTGAGGTGGAAAAATTGTAACAAATGTTGATGAAATTCATTATTTGATAAGCTCACTGCTCTGTTTTGTATCTGAGAGCTGGATAAAAATAAATATCTTAATATCTTCAATGTTATGTATCAGTGCCCTGATTTACCCACTCATAAATGACAGCTCAGTGAATTTAAACAGATCAGTAGTCAGTAAGACGTCATCCCATATTTTAGGTTCCCTTTAACTTGACTTTCAATCTATCAAAACATGTTGAGTATTTTGTAATGAATTATGTTGTAAACTAGATGAAAACACTGACATTTCTTTGACATTGAATATCTGGTAATATTGAGAATTTTTATGCTCCCTGAAGTTGCTCAAAATAACATATTTTGTTTGATATTTGAAATCTCTCAAAAAAGTTAGAGGTTTATTTTTTCCAGATTCTGTTAAAAGTCTTTCAACTTTAATCTTAAATAATAACATTCAATGATGACTTTGACTCTGTCAAATAAGTCTTGGGTTAGACAAGATTAGGCCTGACAAGAGTATTTTATGGACAGGATATGGAGACTCTAGCCCGTGTGATGATGCTATCAGTTCAGAACATACAGATGCTCCCATCCGCAGTTGATTATTGACAAATCCATGTCTCATCAAACAACAGTGACCCAGAGGTTACATAACATTTTGAAGAGATTATTAAGTTTATCATGAAGTTCTCTGCTTCATGTATTTCTCTAAGTAAACAAACTTTTAAATTTCTTCAACATGTACACAAGTAATAAAAGTATTGTTCAGTTTCATGATATATATAACTAGGAGTTTCAGGAACAAGAGAACATAAAATTGAACTTGTATTGGAAATTGAAAA
>JBBBVU010000016.1:8552968-8573273 GCA_037177055.1 Atherinosoma microstoma
CTTGTTAGGCCTCATAGTGATTCACTAATCTGTTCATCCGACTGGAAACTTAGCAACAAGAATCCAAAGAGAGCTGAAGGGCAAGTGTGCTGCAACTGCACTATTGTTCTCCTCTTTGCTGCACAAAGCATTTGTTTCACGTGATTATTAATCATCAGAACAATATGAGGCCAAATGACTTAATTATTACTTAATTAATAATGATGACAACTCCATTCTGGGAAATGCATATATTTTACTGATTGCAATTTATGAGGGTTATGGGTTTTATAGACATACAAACAATCTGCCTGCTAAATATTGTGTGTGTAATCACGGATAAAATGATTGAGACAGGCATAACATTTTTGTGACCTCAAAACATACATAAAGGTAAAATTATAATTTGACTGTAACAGGCCAATTACTGTCCCTAAAAGCTAACAATAATAATATATCCTGAAAAACTGGATCCAGGCAGCATGAACATTTCTTCATCAGCTGCTGCGGTTGCGGGCTTTCAAAACTCACTTTTCAACTGTACTTTGTTAGACAACAGCAGGTCTGTGCAGAGTTAAATGTCAGAACACTTTAAATCCTCATGCAAATAACCTTTCAATGGACATTTCTGGTCTGCTCATCTCTTTCAAGACTTTGCTTGAGGAAAAACAGGAGCAGCAAGGCTTAAGAGTTTGGCTGAAGCACTGTACAGATTTTAACAATAGAATAACAACAAACTGCTGACAGGAAAGACACTGGCATTTTACTGCAATCTATTTTTCCATTAAATTAACTGTATATTGGATTGCAGAAAACGGAGGTAGGATCATCATATTTTCCATAATGTTGCAGTACCGAACGGCATTTTAGTAGATTTGCAAAGTCAGACATAGTGAAGTTAATCTCTATAAATACCAGTAAATTTAAAAAAAGCTGAAAATCACATTGAGATTTTGTATATAATATGAAATTAATAATCATTTTAACTCACCTGTTTTGTTAATGAGTATCAAACTGTAATCTCAGATCTAAATTTCTAATCCAGTTACACTGTTTAAGTCATGGAAACTGATGTGTTAACATTATTATTATTATTATTATTATTATTATTATTATTATTATTATATATTAACTTCCATATGACTAAGAATTTCTGCCTTGAATCTGCCCCACCTACAACTTCAGGAAGGCAGAGTCAGATAGTTTCTATGCTGAAGCTTGACAAAACTGATCCTGGAGATTTACATCTAATATTCTTGTGCTGTAAAGAACCAATGAAATTAGATATCAGCAAGCTAGAAGCAGAAGTTAGCTCAAGCTAAAAGGAAAAACTTAAGCTTGTTTTGGTCCTGTTGCACACAACTATTATACTTACGTCCAGGGTGTTGTGTGTAACTAAATCAAAGTTCAATGACAGGAAAATGTTATATATCAGTAAAAACTTTACTAAAATAACAGTTGTGTTTTCATTCTATTATAATGAGCCATTTATGTCTACTTGCCATGCAGCTGCCATAATTGTGCCACCATTCTTACAGTGGTGCCTCTGGAAAACAGCTCTGTGTGAGGAGGGAGGAAACCTCTGAGCTTTAAAACTCCAGTACTGGCTCTGTTTGATAGGTCCAAGAACAGCGTTTAGGATAAGAAATGCCTTAAAATGTGTGATTTTAAGGTGTTTTAAGACAAAGAAAACAGTACACAGTTTTGAATTAATGACCTGTAGGGCACCTGTGGCCACTGGATATACTCACAGATGAAAACATGTTTATCTCTGGAGGAATTTTGGTTGCTGACGGCCACTGTCCATTCTCAATTGTGCTTTGCGTTTTATTTAATTTATGAACCCTTCTGTACCACTAGATGTCAGTCAGTTCCTGTTTCCTTTGTTTGAACTTTTCTTGTTAAAGTAGCTCAGTTACAAGAACATGCTGCTGAACTTGGAAGCTCACTTTTTGAAATACTGTTTCTTCGCAGCATAATTCACAAACTGAAGGGTGATTTTTACGAGGCTGATGTTGACCTAGATGCAGTCACCTTCTGCACAACTAATATAACTATGGAGTTGCCAGGCAACCATCCAACCTGCTAGGGTAAATTGCAAACCTGCCTGTTATAGTTTCATGTTAAGCATAGGTACTTTGTTGTTACTAAATGAATATCCGAAGATGTTGAGCTATTCCTTTGACAAACGAAGAGCTACAGCAGGTTCTCTGCACAGATCTAAATGTTGCTGAAGACAGACCTGACAGATTTAGACAAAGCAGAAAAATGCCTTCGCGTGTCATCTCTCCTGAGCTCCTCCTCATCTTTTCTGTTCTTCTGAAGTTGCTTGAGAACTTTGAAGAACCACTTTACGAAACAATGTTTTGTTTTTTTTACATTGTGCTGGATGCTTTGCTGCTTACATGCTCCGCCTCTCACTATGCATTAGCATTATGGCATCTAGCTGCCTGCCACTGACACAATTTGCCTTGTGGCCATTAACTTTCCAACATCTGTGAGAAATCAGTAATGAGCCATGGCAGATACATGCATGACATTTTCACAAAACTGTAAAACAAAACATTTCACAAAACTCTAAAAGGTACTTAACTGTAAAACCTTAGTGGCTGGTTTTTTTTTTTTGTTGTTCTTTTTTTAAATAATGCTAATTCAGCTCTGTACAGATAAGGCTGTGAATGTTCATTATATTGGATTTTCTGCTGCAATATTTAGTTTTTGTAAATTAAACTTGATAGATGAATGTAGTTTTTTACTCTGTCTGCATGTCTCTGGTGATTGCATGTAAATTACAATTAAGTTTATAGTGCCACGTACCAAACTTTCTGTACTTAATGGTCTATTTAATATTTAGCAAATTAACAAAAAAAAGCTATAGTTTGGGGACAGCTTTTTTTAGTGCGCACATACTCAATGCTGCAATGCACTTTAAAAAAAAATATAGACATAAAAGGTGGAGTATTTTAAACAAATTTAACCATAAACCTGAATAAAAAACTGCAGGGATTGGTGAGAGTTATAAGTGGCAGTAGGGGCCATCTTCTGACACCTGTCAGTGAGTGATGAGTACTGAGGTTAATGAGCTAGCAGGAGGGTTAGAAAAAATGTAGTCATACAGGGCCAATAATGGCAAAGATAGGTACCATCTGGAAAATGGGATTAGATCAAATTCACTCCCGACTGTTCACTCCTGCTCTCCTGTGGTATTCATTTGGCTTCAATCAGTGTCATGTTAAGAAACCGCTCACATTGACTCTGATATGTACTGTATCAGTCAAGCAGCGTGCAGACAGGTTTTGTGCAGACCGGCCTAATCATTCGAGCAGGGTGAATTGCGACCAAGCCTCATCGGGACTACGGCTGGATGCTGGAGCTTCGAGCAGATTCAGTCACAGGGAGGACTGATAAGCGACAGCAGTGCTGCCTGATTAGAGAATACGATGAAAACTAAAGGCAATGCCTGGGGAGTTGCCAATGGCAACACAAGCTGGCCATATGCTGTATAGACTTATTGTGCTGCTGCACTCCCTATTAGTGGCACTTTTCAAGAGACAGCAGTATAAACAGAATAATGCAACTACGTCAAAAGTATGCATTCACCTATAAAGGAAGAAATTTCAGTGGAGATATCCTAGTTTTGTCTCAAACCTCATTCCCTTTTTGAGCATCCAATTAAATGAGAACAAAAATTGCCTGAAGAGAATGGCGGGATTTCAATCAACCTGATTACCAGGAAAACAGGTCATTAAAACTCCCCTCCTAGTTATTGAATTTTCCAGTCCAACTATAGGAAACATATAGTATGAGGCTGTGCTCTACAGTGTCATATCAAAGTGCATGCACTGTTTTTATATGCACGTCCATATAAACATGCAACACTTTCACTGCTTTAAGAACCCCCTCTGTGCATCAAAGCTGTATGAACTGTTGCTCTTGTCAAGCTGAAGCTGGAATCCATCAAGATCAAAATAAATCTAACGCAAACAAGCCTTTTCTTGCAGTTTATCTGGGCTGATTTTCTTCATGACTCAGACCTGATGTGTGCGACAACGCTTCTTCTGTGCAAAAGATGCGTGTCTGAAGCATTATCATATGAAAATGAAATGCTTTTAAAGGTTGGTGTCCTGAGGTGATTTGCAGAAAGCTGTTATTGGAGGTAGGCTTTTTATTAATCTGCGGTGAGGAGCAAAAGGCCAGGCAGAAATCAACATGAAGTACGTAGCAAATGCTCCTATATGCATACTGTCTGTAGTGATAACATTATGGCTGTTTTGTATGGATTATATTTTTACATGCATCAGCATAAGCATTTTTAGGAGTTAATGTCATATCTTTATGTCATTGAAATTATTGCTGCGTGTGCACTCTCTCTGAGGCGTTTCTTATTCAACACATGGTTATGTAGGCAGTGTGCACATTGATGACTTTTAACTGCAAACTCACCCTTAAAAAAGATTGAAAGAAACATGAATAAGAGGGTCAGACTGCTAAGAGTTTTGTCATGACAGGAAGCCTGGTTTTACCACCTGTCACGCTATTTCTGGTGGAGGGTTTTTCCACTAATACTCATTGTGATAATCTACTACAGGAGGATCATGCAAGGTTCAAAAGGCTGTGATAATCAAACCCATCCGATTCAGATACCAACCCTCCAGCTCCTCATGTCCTCCTCCTCCCACTCATACTCACCTGTACTTCATACTGGTGTAGCGCCCAATGGCCTCCTTCATGTGTGCATGGCCCTGTTGAGGCTGACGGGACCCGGGGCCGTCCCTGGTCTTGACAGAGCCTTGGGACATGTAGTTCCCATTATTCCCTTGTCCGCTACCTCCTCCTCCACTACCACCACCTCCTCCTCCACTACTTCCCCCAACTCCTCCACTGCTTCCTCCAGGAGGTGGAGCAGTGCGAAGGCCACAGAGTCGGTCCTCGCTGCGACTCTTCAGGTTGTGCTCAGTGCATGCGAAGGACACCTGCATCCTGCCTGTGCTCTCCGCTGTGTCTTATTCTGAGAGTCAAAGGTGAAGGGAAGTCACACAAACAGAAATGTCTACAAACTACCGGTGCTGCTGGACGCGGTTTCCCCGTTGTGCTGTTGTGGCAACGCGGAGATGCTCATACAAAAGGCTCAGACAGGGCAGGTCAGAGATGTTGGCTGAGAGTTAGTGGGAGCAGGCAAGAGTCCAGCCTCTAACATGACACACACAGAGTTACCGTCTGCTCTGTCTCCTGTCTGGCGATGCAAAAACTGGCAAAAGGCTCTTAGAGTTTTCACACACACAAGATGCATCAGGGCTGCCCTCCAAGAATCATCAGGAGGCTTGTAAGATCTCAGCAGTCCTCAGACGAATTTGGGGATGTGGCAGATCTTGGGAAGCCCAGCAGCCTCAGTGTAATAGATGCCTCCCTTGAGAGCTTCAGTCCTCGCCTTTCCCCACATACATGCACAGGCTCGTATGGCTTATGTTGGGTGATACAGCACTTGCCAGCTTGCTGTTTTCTTCTTCAGTTGATGTAAGTTGAGTCTGTCTTGAGCTGAGGAGCTCCGGAGTGTGCCGCAGCAGCAAAGACACAGTCACAGCCACAGGCATCTTCACACCTCGCGTCGAAATAAGGCATGTTTATTTATTTATTTGTTAATCGCAAAGCAAAACAAAAAAAATCTGTCTCAGTTGCTCGAATTTACATTGCACATTTGAGGAGAGTCAAAACAGGATGCAGACTTGATATGATACGAATTCACCCATTCAAACCCCACCGATGCATCATCGCCCAGCAGCTTCACGCAGCTTCAAATTTGATGCAAGAGGGGAAATAAGCAACGAATTGAACAGATACACAGAGCCGGTTTGGGTTACCTTCCGAGCTTGAAGTAGTTCACGTACCGGCAGCTGTGGAGGTCCCCGTTATTCTGCACAATCTCACGGCGCACGGATTTGAAAAAAACACCGGCATGCTGGCCCAAAAATCAGTTGCAGCAGACATTTGAATCGCTCGATGCCGCCTTTCGGCTTTCTATCAGCATCATTGTATCAGCTCACAGCCAGCCTCTTTTCCTTAATTTCTGCTTTTTTGGGGTTTTTTTACAGAGGCGCCAAAATTTCACGACACCCAAGCAGTGTGGGGGTTTGCAAGACAACTCTATACGTGGATGTGTGTTGCTCTCACTCTGTTCCTATCTCTCCCCCTCTCTCGGGTGTGATCTCTACATTTTTCATCACACTGGCGTACACAAATTTCTTCACATTAAGCTATATTAATGGAGCCACTGGGTCCTCAGCTGTATGCATGCATCAAAATATTTGTCATATCTGGAACTGACGGACTCCACATCGCTTCTTTTATTTTATTTTACACCCTTTTTTTTATCCATTTAAACTGACAGAGCTCCCCCTTTCCCATATGCACAAATCTGCCACCACACCCATGCTCAAAACAGTGTGCCTATTAATCATTTTTATATATTTGTTTGACAAATTGCCCAAATCATCCTGAAACCCTCTCAATGTTAAAGATTCCCATCTTTAAATGGCATTGCCTTTAATTCAATTTCATTCTACATCAAATCAAATTAATATGGAATTGATGTATTTGTTCCCCAGGCAGTGAAAATAGTCTTTTCAAAGCAATGTTTAAAATGTTAACCATGCTGCCATACCCTTAGAGAAAACTGTCAATCCAAGAGATTGCAATCTGCGTTTGGTGTTTGCCCTGCTGGGTCTACTCCCCACAGCGGAGCAATCTGCAAAATATCTCACAAGTGCATAAAAAAAAAAACACTCACACACATTCATCACTTCTGTTAGTTTGTTCTCACATCTGATGAAGTCTGTTCTTTTAAAGTCTCACAGCAGATTGTGTAGCATCCGGCTGTCAGAAGGATCTTTGATCAGCACCTTTCTCAAACATGTTTAGTCCAAGTTGGGATACAACGTTTGCAGGTGAATAGGCCACCTACTGTGACTATTTAAAAGAGGAGATAGAAAAATGATTTTTATTTTAGTGAAAGGAACATCATTTCCAGGAATTTCCATTCACTAAATCCCTTGGGCTCAACCTTCACCTTTACTCCAAGTAATGTTTATCACTTCATTGAGCAGCACTTTTGCCTCAATCTCTTCCAAATGTATTGGAATAAAACTGAGGATAATACTAACTCTTGAGGCTTCTCCCCTTTTTGCTTCATTCTGACTAATATCCAAGAAAAATTGTGCATCTCTGTGACTCATGTAAGAATTTTAGCCTGCAGAAAATGTGATGCTATAGTGGATGGATGGATTTTTTCATGGAGTGGCGTCACATATGGCAGATTATGCAGTATGATATTAATGTCCATATAAGTGCTATAACTCCAGCAGTCTCAGCACCAAAGCTCATTTTTAAAACTGATGCCCTTTATGAACTACAAAGTCTTCATCTGAGATAAAACACTAAAGCGTATTTACATAATGTTGTTCCAAACTTACAGATTAACATGACCTGAGTGGATTTACCAACTGCTCTGTTACATTTTCATTTAAACATGTAAAGTTTTAAGATAACATCTGGTAGAATTAAAAAAGAGAGAGAGAGAGAGAGGGAGAAATAGCTAAATGTGCAAATGCTTTCTGATATGATCTTTGACTGGCTCTTTGACTGCTGCATTTGACTTGCTTGAACAGAAAAGGACATAAATACTGGAACTTAAAGGGATACCGTGTAACTTTTGACACAAATATTAGCCTAATGTGAGTAATAATAGATGATTATTGGGGTAACTTCTGATCCCCAAATCTGTTTTTCCAGTCTGGGGATCAGAAGGTTTGTTTCCAGCAAAATTTGATGAGTAAAAAAAAAAAGTGGAAGATCATTTAAAAGTAATCATTTTCAGTCACGAGGGAGTTCAGATCTGGTGCGTCTTCACGCAAATTAACCGAGGTCAAACACTTCACACGGAAGTGGTGGGAACTGCTGCCATTACAGATTTTAAGAGTCGGTTCAAGTAATAGGAGCAGTTCTGCCAGAGGTGGTGAAATCAGCCGAATCACATTATGGTAAGAGTCAATGCTGCCAGTGAATGCAAAACAAAGATAAGTTATATATTTGAGATTTAATGAAGAATGTTTGCTGAAAGTGTAAGAGTCACTTGATTATACAAGTGCTATCCTACAGGCTGTAGGTGTTCTTTTTTTTTGCCTTTTGAGTAATTGTGGCTGACCTGTCTTCACACCAGAGTGACGCTGCCACCTAGAGGCAATTTACGTAGATCCGGATGACTGTGTCTGATGCCACATTATGCAGTGACATTCAAAATCCCATTTCATAATAACATTTATTAACAGCCACTACATCATGATTGCTATTTTTACAGGCATGCAACACTAGCAATAATGCAACAACCTGCTGTATATCTTCCATGCTTGTTTTGTTAATTGTATCTCTTTTGTTTGTCTCATTTTAATATATTACAAAAAACACAACTTTTAATCTCAAAATAGATAATCTGAACACTTCAAATGAGAAATAAAAGCAGCCTAACAACCAACTGCCTGTGCCCTGCTGTCACATACGTACATGCATCATTAACCTTCAACTTCTGCATCACTGATGTTGACCCCATCAGGCTTCCTTTTGGATTTTGAAATTAGACAATGCCTCATATGCAAGTCCCATTAGTGATCCCAAAAAACCAGATGCTTTTGTTGCTCAGTCACATTTATTCAGTGGTCCTCTGCTTTGAAATCTCATCAAAGCTTGGATTTCTTTCTAGGTCACCAGTGGAGGAAAAAAATCATTTAAAAAAGACAACAAATATAGTCCTTTTTTCACCCATGAATGATGTTTCCTCTCACTGCCTTCAGTTGCCATCCTCTTTAAACACTCAAATAAATCCATGCATTACTAATATATTAAAGAAATATTAATCATGTTAGTCAAATGGATCGTGTACAGATGACTGCATGGTTCGACATTTTCTCGCTGATTCTTAAAATGTCCCATTTGTGTGGCTCTCATATCTATCTGCTTATTATATCTATAGGTGTGGCAGTTTCTATGTATATATTAAGTTGTAATTCACCTTTTTGGAACCTGCACCACTTTTTATTAAACAAAAAAGAAAAAAAGCTATAATTTTAATGTGTTCTACATAAATTCAACATCGGTAAACACCATTTCATTTCCAAACATCAGACTGCTTGTGGTTACAAGTTGTAATGATGGAGTAGTTCTACTTTTCATTCTCACCTGTATGACATTGCAGAGCGCTGAGCCTCGCACTCGGCTAGGGAGAGGCCACATTCCCTCAGGTACAGCTCCAGTCGGCGTCTCTCCACCAGTCTGTGTGCCGCCACAAGGATCTGAGAAGCCAAGGCCTCCGACTCATTCCTCTGGTCCGAGGTCTTGCTGCTCCGGGTGCCAGTCTTGGCGACAATGCTCCCTGAGGAGGTGGACGCCTTGGGTTTCTTACTGATGCCATAGAGGTCCTCCACTGAGTATTTCCCCCCTTTACCTCCTCCAGTGCCACCACGACTGGCAAACATTTTTATTTAGCTTCACGTGCTGGAACTGATTAAAATGGCTCTCCGCTCCGCTTTTGCTTGGCTTTATCTGCTACATCTACTTTTATGCCTCTGAGTTAGAGAGAAAACAACAAGGTAGTGCTATTTTGATGAAGATCGGTGAAGATTTGAAACATCCGGCTCGAGGATGTCAGGCATCAAACTGCTAAAAACAAGAGTTTAAAGCACTTCTAAAATATCAAAAAGTCTTGATTCCTCCTTTGAGGAGTCTAAATCCAAAATAAAACAAAGCCACTCCTGACATGTCAGCAGCAGCGCCCAGTCACAAGCAATGCCTCCAGCTGATGAAAGGTGCTTCTTTGAATAAAAAATACAGACAGGAAAAGCAATCGGGATCTTTCTCTATTTATCTCTCAAAGGAGGGACAGTGAAGGGATTTGTGAGCTTACATTTGTTCAGATTAGGAGAGCGCCCGGAAGTATCTGTACTTCTACTGTATAATCAGTGGTGGCTGTTAGAGCCCAGTGCTGACCCACCCATCAGACCCAGAGATGCTGATGATTTTCATTTTCTTTTTCTTTTTTTTGATTACATGATCACTTGATTTGCCGGGCCAGAGTCATCACAGCCAGTCGTCCTGTTGCCAACCAGCTCAATGAATGTGGCTTCCTCTTAAAGCTTGGCTATGACACAAGGCTGAGTTCATATGCAAGCCAAGCCCACCCCCAGTGATTGCTTTTAACACAAACCGTCGAGGATCCATAAAGTGTGAACCTCTCACCACTGGAGAGGAGAGAAAAACACCTTATGACCAATGTCCTGTTTAAAAGAAAGAGAAGTGTAATCTCAGCGGGGCATAAATGGGAAATAAGTGTAATAAATCAAAATGAAATACAGACAGATAGAAACGGAGTAGAATACTGGATGTTGCCATTTAAAGGTCGATGCTGATGAAGAAGATGAGTTTTTGACAATATATGCGAAGAAATCCACCTTCTAGTCTCCTGTGTGCATTACTGTTAAGTCCCATATAAAAGCCAATAGTGGAGAAAAGAATTTGTATTTTATGTCAAGGAAATCTAATGGCTCTCCTCCACCATGAGACAACTGCAGGGTGTTATTTTGACTCTCCAGTGTAATAGATATGCTCGCAGGCATGTCGACATGCCTGCGAGCATACCTTTTAACAACATTTTAACAAATAAATGAACTATCAATGACTTAAAGGTGCATCAAAACACAGATGCCAAGCTCATCAACAACCTGACGGCCCAATCATGCATCTGTTCAACCGTCTCTTCTCCTTCATCTTCCAGATGTTATGGCCATCAGGCACTATTCCTGAGCTACACTCCTTCCTGCCTTTGCTGCAGTGGCTTTTAGGCAGAGATCATCTGGGATTAAGCTGCCATAATCACTCTTTGGATTGACCAGAGTTGCACAGGCAGCTGTTTGAGGTCAGCCTCGATCTTCCCACTGTAAATTACAGTACACAGGGTTTCCAGGGTTAGAGTGGATGCGGGCCTCCCTCAGTTCTAAGTAGAGGGATTAATTTGAAGTGTAATAGACAAAGATGGAAAAATATACATTTGGATTTCTGCGTGCAATCCTGATCTCCACATTGTGTAACTGTAAGAAATCTGGGTTAGAACAGTGAAGTTTGTTTTTAGTGATCTGTTGCGTAACTGTGCAAAGATAGATTTAGTCAGTCTAACAATATAGTAACGGAGGGGTATAGAGCACAAAACTGCGATGGAATCATGCAACATTCTGTACAATGATGAGTAGGTGGTGAGCTCAGTCGTTTCGTGAGAGAAGTGGGTCCACTGCAGATGGAGACTTGCCCCTCTTTCATCCAGAATCACGCCACCGCTGCTCAGGATCCTCGCTCGGTTTCAGTGTAACCTGCCCACAAGCACCTTTATTTACTGTTGCAAAAAAAAACTTCATTTCAATGCAGTTACAGAATCAGGGAGGGACATCACAAGACTACACTAAGAATAGGAAGAAAAATCCCTTCAAAAGTTAACCAAATTAAACCAGATCATTTGTGTATGCTCTCTAATACAGTGGTTCCCAACTTGGGGTCCCTGAACCCCGAAAGAGCACAGGGGGTCCCTAAAGCCTTGACTGTTCAGAGCCAGTGTAATTAGAAATTAAGACCACACAAAGATGAGTTGAGGTGTAGCTGCTTAAGTTTTTTGTTTTTTTTAAATAATTTTGGTTTGGATAGATTTTGGACAGGAAAGGACTGAGACAGAATGCATCAATTGAGGCAAGAAGCTAACCAATGAAAGCATATAACCAAGCTTGCTTTCAGCACAGGGTGGGGAAGGGGGTCCATGGCTTTTTGGTAGTTGCATGAAGGGGTTCCTCAAGGAAAATCATTTTGGAACCATTGCTATAGAATAACACACCAGTGAACAGTTTGCCCAATCTAACAACATTTTCACTATTCACTATGGAAAATTAATTTTTTTTATATATATATATATATATATATAGTTAAATAAATTATGATAACCAAGCACATTTACTCAAATGTACTTCTGAGATACTTGTACTTTATGTGATTATTTTAATTTTGTACTGCCTAACTAAAACTTCCACTCTACTGCATCATAAAGGGTAATATTTTACAGCCTAGTCCACTGAACTTTATTTGACAGCTTTAGTGACTGTTTTTTTTTTTTTTTTAAAGAAGACTTTATACAGAGAGGTTATATAACAAGCTATTAAAATAAATCATACCATTACAGATTAGGCCAGCAGTTCCAGTTATTTCTGTCTCCTTACATCTTACAAAGTATGTAGCCGAGGTGACATTTCAGAGACTGATGCTTTAATATCAATAAGCTGATGATGACGAATATAATATGTCAGTCAGAAGAATCCAGCCAGTGCTATTACTTTATTTCTTTATCTGCATTGCTCCCAATACCAGACTACTTTTATAGCATGATTTTTCCTACAGGAGAATTTTTGTCATCAGTATATTGCTATTTATACTTAGATAAAGGTTCTAAAAGAACAACAAATTGACACACGCACACAAAAACATATAAATTGGCAGGAGAAGCAATATCTTTAACTGATCTATTGATTCACTGTTTTAACTTCTTGTTCAAAATAAAGATTTTCATTAAAGCCATTAAATGATTCTTCGTCTTCCAGCTGCAGCAGATCTGTTGTAAAGTTGGTGTGCATAAATTCAGAATGCTTTTAAACCAACCTCAAACTATACTAATATAAACTATTTATTCATCGTTATTCATCATTCAATTTGCTGTTTTTTTTTATATCAAGGATGGGGGGGACATGTTGACCCTGTCCTGCCTCAATTTACAGCTAAGGAACAACAAAGCTTTCAACTTACAAGATCAATATAGATTTTTTAAAATGAGCAGTAGCATCATTTTCACTACAGCTCTGGAAAAAATTACATTTATGACTGAAATATTAACATAAGTCAATGTTCAACAGGCAACATCCTGACTCAAACAAAAAAATGTAATCTTGCTAAGAGAAACTGATGCATTATTATAGTGTCAGACCTCTTGTCCATCTGATCTGAAGCAGTCTGTAAATGTTGCCATACACTGAGGCTTCTCTTCAATATTGCCCAATTGATTGCCAGTGTGCGTTGAGGTTAAGAAAACATTATGCTTTGTGTTCAGCTATGATCAGCAGAAACTTTGTTCACCAGGGGACCAAACAGAAGCCTCATAGACGAAGCTCCGGTGTGTGAATGACCCCCTCCTTTCATTTTGACCTCCTGCAAACACACACAGTGCCGCTTTATATTACATGACCTCCTCCAGCATTTCCATCATCACAAAGGGCTTCATTACATAAATGTCTACCATATGTTGTTTGAGACGTGCTTTCTGAAAACGGACAGAAATTAAAGGAAAATCCATCGTGAAGTGTTTTGATAACTGTTGGTTTTAGTTTGATTTGTCATTGGCCTGAAGCTGAATCTGTGGTAGAAAATACCCAATTATCCTCCTTTTCTAATCCTCCTATACCATTTTTTTTCTGTACAATCCCTGAAAGCAAACAGTTTGGAAAATCCCTCTCTTTCCTTCCTATCTACTGATGTCTGTTCTTCCTTCTGGGAGTCACATTCTGCTATTGCCACTGTGAGGCAGCAAAGCCGCACAGCTGAATACTGTTTCAAAGTTACCATGCAAGAGTAAAACAGTACTTTGATTAGATGAGTCCTCCGTGTGAGGTTTAAGGGAAACAGACATTAGCAGTTTGAATGCCACTGAACGCCTCATGCGTGAAAGTCAAGAGTATACTTGGCTTCATATTATGTACGTCGGGTGAATACATTATGGCTGTGTATTGTATTTGACCTGACTACAGATGAGACCCCCCCTCCTCCTCCTCCGTGTTGCTCTATCAGCTCCAAGCTTCTCTGTGATTGTGTCTATCCAGACTGTGGCGCAGGCTGCACACGGTGCGGGTAGTTTTGGAGAGCACGCTGCGCACAGACTGTGCCAACCAGGCTTCAAAAGGCTTTTGCTGTAGGCGTGACACGTGCTGTTGCAGAGAGAAGAATTTCTTACTGTTAATTCAGCTAGTGTCGGATCATAATTTGCTGATACTAGAGCCTGTATTCGCTGCTCAAATACACAGACTAATATGCTGAGTGTCATCATGTAGGCTATTCGTCTTCCACTAACTTTATTCTATTCCAAGCATCGGTGTCATTGGAAGTCAAAGTAGACGTGAACGACAACAATGACTGTTTTCTGCTTAGAAAAAACCGAAGCCACGCCTTCTGTACGCTAGGGGGAGCTCATGCCACAGTAAACACACTCATCTCATTGTGCGTAATCCTCACTTGTGGAGATGTAACATTACTAGGAGCTGGGTGGTGGTCATTGCTGATGTGAGCATATGAACAGTGTTAAACTGGGAAGTATGCCCAGGATTGTATTTCTTTATTTCTGTAATCTGATTACTTTCAATACTGCACTCACTCATTCACATTTTGAAAACCTTGTTGTATTGTGTCCAGATGCTGGTTAAATCAAAACCATATGCTCTTTGCTCATATTTCTAAGTTGGCAGCACTCTCTCTCTGTCTTTCTCTCACACACAGACACACACACCGACTGGCCCTCACTGCCCTCCAGATTGTCACAATGTAAGCGCTGAAAACACGCTTGTTCGTGGGGTCAGCACTAAACGCGAGTGGTCATGTTTTTACAGTATAAACAACAGTTCTGACGGACTGTCGTTCCAAAGCAAGCTGAAACAGTGGGTGTAGGTTTGAGGGGCCACAGGCGGGCAGAAAGGGAAGGGGGGGGTCAATCTTTAGTCCTGTGGTGTGGGGAGATGCATTCATACCACTTTACATCTAAGCACAAAAATCTGTTCTCAGTGAAATACTGCCCATATGTGGGTGAGTGTTTATTTGAATGTTGGGCCTTTCTTGCTCATTTGCTTTGTAAACATTTATGGCAAGAACTCATTCTAGGTATTGGTTTGCAAGCAATAATTAAAATACAGTAAAAGAAAGACATCTTGTTAAGGTAAACAGCAATGACCACAATACAAATATGAAGACTAGAACTCACTGTAATCATGAAAAACAGAACAAACAGACAAAACTGAGGCTTCACTGTGGTGCTATTTAAACAGCCCTTTGATGTTATTTAGTTGTTTCTCCAATTTTAGTGTGTTCAACAAACTTTGAAATGAAACCACAAAAAAGCCTGGCAGTCAGCATAAAAAAGCCTTTTTCTTTGTGACTTTTGGTGGATACCATTTTTCAGCTGATGGTGAAGATTTATTCTAGTGGGGCTCAGCAGTGCAGAGGAGTTAGGCTGAGTTAGGACATAAAGGTGAAGCCTTTGTGGGAGGTTAAGCCCAACGTAGACAGGTAAACTCATCAATCTCAGCTCGCTACGACAACTTCACAATGGCGATCAATCACGCTGATCAGAAACATCTTTAAGATGAGAAGTGTCCGATCATGCCCTTTTCATGAACTTCACTCAATGCCTCTTCTTGTAAAAGGATTTGATAGGTTCCCCTCTACTTTTTATTCTCCGTCAGCATAGCAGTCCTTGATGCATGTGGATTGGGTTTCAGAATATGGGATGATTCACACGGAATGAATAGGAACTGGGAAGGTCACACCCCTTTCTTTGCCCCTCACATAAGGCAAGGAGCACATCTTTGCAGAGTGGAAAACAAAAGGGTGCCACAGGGGAGATGGATGGTTGCTGAAAGCTGAGACGGAGCAGGAACCTGCCAACACCTTTTCAGCAGCTGTTTGCACATCCCGAAGGTGTTAATGTCCATATTCGCATTCTTCATCTAACACCTCCATCAAGCATCTGATCTTTTCTTTGAAGGCTGGTGATGGAAAAGTGAATAACAGTTAACCTTTATGTCACTGATGGTTTTTAAGATTGATATATTGATATAGGGAAAAAAAGGGAAATGATTTGAGTTTATGAATAATCAGCAAACAAATGCCCTAAGCAGACTGTAAACAGATTACTTAAATTCATTAGGCAATAACTGCTTTGAAAAGGCAATAACCTCAGACTTCAGGGAAGCAGTTTATATTTTGTGAAGGATGTGGTTTAGCGTGGCTTTGGAAAAATAAAGACTTTACCTTAAAATGGTGTGCTGATGGTAGCATGTGTTGCTCCAAAGAAATGATAATCATGGTTTAATTTTATTGTTCAGCATATAATAGTGCCTTTGCAGATGAGCAAGTTACCCATGGCTTGTGCATCAATAAACTTTGGTCCAGCAAAGATGGCAGCATTTCTGGATTCTTTTTTGATTTTTTTTTCTTTGCAATATTGAATTTAAACTTGTGCTTGTAAACAAAAAGATGAACAGTATTTCCCGACAATGATTTACAGAAGTGTTCCAGACCCCATGCAGTGGTTTTGAAAGGATCATGTGTTTTGAATGCAGTGCTGCCTGATGCCCTGAGGATAAAGGACAGTCAGTATTAGATGACATACAGACTTAACACACTATTTGCAAGTCACAGCAATCTATTCAGTCTTTATATACATTTTACACGAGATAGCAACTTTTTGGAAATTGGTTTGTAATTCAAGAAAACGTTATATTAGCTAAGATTCAGCTGAAGTAAATGAATTGAGAAGGTGGCAGCCTGGAAACAGATAATGTAAAAATATCCCTCTACACCAGTGCTAACACCTGGGAGACAGCAGGGGCTTGCAATCTAAAGGTTTAAGCTGATTAAATGAATTAACTGCACAATGAAAAATAGACCCCCCCGCCCACCTAAAACTGATCTGCAGCGAGAAAGCATGATTAAATTCTTAAAATGTTTGTTTGACCAGGTGGGTCAGCTAAGAACAAATTCTTATTTACAGCACTGGCCTGGCAAAAGCTCCTGCAAAAATCAACAGACATGCTGTGGAGTGGCAAGGAGTGACAAGTTTCCCTGTGATCACATTTAATACAAAACAGAGTGGATGCAGAGTGGAAGCGCTCTGTTGAGCAATGTGCCTTCCATCATTCAGTGCAATCACGCTGCGTACACAATGGAAAAAAAAAATCTCAGGAGACTGTTTGTTGGATTTGCCCAGGAATATTGGGTCATTTTGATCAAACTGTCTGCGAGTCATCTCTGAGAGAAAATCTGGCGGAATGAGAGTGGCACGCTAGGAACGAGGATCTCGAAACTGAATTTCCTTCTCAGAGTCATTGCTGTTGTGAAAATGAAAGAAGTCCAAAAAAGTAGACTGGTGGAAAATGAAACTACTCTCAGGTTGCAGGTGGAAGCTGACTTTTCACCAGGAATGCTTTTGCAGGCGGGGGGGGGGGGGTTTGCTTAAGACAAACTAATTTCGTATGACGTGCTATTTGACCACATTGGAAAGAAAGTGTTCTTGGATGTTCCAAGAAGTCTCATTAAGAAAAAAGAGGAGTAATCATTGCAATATGAGAATACAGTGTATACTAAAAGCTAAAATTCAATTCAGTTTCAAGTCGTTTAAAGATGCAAAACCCCAAAACTTTATGGAAGTGCAATATAGCCGCACCATACCTTTAACAACACATATTTCATGCAGGATCACACTTTGATTCTCATGCTGTTTACTGCTCCAGACAGAGTGAAACTATTTAAGCTTATCTCCTTCCCCTACACCCCCTCATGCTTTTAGACCCACATGTACCTGTCCCTCTGGTTAACCCCCACCTATCAACACACAATCTCTCCACACTTGAATGCACACAGGAATGTGAGGGGAATGACACAATCCAGCAAATGCGAAAAAAAAAACCACAAAAAAAAAAAAACCTGGTCGGCCTGATCTGCGCTCTGCCTAAAAGCAACCCTAATGAATGGCCATTCAGATTCGCAGACAAAGCTGAGGCTAGATTTGTACTATACAGACAGGTCAGGGGTCACTCAAAGCACTGACAGAAGTAGAAACCAGAGATGAATGCTTGTCTGTCTCTTTCAAACACTGAATCATTTCAACACAGATTTCTGTCCACCAAAATGCATTGTGGGGTTAAAAAAAAGAAAAAAGAAATGCGTCCACTAACAGTTACTCATCTATTTATGTCTACTAGTGCAGCCTTAGCCTATACGTTGCAGGCCACACGAGAGTAACAGAACAAGAGGAATGAGTCGTAAATATAGTGATAATCAAAGCACATTAATCAGTGAACCTAAACAATTTTTAGCAGCCCTCTCAGCTTAGCCTGGGTATGGTGGCATTAGAGATGGGGGGGGGGAGAGGGAAACAAAGTTTGTGTGTGTATGTGTGAGACTTTAAGCTTATGCTGCGCTATAAGCTGCTCTCAGCCCAAGGCACGGGAGAAGAAAAGAACATCTCTTCATGATTAAAAGGGCTGAGGACCAGGAAGGGAAACGGAGGAGAGGACAAGCTTCGAGGCCTCAGGGGTAAAGGCTCATTGCAGATACAGACGAAAGGCTGCAAGAAAGTAAGGCTGGGCCATGCAGGGGAAGTGAGAGTCAACCATCGGCCTTACAGTCTCTCGTTTCATTGTCATTATCATAAAAATGGGGTAACAGGATAGATGAGAGGTAGATTTGTTACATGAGCCACAAAGAAAACAGAGGGAAATACCCCATTAGACATTTTACTTCAACAATCTCAGACAGTTCCGACAGGATGTTGTCTAACCAAAGATGAAACCAAAGCATGAACCATTTATTTCATTTACATTTACCCGCAGTGGTGTATAAAATATCAAAACATGAGAGAGCACAGCAGTCCAGACAATTTCAAAAACATGATTGTGTTTTGGCACAAATGTAGCACTATGCTGTCTGATGATTTTCTTTGAATTCAGGTCAGAAGTATCAAGGGTTGCCAGAAACAGCTTGTTCTCAGACCAGAGACAGGTAAATTATGGATTGGCCCATCTATAGGGTCTACAGTGTTCAGTGTCATCCACACTTGATATCTACGCTCATTTATATGGTTTTATCAAGAATTCTGTTGCTTTGAAAATGACTGATAACTTTGAACATCAACAAAGGCCATGTGACATGTTCTTAAACATACACAATTAATAGTAAATAAAATATACTTTATTAAGTATTTCAAAGCTTCTTCTATTGCGATCTCCAATATGAAGACCACGTACACTAATATGTTTAAAGGAATGCCGCCTGCATTATAATACCGGTAACCTGTTATTTACATCAGAAAAGAATTAATTATTTTTAAGGTGCCAGCAACATTTTGGTCTTTTTTCCGAGTCCTGCCATATAATTACTGGACTTAGTGTTTGGTCATAAGCAGCACCTCACTTCTTAATCAATTTTAATCATGATGTTTTAATGACTCTTGAATGCCTGTAAGAGAAATTGCAATTTAAACCTTTTGAAACCTTATAACTCTATCACATATGGCAGAAATGACCAAAGATTTAAAAATGGGTAAAACTGGAATCCCTTCTTAGCAAGTAAGTCGGTTTTTTTTATGTTTTTTTTTTAAAGATATGTGAGTCAACAATTGACAAAAACAAAACAAATAAAAAAAAAACAACATTAAGAAGGAAACACTTCATTAAAGTATCTAAAAATAAACCATCTAGAAGTGTTTCAAATGGACTTTAAATTCAACATGCAACACTGTTTCCATTTATGGTACACGTGCAAAACATGAATAAACTCCAAATACAGTTATGTAGAAATTACATGAACCCCATTCAACTGGAAACTGTTCAAATACTATGTCTCAATTGTTGTAACTGAGCAATTTTCTTTCTTTAATGTAATTTTGAATGCCAGAAAAGTTGATAGTGGTACCTTTACCATTCTGTTGCTTAATATGAAGTCTTTTGGAGATTAAAACTTCTACTGTGGTTTTGACAAGAAGAGGATTTCAGTTCTGTGTTCCCTGAAAATGACATCTGAATTGCAGAATATGATACTCCAATCTGTATATCTCACTTAGTGTTTATAGTATCCTGGCAGATAAAAATGAATATATTCTTTTTCATGGACACTTCAGTCTCAACATTTTTTCAAACAGGCTGTAGCTGTAATTGTCTGGTGAATTTTAGCAATTGGTTTATTGACTTTTTGAAAATGCACCTCAGGTTTATGCAGGGAAAATGATTCATTACGTAATGTCAAAACTTAGTTTCAGTTTGTTAGCATAGAAATATAAGACATTGTTCAGGATGTCAGCTCTGCATTGTTTTCATTACCAAAAAACAACAGTTTTGGAGATAAACATTTTGACCATCAACGAACCAGCATCTGAACAAGGAAATTAATCCAGCTCTTTCAAATGTGGAGGGAGAGAAGATGGATGCTACAATTTAGC
>JBBBVU010000016.1:8593564-8625364 GCA_037177055.1 Atherinosoma microstoma
AGTGATCGCCTCAAAGGATTGCTCAACAAAATATTAGCTTATGAGTGACGTAACGTATATTAGTTTATCATATTTTTGGCTTGTTTTTAAAAAAAATATTTTTATTGAACCACAATTCAGAAACAATGTCATGATTTTCATTAAATTTTTACTTTTGTCAATTTCAGCTTATTTCAGTGACAGCTGTATTTTTTCCTTCTGTAATGAGAGAGTATGAATAATTTTGTGCACGACTGTAACTACAATGCTTCCCCTTTAGTAATCTCTGAAATGCAGGAGTAAGAGAGCAGCAATCACACTCTACAATACTAACCGCATCCTAATGATTAATTGAAAAAAACAAAAAAACAAAAAGAACAAAACTGTGATTCCCTTTCTTTAATGTTTAAATAAATTACATTACATTCTGTTAGTAGAGATATATTAATAGGATACATTAAAAAAGTCTGGAACATAATGCTTCCGTGCACACCAATAATTCTTTTATAATAAAATAATACTTTTATATAAAAAGCAACACAAATCAGTCAAGTTGGGATGTGCCATGTTTACCACTGTAGCATCCCCCCTCTTCTTTTAACAACAACATCTGGAAACTGATGAGACCAGTAGCTGGACCTTTGGGGGTGGAATGTTGTACCATTCCTGTGTGATATAAGATTCGAGCTGCTTAACAGACCTAGTTCTTATTTGTTTTACTTGGATGTCCATAATGAATCAAATGTTTTCAACATGTGAAAGGTAGTTTTCTCATTTTCCTTCATCCAATCTAAATTAGCTTGGTTCAGGTAAGATGGCAGCATTTCTGGATAATTTCTGGATCTGGATCGCATATCTTCTTTGTACAATAGAGCTCTAACCTGCAATAATGGATGGCATGGCAAACTGTGTTTACGGACAAAGATGTCTAGAAGTGTTCTTGAGCTCATGCAGGGATTTCCATGACAGATTCACGTGTGGTTTTAATGGGGTGCCGTATGAGGATCCATAGATCATGGGTATCCAATATTGATTTTCAGCCAAGTCCCTTGCAAAAAGAGATGTTTCCAGATTATGTACTGTAGGTGAATATTCAATTCTTCATCATTTAATGTCCCTTTTTCTGAAATTATTCTATAATTTGTAGACCCAGATTTTGTCAGATTGTCAAACCTCTGCCCTCCTTTACTTCTACAAGACTCTGCCTCTCTAAGGTGCTCTTTTTTACAGTAATAACACTGGCCTGTTACCAAATAATATAATTAATTGCAAAATGTTCCTCCACCCATTTCTTTCCAGCACCTCTTCCTTCCCAGCCTTTTGTTGCACCATTCCAACTTTTTTCGGACGTGTTGCGGTCATAAAAAAGATGAACTGATATTTTTTGTGATGTCTCACTCTTAACTGGAATGTTATCTATGATTCATTAAAAGAAAAATATTAGTTTGATGAAATTTGCAAATCATTCCATTCTGTCTTTACTTGTATTTTACACAATGTGCAAACATTTTTGTAATTGGGGTTTGTAGATGTCTCTTTCTCATTTCCCGACACAGCATGCATAAATGCAACACAAACACATTGTCATGAAAACTAATCAACACAATGAGAAGAAGTATTCAGAGACATAAGTAGTGTCCTTGACAAATATTTGACTCTGTATACTTGTACTTCCGATAACATTTTCAATCATCACTCGACGCCCACCACTGCTCACATTTTCACTCATGCTAATTTAATAAATTTTGCCACAAGCAACACAAAACAGAATTCATCCCCTTCTCAATTCCTCTGTCGCAGCCACACAGCCAAATTACTTAAATCTTCCTCTCTGCATTCCACCTCAGGGACATTTTCTCGCTCCTGTCGTCTGGGTGAACCATCTTCTGCATGCTGCATATGACAGCAATGACACGGAGTCACTAATCATCGGGGTTGCATATGTAGCCATTCTGTCATTGCATCACACTGAGAGGTAAAAGGTGAATATGATGTGACTCTAATCACTGACTTTTCCCTCTGTATCACCCGCTTCTCTGACTTTACTCTCTATGCGGGGTTCATTTAAAGAAACACCAACGTTCAAGTCTCTAAGCCTCTTCCACTCCAAAACCACAAATGCTCACCAGCTTTACAACAATTTGAAAAGAAAAAAGGAAAGGTCAACAAAAAGCAGGGCAAAATGGGAGAGAGGAGGGTGACGAGGATAATTGGGTGACATAGTTCAATCCGGTGCTTCTCCTGCATTTAGTGTACCTCATGTTCACTACAGTGCAATTAGAAAAAAAAAATCACTTTCACCACCTTGGGGCTGACTGAGCGGACTGCCCTGTTTCCGCCTTTCAGATGAACACCTCCCCCTGTGTTTATAATCCCAGTAAGGTGTGGAAAAGAAACACCCCACCCCCCAGGTACAGTAATCACTGTTTATCACTGCTCTATCATTAAGCTTTATGAGACAGGATGCGTGAGCGTGACTGTTTGTACGAGACGGTGAGTACTTCTATTATGTGCTTGCACGGCCTTGCCTTTCACTAGAGCAGAAACAGTCTTAAACCCTGCTAGAGGAAGCTGGCTTTTCCCCTACATTCTTTCAGCTGTGGCGGCCACCCACCGCCGGAAAACTGCCCCGAGCACTAGAAAAATCTTGGAACAATGAAAATTCGTCATCTGGCCGTATTTAACACCCAAAACAAACGATTGTACAGTAATTACAGGACAAGTGTCAACATTAGTAGACACTGGAGAAGTCTAAACTGATACTGGTGCTGGCAGGGCGATATGTCTGGGCCTTAGAATTGCAGTTATGAAAATCTTGGACAGATGGGAATCAGCCAAATCTTCTCAAGTAGAGAAACTGAGAGGCAAGTGTTGAGTCGGTGGGTTTGCAAATTAGTGATTGTTTGGGTTTAGTTTGTATTTTAATGGTCAAACCGTGTTTGAAAAACAAATGAAGAATATCTTATAAAAGGGAGACAACAATAGAAGGTGTTGTACACAAATGTCTTTAGAACCGTATTACCCTGTGCTTTTAGTGATCTGAACAGACACACATTTGGTCTTCAGGCTTTTAACAGGTGACCTCATTTTCAAAAACCGGATCCATTTGATGTGAATCCCTTCCTTTAACAACACTCCTTATTTACAACTTGTATGTTACTTTCTTCCTGGTGTGCCCTTTCCCTCCTTATTTTCCACTCTCTGGCACTAGAGTGCGATTGGGAAATTATAGGCCTATAAACATTTGGCCTGCTTCAGCTACAATTAGACCTCATTTTAATTAAAGAAACAGAGTGCTAATTACCCTCATACACCTAGAGAAATGGAGACAGAGGGGAAGAACAGGGATAATGACAAGGAGGAATGCAAAAGAGAGGGAAAAAAAGCAGGAGGAGTTGTCAAAGGATTTGGGATTAGCAGTTAAATGGGTAAAAACTAAATGGGTTTTAAAGTGTACTTTCCAATATTACAGCTACACTCAGAGCCTACTTGCCAACTAGTCTCAACAATTAGTCTGGTCAGCTAAAACAAAGCCAGGCATCTAGGCATCATTACTGTGTATTTTGTACACAAAGTACTGTTCTTTTGTGTACACAATGTGTTACTTAATAATTTCAAGATGGAGGGGGGGGGAAAGATCCTAATCAATAGAAAACACAAATGGAAATGGTTAATGAACAGGCCAAGAAATCCTATCTGCTCGGATAATATTTGTTGTAGACTCAATACTGTTGCATGAGTAAAACACACAAGAGACGGATGAGGCCACCGACTTATCAGTCACTTTTACTATCTTTGTGTTGATGTTGAAACTACTTGTATTTGGATGTTTCTGCAATAATGTAAAAAAAAAGGATAGGAAATCAATATACAGTGAGAGAGCAGAGAATACAAAGCAGCGACCGTTATCAGTACGCACTCTGTCAGCGGGGGATTCTCCGGAGAATTACCTGCTGTGTTCATACATGAGCTGAACTGGACATTAACCACACTCTGCGCTACAAGGAGGGTTCGTTAAATTCTGAACTGATTAAGACATTTGTGTCCACATACTGCTATTCTAGGTAGTGGGCATAAAATTCCTGAATGAATGTGCACGGAAAAAAACAGCTAAAGCTGCTGGGTTCATGACGCTATAATGGAGAAATAACATACACCATGTGACACTGCTAGCACATGCAACCTTGCAGTGCCCCTCAAAACTGACTCAGAATCTTTGACAGATGTCTCGGAGTGCAAGACCCAAAAAGCACTATCTCAATAATTCAAGTTTTTGGGGAATGCTTTCATCTGCTTTAGGGTAAGGTTTAGCTTTTCCAGCACTGGTTCTTCAGAGAAGCTGTTCAGCTACGTCAGAAATCGAATCTACTTAATGTAGATCTCAACATCCATGGTTTTAATTGGAGTGAGAGGCCAGCGTTCACAGTGAGGAATAGTGTGGGGAAGGCATTAAAATGTTGCTTAAAATGGGGAAAAGGTCTCTCCAGGTGCACATTAAGTGCCGTTGCATGAAGAGTTCAGTCAAATGACAGTTACATTTTTATGTTATGTTGTTTTTAAGTTAAATCTGTAGTGAGCATGTGAGATGATGATCACAAAATGAACATTTCATGAGAGTAAAGTGACAATCTGGGATTTCTGTAAGTTGACACATTGTCTTAATAGGTTTATTTTGGCTTTATTGGGAATTTGGCTTTATTAATATACACTTGCGCTTTACAACTAACAAAAAGATGCAAAAGATCAAAGTTTAGAGCATGTGTAAAGCACCCAGGACCATTTAAGTATAGTTGAGTGTATATGCAGGGGTCATTAGACCTCCAACCAGATTATCTAGATGTATTCAAAGAGCTTTGACTTTGAACGATTTTGGTTGGACTAGCTCTCATTTCAAAAGCCTGTTTTGATCTGATTAACACAATAGTTTACTTTTTCTAGAGACACATTAAAGTTCTCATCTATGAAGAATGGGGAATGCAGGGCTGTCACCCTGAATAGGGATGGGCATTCGATTAAATTGTCTTAATCGATTATTGAGAGAATTAACAATCAATTTCCGATTAATCATTAATCATTTTTTTAAATAAAAATTTAGTATTTATTGGCTATATTAACATTTAGATCTTTATTACAAGATGAATAACTCTTGTGGCAGTTAAATGGGATTCATTCAATGGTCACACTGGAAAATATGCACTCACATTCAACTTCAGCACCAATCTAAAGATGCATCAGTTTTATCGATTAGAAAATAATGTCATCGATGAAATTCTTAACGATCGATTTATCGGCTGTTGATTGATCATGTCTATCCCTAACCCTGAATTAAGGATTATTGGTTTTATAGTTACAGATAAATGGCAAAAGCCACCCAGCTCAATGGCGTTAAGTAAAAGTAGTTTATGGAGCTGTCTTACCATCAGACATCCAGTTCAAACAAATCAAATCCAGGTTTAGATGAGAATATTGATATACTGGCGTCATAGTTGTATAGTGGTGGAGGAAGAAGAGAATGTACTGTAATTATTACAGATTATGTTACAATAAGATTGTAGATTCATCTTAGATTCATCTTTAAAAATGCTGATTCTGAGCATACTCATGTTATCAGTCACACTGCTCATTAAGACTAAAAAGGAAAAGTGAAGTTCCTTTTCATGTTTGTTGTTCAGTCTTCTGTAGTGCATGCACATTCGTGAGTGAACACGAACACAAATGTTAGGAAAATGAAGCCCTGAATGTGTGTGTATAAACTGTGTTTGTGTGTCTTTGACAAAGTTGTGTCTAGGGAGATTAGACATCAGCTTCCCGTAGTTCCTGTCCCCTTCCTGTCTCCTGGTTTGGTGGGGGCTGACCGCCAATACACTCACACTCACACACACACACGTCTTTCACATGCACACAGCAGCTGGGCAGGACACAGTTTCTCTCCACGTCTACTGTATAACAAAAGCCTTCTGTGACACGTGTAGACAAGCTCAGCTACTGTATGTTTCTTGGAGAAGTCATAAAAGAAATGAGGGTCAGATGAAGAAAAGATGGGAACGTTTAAAATAAACAGTCTTGTGGTCAGTGTCTTCCCCAGGACAGGATGTTGACCTAGTTATGGCGAATGACAGAAACCAAAGATGCTACCAGAGAGGATCAACAGTGCTGTGAATTAAACGGACTCACAGCGCCGAGGATTAAGACCAGGTCTGCAGTACCTGACCTCTGAATGTTAAGGCTTAAAATTACACGGTCATCAGAGATTCACTAAGCAGAATCATTATGTTAATCATTTCCAGGTGAAGATGTGTTTTCCCCAGTCAGTCTCAGAGTCCACACAGGAGAGCTTGCATGAAAGATCCGATGACTACCCCTTCTTAGCTAACAATAATATAGTTAGTCCAAAACTGTTTGGATTTTTTCTGGTTGATTTTCCTCTGAACATAAGCTCTTATCAGCAGGGAACTCGACTTTTTTTAATCTTTCATTTCTTCCTCAGTAATAAATGTCAAAATGTCTGTGTATCCTAACAGAAGCAAGGATCTAACAAAAGCTTCTCTGTGGTGTTGGATCAAAAGACAAATGCTGATTAAAAACTTGAGAACTATCCAAGGTGCATTCATATCCCCATTTAATTAACTGCAATAAAATGGGAGGAAAACTGTTGCATTATTCAAGTCACACTAGTTCAAAGGGAATGTGAAATTCCAATCAGTGGTATAAAACATTTTGACCCTAGCTTGCATAAAATGAGATGTAAAGGTTAAGAGGCTATGAGACATCGCCTTGGTTCTCGGACCGTTTATAGAGAAATGAGTTTTGACCTGTGGTGTCATCCGTTTCATTGCACTTGTGCGTCTAAGACTCTAACAGCCATTTTCCCCTGATGCACGGCATGATGCATTCCCAAAGAAGCTAAAGTAGATGAAAATTTAACATCATCCATAAAGAGGTGATATCCGTCACTCTTTTTGAGCAGATTAAGAAACTACTGCATAAAATGTTTCTTGTTAGACACCTGAGAATGATGGTAATTTGTCAAAACCTATAAAGAGCGGCACAAGCATAAGGCATGAAAATGGAATTAAAGCGAGAAAAGAAAAGAGGATTTCTTGTTTCTGCTTTGAAATGTTTGATTAAGAATTTAATTCTAATCAAACATGAAAAAAAAAATTAAATCTGGTTTTTAAACACAGCGCCTCAACCTGCTTTTTTTTTCTTTTTCTTTTTTTTTTAAATGGTGGTTAAATAGACTTTTTTTATAATAAATTTCAGCTTCTTTGGAATATTGATCTGCCACTGAGAGAATTTACCTCCCGCTACTTCCAATTATATGCACCACTTTGTCAAGGCCTCTTCAAAAATAACCCAACTCTGTGAAAAACTGAGAGGCTTCTTGATAAAGCAGCTCCCTGGTGGCGCTCTGATACACAATCACATAAAGGACAGAGAAAGACATTTTTAAACTAAATCACTATAGAATACCACTTTTAGAGGTATACTGTACTTCTAAACGCTGCTGCATTTCCATAAATGTCACTGCCTTCAAATAAAAAATATTTGAATGCTGTGTGAGTAGAGACATCACTATAGACACCACACTGAATCACTGACGAACTAGTGGTGTGAAATACACTATTTTGGCTCTGGAAACAGTCATGCTGAAATGTGAAGCAGTTGCTGATCAGACACTATTTTGACACTATTGCACGGTTTATTCAAATATGACAGGACTTTTCTGTATTCAGAATTACATCAATTTGAACAACATCCTTAACATGACTGACTGAAATGCAGCCCCAAACCATGACAGAGCACTCCACCATCTTTTCAGATAACTGTAGACACTCAATTTTACCTTTCTTCTGACCTCCTCATAACAATTAAAGGCAACTAATCCAAAACTCCTAAGGCCTGTTGCAATTGAGTTTCAGTCCTGTTCTTTTGTAATTTGGCATACCTCAACCTTTCCTCCCTACTCGTTTTCCCTATGACTTTTGACAGCCTTGCTTTCATGGACATCAGTGCTGATGAGGCTTTGGTGGAAAACAGATGGGTCAACTGAAAAGCCACATGCATGGTTTACATCCTGTGTGAGGTATTTGCTGGACTTTTTCCTATTTCTTATGAACATCACTTTCAGATACAATTTTTATTTTTGCCTTCCTCTTTCCCAGTGCACAGCATGCCAATAAGCAGAAGTGGGAGCAAGTTACATGTTTTTGTGGCAGGCTGGCTGCTAGTACAATTTTAAATTGGTTCTTTTCTAAGTTGCCCAACTTATGTGTGGACACACAACACCGGTTCATCCCCTGAGTTAAGTGCCTTCTTAATGCTTGAATGAGTCAAAGGTCCATGTTAAGTGGCTTAACAAACAAAAAAACACATTCCTCAGAAAATGGTCGGGTACAAGGACTGGATTGAAAATAAGTGAAACACAGGTAATGTCCAAAGAAAAACTGTCAAATACCTTTAAAAAGCCTGAGGAACTATTGCTCGAGAAGTCTTGGTGTTAGGAAGCAAACTATTAAGAAATAAGGGGTGGCTCAATACTTTTGCCTAGTACTATATGCTCCATTTTGTTACTCTCCACACATCTGTATATATATTCATCCAAACAAAACCACTCCCATGTTACTGGTCAGTACAACTCAGACTGAAAATAGATTACAAACAAAAAGAAGCCTGAGTTCCAAAAAGAACTTGCCACAAGATTCTGTATCTTCATATGCAGATGGGGGAAAATGTTTTCCAGTTAATTTCTTATCAATCCTCTTACCAATTTATGACTTATCCCTTTCTTTTTTGAACAAGCACTGGGGGTGCGGGACTTTTACATATGCTTTAAATGAACGCTCTTGCCAGAAATACCCTTTAAATGTCTGTGTATTTGGCAGTACAGCAGAGTTTTGATGTTGGTGTCAGTGGGGACATCCCTACACAAGCACACTGGTAGTAATTTCAATTTCCGATTTCTGATGAGAATCCGACCTGTCCAAGGTGCACCTCATCTATTATCTGACAGCAGCTGGGATAAATGGATATAGGAAATGAATGGACGATGTGTACAAATGCATGGCAATTTATGCAATAATACTCTATGATTATTTTAAGTCTGTACCTAGTTCAATCATCCAATTTGAATGCCACCTGTTGCTGCAACAGCAGGTAAGAGAAGGGGAAGGCCTTTAAAGTTAAGGTTACATGTGGTTTTTTGGTGTAGCATAACAAATCTATTACATTCATCAGTGATATTGCTAAAGCCAAAGTGTATTTTAGAGACATTCTTTTTTTCTCACTGAATAAGCAAAAAAACAAACAAACACAAAAAACAACCTAAAAAAAAAAAACACGGAATCTTGAGAAGAATGCCTTGTTCTTCAGGGCACACCACATTTTTTCAGTCTGCAGAAAGATTTCATGAATCACAACCCGAATTGCATTTTTGCAATTAGATGTTGCATTCTTTTCAGCTTAAGAATGCATTACTTCTTTTCTAAGACCTTGATGCCACAAGACTGAAAGAAAAGTGACATTCTCTGCTGTGACAGGTTTCACTGGTATGTTTCTGTTTATTTAGATCTTATCAACGGCTACAGGCTGTGCGACTACGACGTTTAAAAGAAAGGTTGTTAGACAGAAACACTGCGAAAAACCGCTACTGTTTGAGTTATCAACCGTGTGGTGACTAGTGCAAGCAGTCCGAATGCTGTGGTTGGATCTGGTAGGAACAAACACCAAATTTCCATGTTTCACCGCAAATCACTCATCAATCGATTGGAAAGACTATATGCATATAATTAAGACATCTGCATTTTTGTTTTACCACAGCACAGAGACCCTTAGAAAACCAAATTCTGATCCTACACTATTTTAATGACAATACACTTCTCTATACCTGGGAGCTATAACAAATCAGTAAACCACTCTATAAACTGGAAAGCCTCAAGTTAAGTTCCTCTCTTTATAGAAAGCTTGAAGGCAGAGAGCTGAGGGCAGCAATATGGGAAAGTGAAGGTTATGTGCTTGTTTTCAAACAGTTCTCTGTCTTTGAAGGAGAATATTTATCCTCCTGTCTTCTCCTGTCAGGGAGGCTGAGGGTCTGGGTCAGTCATAGACTAGCACCCCTGCAGGTTGGACAATTTGGAGTCACACAGTGCTGAAATCCTGGATGATCCTCCATACAGGAAGGAAACTCTACCACCCCAGTGTTGGTTCTGTCTTCCAATAATTAAACCAGATAGTTGGCCAGTTTATTTAGACATTAAATATTAGTATCTTAACCATGATAACAAGACTGGCATATATTTAATTTAAAAAGTCTGAATGATGATACACTACAGAGATGAATCAGCCAAATAGACCAGAAGAAGGGGAAGGAAATCTACACCTTTACAAAAAGTAATTTTTTCCAAGTTTATGTTACTTAAAAATTGGCTGGATAAAAAACAAACAAAATAAAAACACATTGCTCCATTTACTGCTGTGATGCACATTAAACTCTCCATAAGACCCCGAAATGTCTGCTGCTTTTCTTAAATCAGTCTTAATCAAAGCCTTTACTAAAGAAGAATTTACTATTCACTTTGGGGGGAAAATGGCAAAGAAATTGCACACACATACACGCACGCACGCACACACACACAAACACAGTTTTCAGTGACTAATCTGCAGTGGGAGGTGGACAGCTTGAAGTCAGTGCCGACTCCAGCTAAATAAACCATCTAAAGATTGACACATCTAAGTAAAGATACAAGAGAACCGACTGTGCAAGAATTTTCTCTTTTATTCGGAGACATCACACTGTTTTGTATTCAAGCAACAACAGACACACTGAGAGCTAATTTTCTTCATCAGTCCACACGCTGCTTCTACAAGCCTGCAACTGGGTGTCTGTGTGGCGGTGACCGATATATCAAGAATATAGATAAACCCATTGTTGGATGTGAGGCCAAATGCCAGAGAACAAAGAGCATAATTTCGCCTTCTGAGCCAGCAATATTGTCTGTTCAGCGGGGGGTGAATTCAGCAGTTTACAAACTGAATTACTACCCTGCACTTTGGTTCAATCTGAGAATAAAAGGCAGATTAATAATGTAATTTTCATCAATTGGATCAAATTCACTTGATATAGTCTGAAGTTGCTGTAGTTATTTAAAGTGACGAAAGCAAAAGACTATTTTCTGTGTGGCACCCTTTAAAAATGACATACCAAATGGATAAAAAAATATGTCTGATGATTTCTTTAACTGAACTGACCCACTCCATTTTGGGGCATGGCTCTCTCTTAAAGCTCTTGGCTGTATGAGCTGGAGGAGAGCAGCAGGCACACAGGAATGTCTCTGCCATGCAGTTTATAGCAAAGCCCACTTGGTTCTGAGTGGTAATATGAAAGCAGGTCCTGGGAGACATCCTCAAGGTGTGCGCATGCACATAGGTTCAAGCAAATATGCAAGAGTTCGCTAGGCTGATGCTGAACTGAGTGAATTTCATTTTAACTTAAAATGGGCATATCAAACGCAAGATGTAGGTCAACCTATGATGCAGGGAGGAAAATATCCCAGACTCAAATCGAATCAAGTTTTTCAATAGTGCATGCTTCCAGCCGAGAAATTTTTACATCGGTGTTGCTTTTTTAATAAATTCTTGTACATCCAGCCTCAACATTTCACCAGATTTGTGTTGCTTCTTCCCCTACAAGATGCCACTCCATTTTTGAATGTAGCAACAAAAAAAGTCACAAGGCTTAACGCAACAAAGACTTGTAGAAAAGTCTCACAAAGGATCCCCTCCCAAAACAATGTTCGGTGTGCCTCGAATAACAGTCTGATTAGTGTGCAAGATAAATGAGAAAGATGGACCTGAGATAAATAGCGCCTTCTCTGTTGTTGTCTACTAATTAAAGGCCTTTTTAATCCCTTTATTATCATCATATATTCAGCCCATTGCACATATCTTCTATATCTGGCCCCAGGTGTGTATAATTAAAGGATGCAAATAGGCAGTGCACACTTTCCTCATTTCGTGTTGTGAGGAATGCACTTAAATGCACCATCTTTGCCCTCTTTGCACTTGCTCTTTCCGTTTTGTTGACTCTTGCCAGTGTCCCCATCTCTCCTTGACTCACTTCAAAGAGAGCCCCCATCCCTCTAAAAGTGCCATTCTCCTTGGTGCTTATGGCTGATAGGCTGTGGCCTCATTCCCTCACCGCCACAGCCTGTCCCCATTGTGTCCCACTCTCAAAGAGAGGCGTGTGGGTGGAGGACAGACTGGGCTCTCCAAAGTGAATGCCTAACATGGATGTAAGGACTTGGGGGGTTGGGGGGTTGTATCCCCTCACCAAGCTGAACTATCATCCACCTGCAACTCCCAGCTGCCACATGCATCCCTCTCTGACGGAGAAACTAAGAGATAGGCGCGGGCTGAGAGTACTTGTGGCACTCAGATGGCATTTCAACTCTTGAGGAAGCTAATCATTGGATTGAGGTACTGAGGATGATGGGCTACAGGCTTTCAGAGAGAGAGAGAGAGAGAGAGAGAAAGGGGGGGGGGTGTTTTAAATGCAAATCCCTTTCTTATAAAAATCGGTTCCATTTAAAAGGATTTCTGGGAAACGATCCACATTTCCATGGCAGGGGAGATGGTTAGCAAGAGAAAAAACAGCATAGCACCAGTCAAACATCAAGGAGACAGAGGACGTAGAAAAAGTAGTGAAAGAAAAGGGTACATGTCTGTGGAAGAAAGGATTGAGGCTAAAGTATGGCTCCTTTGATAAAAGCATCCCCTCTCCATTTGTGGCACGTAGTGGGGTTTAGTTTAGACTGAGCAGCATTATGCTATTCATTGTGATAGTTGAGCTACGATGGTGTTAGGAGGTGACAGAATGAACAAAGACAGATGTTATGAAAAATGTGTCAACAACTGGCCTTCTTTTTTTTGTTTTCAGAGGGTAAACCTTCCCTTAAAGCAGTTGTCAATCAGCAGATTATATAAATATGTGTCCTGAAAGGTTTATGTGATGATGTATTAAGATGTCACCGTCAGAAGCTTAATTACGTTGACATACTCACACATCAGGCTATTTTCACCGAGAACATTTGGGCGATTCGCCAGTCGATGTCACATGTTACTGGATGTCACAGAAAATTGGGCAGATGCTGTTCAATGCGACTTTTATCCTTTCTCAACATTCCTGGAAAACCAGAACCTTCTGTTCTCTGTTTACAATAGAACTTGTGGACTAAACAGTTTAAGGACAAAATACCTTCAAAGGCTTTTTTCTCTGGTTTTATTTGCATTGCAGATAGGAACGCTGAGGTGACAGCCTGCCAGCGGGACGCAGAAAACACAAAATCATGTAGCAACTCCTCCATCACATAAAGATTCAATAAACCCAGGGCTTCACTGTTGGTTCATTGTTTTGTGTTTTACTTAAAGTTTCAAGACTAAGCATAAGTACAATTGTTCTAAAACTATCAGTAAGCTCATTTAGGCTGGAAGCATCCCCTATGTGATTCAATTGAAAAGCAGCCATGTGGAGCTCTTCAGCCCAGGGACTGTTCCAGCAAAGTTTATTGGAACAAAACTACTAAGAATACATCATCACTGCCCTCATTGTTCAGTAAGTATTCTGCACAGCTGGATATAGTTTTAAAAATGTTGTTTATTCATTTTTCCCCAAAACTCTTGCTGAGAAACTAAGTATTGTCTAGCTGGCTGGATAAATCAACTGGTAATGAATAAGATTTTAGACTCAATTTTACAAACCAAAGATGTTTTTTTAATTAAAATACCTTTTATATCATCTTTATGGTATGAATTTGTGACTGTGACATCTCTTGCTTTGGTTGGCCTACCGCTTCAGGGCTGTGTGAGCTCAGTGTTCAGAATGCACATAAATCTATTCAGGAGCCAAACAAAAAAAAAAAAGAGTTAATGTCACCTCTTCTGTATAGGTGGCTGCTTTGGCTTGAGAGAGCAACGTGAAACAAACCACTACAGCTGTGTAAAGAGTGCAATGAACAGGATGACACTTGCCCCGTCTTTCCATCAGCAGAATCTAAAGAAGTACTGTGGATGTTTTTCATCCCAACAACAAGACAGGCCTTAGCTAAACAAATTATACTGGCAGCTGCACTCTCTTGTTGCTCACAAAGTGAAAAGATGACTTGTAGATAGAAAGGCAGAACAGCTGCAGTAACATACCATACTGCAGAGGACATAATACCAACCACCACTGTGAAGAAAGATGGATTTACAATGAAACTATACACTAAATATAAGCCTATTGGCTTAAAATAAACTTCCGTGCTTCTCAGACTGACTGCAGTGTTCGGCAAATATCAACAGCTTCCTTTTGAATGCAGCTTGACTCGACTTGAATTTACCTGCCCTTTCTTTTGGGTCCTGAATTTATGTTAAATCTTCTTTTGTTTTGTATCATATAATACAAGAAGGTCATGGGAAAACACTGCATACTACTGAATGGTGCAAGAAAATCATCAAATAAAACGTGTGCAGAAGCACTGAACTCCTATTCACACCGATACATACTTGTTATTAAGGATGGGCAATCTTCATTATGTATCAAAGTTCCGATTTATAAATTTGGAGAGAGACACTTTCAAAAATGCCCTTCCTTGTGGAAAAGTAAAGCCCTCCCCCCCAGTACTCTTACATGGCAACACTGGTTTATTTTGCTCTAACATAACCAATCAAACTTGGTGTTGCAGATGAAATGTCCCTACTCAAACCAATTTTAAATGGAATGAGAAAGAATCTATTGGGATGTTGAACATTGGAAATTAAACAATTTAGGATATCAGTGGCAGTTAAAGATAAGTAAAGTCCCTCAGTGGAGAAACTATAAGAAATCAAATGAAGTTCACTTCCCCCACTACAACTGGTCTACAGTCAAATAGACGGATGGCTGAACTGAAAAAAGAAAAAAAGATGAACAGAACCGTCTCATCTGTGTCAGACAATTATAGCACAGCTGTATCCTTCAAATTCATACAGAAAACAAACATAAATGGCATAATTCCACCAAGCGCTCCAGACTGTTTTAACTTGTTTGAAGAGAAAAGAGTTTTTTTAATTGCTTAATTACGGTTTAACTGCACCTCGCTGGAGAACTCCAAGTACTGCCGTGGAAACAGATCCATCAATTTGCATTTTCTTTTCCTGATTTTCTGCTTATTCAGATGAAACCAGCTGAAGATGAATGTGTTTTTTTGCAAGAAGGAATGGCTTTCCATAAACCTGTTACACCTCAAATGACCACATGCATGATAAATTTAAACTAGCACACAAAAATGCCTTCAAGCCATGCACATTTGATAGAACAGATCACTTCGACAGAGCTGATATCGTTAAAGCTGTGGACCTGAACAGGTGGAAAAGACTGCAGTGCTTGTGTCTGTGGCTGCATCTTGCTATTGGGAGAAAACAGTGCAAGGGATGAAGAGGTGTTAGGAGAAAAAACAAAATGGGGACTTTATAGGTGGAGTCTGAGTGTAGGAGGAAAAGGGATAATTACAGCTCACATTTATTAAATTCAATAAGTTAAATATATTTTAAAATTGCAGTAGGTCTACATTAGTGAGAATTATTAATATTGGTTAAAGAGATTATTCCGTTTCAGTTCAATGCATTGGTTATTCTCTTCTGTGCATTATGCATTTTCATATGCAAAGCAAGGCAGAGATATGCTGTTTTCATGCATGTGTGAGTGATGATATGAAATGGGCAAACGTCCTTGTAGCAATTTTTCCACCCAAAGCGCCTTTTTAATTTCCAACCAAAGTAATTATCTGATCAAAAAGTCTATATTTTAATCTTCATAGAAACAGAAGGAAGTGAGATCCGTGCACTAAGCAGGCAAGTGGTGTGTGTAAGTGAGTCATTTATCCTGTAGTTGGAAAAGGAGGAGAGATTTGGCAGCTGAGAGCTTCATCTGCCCTCCCATCAGTTCATTACAGAATTCCCTACTAGGTTGAGAACAAGGGAGAGAATGATCCAGAGTGTGTTGGTGGGGGAGTGGGCCACTACCCAAGACAAGAAAGCCAGACATCTTGTTCACACTTGGCAAGACGCATATGCTCTGGAGTCGGTCGACAAGGTGCTACGACCCCCTCAGCTCCCTTCCAAAATGCCTGCTCTCAATGTTGTAGCAGTGCTGCACCTGTTTGGTGCCCCCATCTTAGTAGATATTTAAAAAAGGTGAAACAAAGGCAAGTTGACTGCTGTTGACTGTGACTACTAAGGACTGTCTGAAGGTTCAGTAATTCTACCTTCAATACCCTATAAGACACCACCTTTCACCCATCACCCTGTGGTTAAATGCCTTTTATATCCCAGAGAAAAAAAGAAGAACAAAAATTCAGAGTTGGGTCAGAGGCTCAATAGATCTCAGCTGTGAAAGCTGCAGCCCCAGCTGGAGATGAAGCAACATCTCCTCTAATGGCCTGACTCTCAGCTATAAGAAAAATGACCAAATTGAAGTGTCTGGGAAAGACCCAAGCTTCTCTCTCAGACTACAAAGTCAACAAAGTCTTCCCACAAGAATTCAGGCCCTCAGTAGCTGTGATACTTTAACATGGCTTGTTGGTGGGGTGTGTATGCACAAACTACATGTCTTAATAAAACCACTGATGACGTTGCATGTGCTGCATCCGTGTGTTTATATAGTGTACAACAGGAGCCGAAATGTAATTCTCTCCAAGAGGAAATGTTTGAAGCCTCAAACCAGACGCAGATGACAGATTTGTGCTCCTGCCACAGAGTTTGTGAAGTCATGCATGTTCACGGCGTTCCTGTTTACAACAACTTTTGAGTGGAATAAGCATACCTTGGGGAAAAGTTTCATTGTTAAACTGCTCATTGTTCTCATGTACAATTTATTTTTTTAAGCAACAAAACACCTTCCTCATCAAGTAGTACATGTTGGGAAATCACCAGAGAAATGGAATTTGATAACTAGTGAATGAAAAACATTTTTAAAATGTATATTAATGGTACAGCGCAGAAGTAATGCTACAATAAACATGTTTTGGGGAAAAAAACTACAAACACCGGCCAGAAAAAGCACAACAGTGAAAAGTTTTCATGGGTGTGACAGCAAGAAGCCTACACAGTAGCAGCTAACTTTTAGTTGTCGTTCTTTGATCCTCCGTAATCACATCCATTCTTTCTAAAGATCAATTTGGTTTTTGCAGATAAATACTTCAATTTCAAATCACGCGGCATCACATTTTCCTGTTAATGTCAGTGTAAGAAACAAACACTCTGCCTTATGGGTTATCAGTGTGGCTCACAGACACCCATTGCACCCTTGCATAAAGCAAATTATCCAGACACTACCCCAGTTGTTATGCTGATGATGCTGAGCTGTACGCTTGTAAAACCAGACCATTGGAAACCATTATTTTCTTTAACATCATGGCGGATAATTTCAGACTGTCTGATTTCTCCCTCCATGGTTTGCAAAGCTGATCTGAGGCAATTTCCCTGTTAATGTCATGGCTGCCTCCAAAAATGAATTTAATCTAAAAAACAGATTACGCATTTTACATAATGTGTTTTTTTGTTTTTCTTTTGAACTTAATGTAAAGGTTTAAAAAGAGATCTTGCAAAAGCTTTCTTTGTTAACTCACTGAAATCTCAGAATTGCAATATATTAGTCAAAATGCCCTGAATGTTTTAGTATTGATTTTAAGGCAAGGTGGTTAATGGTCACACAGGAAGCAGAATGTGAACCTTTAACAGCTGGCCACTGAAATGGTCTTTTTCATATGACACTGAGATGGTAAAACTCCCTTTCCTTTTGCAATATCTAATCCACTTTGTATGTATATGGCCTGTAATTAGATATTCTATATTGTACAATTTGTGATTGCTCTTTTAATAAAACGGTAAAGAAAATACAGACTCACCTTCTTCTGCAGTAGCAAGAGGAGTCCAGTCCAGGAGGATGCACCCCAGCAGGAGAATGCTCATGAACATCACCTCCATAGTGTTGTTATTAGGTGGTAAAAAATGAATGGACTCGGATTAAAAGCCAAGTGGCACCGGCAGCTCGGCTGTGCACTCACTGATCGCACACCAGTCCGCATTTAAAGAGGACTCCAGATCAGAAAAGCCTCACTGTGGTCAAAACGATGCAGCTTAAATCCCGTCAAATGAGGCTATTCAGTCACTTTGTCTGTATAGAGCACGTTTACTGGTCTGGGTGTAAATCCTGCAATAGTGAGAGACAGGAAAGTTATCCAACTTTGTATTCTGGTTAATTCTGGTCTTGACAGAAAACAAGTCTGGAGTAAACCACAGCGTGTTAGCCCCTCTCTCACCTTAGCCCTTCTGTCAGCACAATGGGGTCATGGTTAAAACTTGAATGGTGGGCTTAAAAAAAAAGAACAGAAAAAGAAAATGCTCTTAGTGCTCCACACGACTTCTCTCAGCTCGATGACAAGGCAGGCTGTAGCAGCAAACAGGGCACCTCACTGCATCTGTTAATAGTTGCAAAGATTAATATAAATCACTTCGTACCTTATCCCACATCCACTCGACTTGTTCGGGAAAAAAGTCCAGCAAAGTGTGCCTTGCCTGACCTTAATAATCGTTCATATATCAAAATATTAAGCTGTGGGGTAAGAAAAAAATAATAATCCACCAAAGGTGGTGGGGATACAGCGCGACTCGTCTAACCCGGCCTGTTTGGTGGCTAAATAGACCGAACCCGAGATTAAATAAAATGTATGTTTTGCTCAAAAGAGATGGGGGCAGAATAGACGGCCAAGAGCGGAAAGGAAAAGTTATGCTCTAGAGCAGCTCTGAAGACTGACTGTTGTAAACTGGTCAACGAGGAGTTCACCACCGCATCAAACCTGGAGTCGACTGGCACTAGTTAGCCCCGCCCACTTCTGTTACCATAACAGCAGAGTCAAGAGAACATGATTAATCATGCTACTTCCGAAAAGCGCCTTCAAAATAATACACGCATTTTTAAAAAAAAAGCCCCCACAAAATTAATAATTGAACAATTTAATGTTAATCCTTGGTCGTTATCTTAATTTTCTTGCAGATACACACTCACTGAATGCCTGCATACCTCTTTAGGGGTCTACTACTTCAAACAACTTATTTGATTCGATATACATCACAGAGGAAGGATACTTTTTTTTTTAGATTGATAGTATTTAAGAGAATCACGATTAATAATAGAGAAATGAGAATTAATATGAGGAACATTTACATTAAACATTAAATCATTTATATTATAAATGTCAAAGAAATATAATTTGCACAAACACACGCACACACAATATGCCTAGCATAGACTTAAATGTCTCGACCACAGCATCTCTTTGAAGAACTTCGTATTTGCATCACTTAAATAACCAACACATTTGAGATTTTACAAAATCAGCTGATGTCTTGGTCAAATTGAGCCCGTTTTTGTCCATATGAAAAGCGTTCCATTAAAACACAATAGCAAAACTTTTAGTTTGACATCAATTTCGCACAATTTCCGGTGCTATTTGATGTACTTGACTTTAAGACAACAATAAAGTGTTCTCTTGCAAGCACCGACATGCTGCTTCAGTAAACTGTCTGCAATGATAAAACCTGCAGATAGACTGTTGTTTACTCAAAAGTAATATGATATTTCTGATGTTGGTCAATCAAAATAGTCGGACTGTGTGCTCATTTATTTAAATGACTGTACAAAAATACACTATTCCTGTATTGATATTAGTTTTTCTTGATTGCATGCTTTTTCAGAAAGCATGCCTCACTCTCAGAACCACAAAACAATGTACACAGTGTGCATCCCAACCAACACAAAGTTGCACATACAGTGGTCTACATAAAACAGAGGAATTTACCGTATACAGTTAGAGTAAAAATAACTAAACAAAACAAACAATGATGCATCCTCTCTTCTGTTTTGGTCTGGCCACAGCACCTCATCCACATCAAAAGCAAGTTGGCTAAGCAGCGGGGGAAATATTGCAATGTCGAATTCAGCCATGAAAAGCACCAACAGCTATGTCTCCACATATATCTAAAGCTCTGATTGCTAATTGTAAAATTGCTAAGATTGCTAATTTTGTGACAGGTGTTTGCCCATGTCAGTGTGCATAGTATAGGGCAATTACTGTAACTGTAGAATTTTGAATGAGAGTGTGTTCCTTGTGAAAACAAGAAATGATCTTCATGAAAATTCTGCCAAATGCGCATGTGTGGTTTTTTAAAAATTTTCTTTTAAAGTATCTTAAAAACTGTAATTTGAGTGTAAAGTAGGAATCGTGCTTGTTGCAGAATTGGTTCAGGGGTGTGGTGTATGAGTTACATGTTGTGGTCATTGTGTCACTTGTACCAGTATTTGTGTGTAAACAATTGAAAAAATAACTTTAAATGCAATGACTTCCTATTTAAGTAACTCAGAAACACAGAGCAGCATTACTGATAGCTCACTGGCCTTCAAAGACACAGGGGATTTGAACATGTTGAGAGTGGTGGACTTCAATTAAGGTCCAAAATGCTGAGGTCTGGGAAATGCTGACGGACCAGCTTAGAGTTCAACCTGATTTATGCTCCAACTGTATTGTTTTTACAAGACTAAAAAACATAGTATCTTCAAGTCTTAAAAATATGAACAAACAATAATTCTTTTTTGCATCATTTGCATTGATTACACTATAAACTGGTTACAATACATGTCTGCATCTTCACAAGGCATTTGGAAGTTTTTATTTTCCCTAATACATCCTCCTAAAATGTTGCTATTTTTTGCCACTAGTTGTTCTGAATAATTTTAAATGAGTATATTTCAATGACAGTCATAGCATTACCGATTCATTACATCAGAGTTGCAACACAGCCTATTTTCTCATTTAATTAATAGATGTTTTCCTGGGGGAACTGAATGGAATCCCTTTTTGAAGAAAATCTGAGAAAGTCGCCGGCATGAATAAGAGAAAATGCTAATTTTAAGTCTAAATGACAAAATATGAATAAGACATTTGCAATTCAGTCTGACTAACAAAGCAAGACGATGTTTAATTTGGGTAAGGCTAGGCTGTTTTTGTTTTTTCTTCCAAGATTGAATTGTACTACTTTTATTTAGTAATATCTGTGAGTCCTAAAAAGTGATTGAATAAAGTTTTATTCACGTCCATCTGTAATACATTCTTTGATTCATTCTGTTGACATTTCACAAGTTAACACAAAGATGATGTTGTAATTCCCCAAATCACCAAAAATGATGGATCTTCTTTTTACACTGCTCATTTACATAACATGATTGTCCTGTGATGTTTTTTCCTTCTTTCTTTTCTTTTTGTCAAAAAGAAATTTATTGCAGCTGTGCACTCAGCAAATATTGCAATGCCACAATTTGTAATGCCTTTTGTACTCTCCCATAACAACTGTCTTTCATTATTCTTTCTGTTCCATTGTTCATGTCATGGTGATAAATAAGTGGATAGACAGTCAAAGCAGCAGGATTTAAACTATGCTAGGGATATTCAGCTCACCAAAGCTGTTACATTTACTGTATTCACTTCCTTTGCAAACTTTAATCATGTTCTGACTTCCAGCACTGGGAAGCTGCAGTTGGATCTTCTGCAGGAAATAATTGTGAAACAAACGAGACTGGGAGATGTCTCCAGGACATTCTTCTTCTTCACACTAAGTCTACAATTTGTAAAGCCACATGTATGTAAGGCAGATGAGCCTTGGGATCAGACTGACCTACGAGTAGGAGAACACAAGGCTATCTGTCAACTGTTTGCACTTATTGTATTCATTTTTGCCGCAGTTGTGTTATCAGATCCCTGAATGTCATTCATGCTTTACTGATTGTCACATGTTACAAGCCTGTAAGAAGGCACAGCTTTGTTCGATTGGCAGAAGAACAAGATTGAGACGCTCACAGAAGGCGGGAAAAGAGCAGTAAGTGTTTTCAGTGATGCAAACTCTTAAACAAATTAACCAAATTGTTGTTGGAGTGACCACTGCTGATTATATTCTTAAATATTCAAGCACAGTAGTTTTTCTGGTAAAAAATGTTTAAGAAAGATTGATTGGGGGTGCTGGGTAGCTCATCTGGTTGAGCAAGTCCCAGCCTGGGAGAAACCAACACTGAGACACTGGTTTTGGATTTCAGTGTTTTGCTTTAGGACACACACACTGACATGATGGTCTAGCTACTGCACCACAACAAATCACCCTATAATCAATGACCATCACCTTAGCTGAGCTACAGCTGGCCCATTAGGGTTTGCCCATGTTGCATAGAAAGGTTTCTCTGTAGATATAAAAGCACAATGATTTATATCACAAGTTGTAGAACTTTAACAACCCTTATTTATAGTTAAAGAGACATAATGGCACAAGGCTTGTAATGAGCTGAGCATGCTATTTGCAGGAACAACTGGAACGAATACACTTTGACACCTTCTTTTCCAAGATGTGGCAGAGCGATGCAGGAGCTCTTTTCTTGACTCATTACAAATAGGCACGTTCCCTCCAGCTTCCATCCTGTTCCTTTTACACAGAGACAGAACAGTACTTTCAATACTTTCCACAATTTCTTCTTTTCCATCTTTTATTCAATGTGCATTTGATGTTTTTGACACACCAAAAGGATTTCAAATGCCAATGCTGGCATATTCCTGAAGGTCATCATTCAAATTTTGGAATCACAATATCATTCTTGCTTCTAGGAAATGAAAGCATGCATTTGGTCCAGGTGACATTATAAGCTGTCATGGGTTAAGCTTCTTTTTGCTTATGCAGCTTATAAAGTGACACCCAAAGGTTGCATTTTAAAATAGAGGAGAGTCTCTCAGTTGGTGCAATTCCACTGTGCAAAAATCTCTTTCAATCGTCAGTTTTCATCAATTCAACTATTTTTACGGGTAAGAACAAGGTTGTTCTCCTTTGAAGACAACATTTCAAGGCACTGAGGTTTTTTTGTTGATCTGTTTAGTTTTTTTTTTTTTTTTTCAGAAATAGATCCCAATCTATTTTGATTCATTCTCCCAAAATGTTATTTTCTTACAAATATTTTTTGTGGTATTGCATCTTGCAACATGGTGTTTCAGTAAGCTCTTAAGAGTCAGAGAAAATCTGAGAAACCTATTACATTTAACCACAGGAGCCATATTATCTTGGTCTATGAATTTAAGAAGACAGCTGTTTCCACACCAGCACGAAGTGGCATCACCACAGCAGATTCCTATGCCACACCCTGCTGAGCACTGATCTGAGGATGTATCGTCTTATCTTCATGCAGCCAATCTGATAAATGGATAAAGAGCAGGAAAGCAGCCGAAGTGAAATCATTCAGATTTATAGATATACAGCATTCAAACAGTACAGACTCTTTTAACAAGTGAGCAACCAAACTTAATGTTGTCCTACATAAACAGCCAGGAGTAGAAGAGTGAAAAAAGACAAGGGGAAAAAGAATAAATGAGATGAAGTCACAGCAGGCTGAGATGAATTATACAAGACAAACGTGGAAAGGAACCGTGTTTGATCCTTCACTTCAGGCTGTGGCTGTCATGTTGTAATTAAGGTAACAAATGACGCTGACACTTCTCTGTTTATTGCTAGTGTATCTGGTAGTATAACTGAAATATCTTTGAGAAGTAAGTCTATAACTAACATATTTCTTGTTAGTTTTTTTTTTTTTTAATTCCTAGATAGAAATATCCCTGCTTGATAATCATCTGTACGTAAGAGGATTACCTTAACCGAAGAATTAAATCTGCAAAGAAAAATACAGACAGACAGATCTAACCGCTTGCGCAAAAGAAAAAGATCATTTTTCCAAAGGCAATACATTATGAAAGCATATTTAGAGTGACTGACTGATAGTTTCCCCCTGCATCACTTCTACTTTGCTTTCATTTTCAGAAAGCTATAAAACTTATCTTTTTGAGGTCAGGAACGAACTAAAGGTAAGAACAATACCTCAGGTAGTGTACAGCTGATAACACAGGCTCTGAGTTGTGTGAAAGCTTATGTTACACTGAAATGCCTCACTGGTTTCTCAACACAAAGGAGTTAAAAATTTTTGAAGCTGCATTGAAATCAATCTTGGCTGAGTCTTCTTTCCAGCACTCACACAACACATATGTCAGCTGCTCTTTCATCCGAATCCGCCCCTGTCACTGCAGCTCTGGACCCCAGCAGCAGGCAAAAAGAGGAATTACTCCAACATCAGTCGACTACATTGGGAAACAGGCTGCTGGTGATTGCTAGTGTTACAGGGCCGACTGCTATACATAATGACAATTACTTAGAGCTCATCAAGATCAAACAGTTTGACAATTTATCTAACTTCCCCCTCCTCCATATCTAAAGTGAAATTCGATGCTAATCACTTGTATAATTTAATAATTCTATGATTCTCCTAATTCCTCTTTAGTTAAAATGACTGCCTTTCCTGGCATAGACATGATGCTTGAGTGTTTGTCCGTCTGTGAAATAAAGGGGTATAAGATTTCCAAAATGTGAATTACTTAATGATAAATGAGGAAATTGAGAATTCTAATGTTCAAGTAAGGATATTACTTTGGCCATTTTTTCCAATAATCCATCTGTCAGGCAGCTGTCTTGCTCAAGAGTCCAACTGTATGTTCCCCCACCAGCCTGCGGGAAGATGCATTGTGAGCATTGGTACATGGAGCAGATATAATGACAGATAGGAGGATAACAGAATCGTGTGAGTGGGAGGAACCCGATGGCTGTAAAGCAACACCAGTTTGTGGGTTCAGATCCCGTTTATGACCTATGATGGATGTTCTCTGCTCCTCCCGGTTGACTCTGTATGTCACTGTCAGTTAGCACAATGCAGCAGGGGTAAGGATCAAGCAGATGGATGATGTTCTGATTTTTAGGAGTGAAATAACTCAGCCCCCGCACCACAGAATAACTGACTTAAATATAGACAAATAAACCATCTAAGTCATTTAAACAACCAAACATGATGTAAATATTTTTCTGCCACTGCGAGAAAATAATCTGATCCCACACTAAGCTTGTTCAGGCCCTCAGCTAAGGCTATGTTATATGAGCAGACTGAAATATTCAAACCCAAGACAAGATGGTGTACTGATGTTTGTTGTGCCATGTAGATGAGGGATTCAACAATGCAAGACCAAACTAAAGTTCAGGTTGTTTGGCTGCATGAGTGTGTAACTAAATTTACATGACGGCTTTCAGGTAAGTGAGGTTTAATGAGTTAACAGCCTTTTGGATTTCGTCAGTAATCTTTTTTTGGAGTCAATTCTAAGGAACAAAATTAGATTAATGGCTTTATAAATAGCACACAGAGCAGACTCTTTTCTATTTTTACTGTTTATCATAATAAGGATGCAACCAAACAGCCTCAAAAAGCCATAACAAAATTAGATGTGGGTGTCTGGGAATTTAACAAAAAGGGAAGGTTTACGGTTCATGGTGACTGGGATTGACCATTTGTTTATGTTTGAATGATAGATTTAGCCTTTAGCAAATGTACACATTGTACAAATTGTAACAAGCAATTTCAGAAATGCAGGATCATGGAAGCCATAAGGAGTCTGAAAGCCTGTACATCCACACACATACATACTATAGCATAACATAAGATCAGGCAAAATGTTCCTCATGACTGTATGCTTTCCTAACAAGAAAATGGTTCCCCTGATGAGGAGGAAGGGGGTGGGGTGGGGAGCCACCAGCAAAATAAGAGCCAAAGCAAGTCTGTCCAAATGCAGCTGAGAGGAGCTTGTGTAAGCAGCTAAAAATGGAGAATGAGCGTCCTCTTCTGGCTGTGCTGTACTTCTCCACCTGTGGAGTTGCAGTGAGGGATCAAATGATTAACATGGTCAAACAAGAAAACAAGAAGGTGGCTAAGTCCATTTTCAGAAAGCATTTTTAATTAAATTTTTATAATTTTATAGCTAATTTACAACAAGCGCTTCACTGAACTGGAACATTTTATTTTGCTTCATATTGTCATTATTGAATATATTTTTCTGCATCAGTTGACTTTGTTGTAACTTTGTAATTAGTCTTTTCTGTAAAAATTCATATACTTTATAAGGAATATCACACTATGATACGGATGGCTGAGAGAGATATTAAGAAATACATTGAACCCTCAAAGAAAGAAATTGAAAACATATTTAATTCATGAGCGTGTAGTCCATTCTGTGATTCCATTATTGTGGAAATGTAAATACATGTGTGGATGTGCTGATATTTTGTTTGTGTGTGTTTATGTGTGTTACCCACCCAGAATGTGCAAATGTACTTTTTTGTGTTTGAGCAGTTTGGGCTGTGGCTCCAATGGATTTTTGTTCTCGAATTTAGCAGGGTGACTGGCTAATCTAAAGCCACATGGCATCCCAACATCTTTATTGTATTTACAGCATTTGTGGCCAAGACCCAAGGGCTTTCTTGATGTGGACAAAAAAATAAAGAAAATACAAAAATATACAGACTTGAAATGGACCTAGTGACAGTTCTTAACAAATAAAAAAAACAAAAACAGAAATTGATACATGTCATTTGCAAGCCTCAGCCGTTCCATCATGTTCTGAAAGAAGCAAGTGAGCAAAAATAAACAAACAATAAATATGAACGGTCACTTTCATCAATAATTCCACCTTCACTCTTATAATTCAGAACATACCATAATTAATACAAACACATGCTCCTAAAACTTTCACTTTGAGTTTTTTTTGCTTTCACTCACTGTACCCATCCTGCTGATTTCCGCAGCATTTTATGCTGCCAGTGCAGATACCGTTTTCATCTTATACATAAAACCATCTTCATTGCATAACATCATAGCAATATTGCACTACATCTTCATGTGCGTGTCTCACTCTCTCACACAGGCACACACACATGCTCACCACCCATTTATTTAATATACATCATAACTACTATAAGCTGTTATTAAGGATGAATATTCTTATATAGTGTCATTTATATTTTATACAGAACATACACTTTCTTTCCAATCACACGCATGAGCAACAAACGCACACACGCACACAGTCAGACAGACACACACGGCTGCATTGCACATGTTTTTCAATTATTTTCTCAAACAAGAACATATCATATACTTCAGTTCAAAGCTCTAGTGTGAGGTCTGCCTTACATCAGCTTGAACAGTTCACCTTTTTTTTTCTGGTGGAGCTTTTTGCTGCAGTTAACGACAGTAAAATGGGAATGTGAGTAAATTCAACAACCAAAATGCAATATTGCCCAAAGAAATCAATGGAATATTGTTTGGAAATGTTGATTTTTACAGACTTAGTCCCGTTATAAATTGTCATAAAAAAGATATATATTTATATATATATATATTTATATATATATATATAGGCCATAGATTTTTTTTATTTTTTATTTAAAGATGTCTTAGTTTTTAATTGTGTGGACTCTAGAGGGAGAAAAAAGCAGAGAAAAGTGGAAGAGAGAGAATAAAAGAAGACCTTCTCCCCCCTCACACAGAGGAGTTTACACACATGAATGTGCACGATTGTGCAGAGACACGCACACACTTACACACACAAACACACACACACACCCACACACACACACGCCATGGCTTTTTACGGCGGCCACTGGAAACAGTGTGTACGTCTGCGGCTGAGGGGGGGATCTTTTGGAAGAGTGACCAGCAAGTTGGTGCGCTGAAGCTAAGAGCTCTGCTGCTTGTGCCTGGAGAGATAACATTCATCCTGGATTCTGACCAGCAGGTCAGAACAACCAGCACCCCTGTCGAGGAGCGTGTCAGGTTTACAGCTGAAGTTACAACTTTAAGTGTGTGTGTTGGATGGGTGTGAGTGTTTGTGTGTACATAAGAGAGTAGAGGCTAAACTGTTTGTTAGAGCATCTAGTTCGCTTTTGACCAGCCTCTTGTGACCATTTCTCTCTTCTTCCTTCATGAGACATGCTGAAACACTCCTTCCCAGTAAAAAGGCAGAGAAGGAGAACACACCTTTACTTTTTTTTTCTCCCTGTAAAAAAAAACAAAACAAACAGAATTTCCAACTGTCTCCCTCTCCTGTCTCCATTGTCTTTGAAGATGCATGCACAAATTCAGCATAATGAGTTTTTATCATTATAATTATTTGAACTGCCTTTAAATAATGCCTTGTGATACTGAAGATGGGCGATCGAACAGATGTCAGTCTTGGTCACTGAGGTGTTATTCTGAGTTCACTCCAGGAACTAAGGAGAGATTCCCAAAAAGTGGGTCTTTGCTGAAAACAGACTTCTGGTCAAGAGGGACTCAGCAAGATTTGGCCCCCCCTGTTCTCAGTCTTCCCCCATTCCTGTCCTGAAACAAGGCAGAGCTGACAGGAAGAGAAGGAGGACAGAAGGCCAGGAGGCAATATAAAAAGAGGGGCCAGTGTCTGTTTGAGCACCTCCATTTCAGAGGGCATTGGTTCATTGGAGGTGGTCATTGAAGAGGGATGATACTTGGGTGGAGAGGATGAGGTGGTGTTACAACCTCTGGGTCCATCCCTGCTGGGTCACGCTGCTCTCTTTCAAGCCCTGTTTAGATCTATTGTTGTCTCCAGTTTGATCTAAACTCTGTTGAGAGCCAGATGACATGGACTGTAGTTCACACCTGGCATCAAAATGGTATCAAAATGGCTTTACTTGTGATTGGATATCACTTCATTTGCTTTTTATCTGGTGGGAAACTGCAACTGCATCTAAACACGTGTTATACACATACACAAGTTATTTAGCATCACTAAAATGTTTAGGACATTTGCTCCCACAAGTTTTGGGTGCCGTCACAGCTCGTATCCAAGGTGCATTTTAATGCTAAGTGTGAACAGGGCCTCAATATTCAGTCCTGCTTCATGAAAGTGGAATACTGATCAGATCTTTTGTCTCCATCTCTTTCAGTTTAGTTACACATCACTGTGTTCACATCTGTCACAGTCTCTTTTTTGGTATCCTTCTTTGCCTCGTGTCAGTTCCAGTGTTTGTCTCTCTCTCTGTGTTTGTACGCATCGGTCTCTCTGTGTCATTTGCAGTGATTGCCAAAGCACTGACTTCGCTGGAGGACAGACAGGCAGGCGAGGCTGGCTTGGCTGTGAGGGTGAGGGGTGGTGTTGGTTGGTGGCTGTGAGAGAGGAGTGGTTGGCCGGGTGCAGCATCACAGCCTCTCTCGAGTGGGGATCCAGATGTAAGGCCCTGATTGCTCCTCAATCACTGTCTTTACTTTGTGATAAACCTCCTCAAAGCTGTCCCCTTCCACGACAGCTGCAGCAGAAAACAGCATGTGTGAAAGAAGGAAAGAAAACAACGAGGAGAAAAATGGCACAGGCAGCGGTGAATAAAGACAGACAAGAAGCCATGGGAGGCAGAAATGGAAACATTGGGTGGGAAGATAAAGAAAGACAGTTGAAAGGATGGCTGTTTATCAGATGATTTTCTAGAGAGTGCAGGGAATAATCAATTATGAACATTGTTTTGCAATGCATCAAAGAACAGGCATATTTCTTTTGTGTAAGCATTTCTACACATTTCCTCACATATCTATTCTTTTCGTGTTTGATAAAATATTTCGACAGCTGTTAGAAATTGCAGACAGCACCAGATCTGGGAGCAAACCTGGCACACATGTATTCTGTTTACTGCTGAGATTTGGCTTAATTGCATCTCTTAAATGTTAAAATGCTCTGAGTCCCCCCAAAAGGCGTTGTTTTTTCCACCATTTAACTCATTTATCAAATTTATGCAGAAGAAGCTTATCATTGAGGAAGAGGATTATTTTGTCATCTGTGAGCTTTGGCATCAAACAGTAAAAAACACAAGAAAAAGATTAACTGCAAGATGTTTATATTATCAGCTCCTTAAGTGGGCACAAGAAAACAGCAATGACCTGAAATATGCACATGTCATTTCTGAAAATCTTGCATTGAATAAGTAGAAGATTTATAATCATGTGCATCTTTGCATTTCTTAAGTTTATGTAATAGGACTCAATAAAAAATAATCTGGTGCTTACCAGGTCTTCAAATTAGAAAAGTACAACGTCAGATGAATAACAACATGCAACATATCACACAGTGCCAATTATCTATTCAATAAAGAATAAGACAAAATGCAAAAGCAGTGTGTGAATGACTAACTATATAATATTACTTTATATCTTGTAAACCCACATTTTGTAGCAATAACTTGAAGTAGGCCCCATCACAGCATTTCATTCAGGTGATAATTATTCTGTTGTATGACCCAGTTTCAATCAAAATGTTGCTGTCACTCTGGTCTAGTGTGTCCAAAGGACATTGCTAAAGAAGTCTTTTTTTCAGCTTCAACTTTGCAAACCTATACTGTTATATTGTGTTTTTATAGGAAAGACTGGCTTTCTCCTGGCAACCTTCCCAAACAAGCCATACCTGTTCAGTTTTTTTCTATTAGTACCGTCACAAACTTTAACACTTAACATGCTAACCAAGGCCTGCAGAATCTTAGATGTAGCTCTTGGAAGACTGACAATCCTGGAAGATTTACAACTTTCTTAAATGTTTACCATTTGGGAATCTTTCTCAATTAAGGTAGATAGTAAAATGACATTATAACTTGACCCAGATCGATGGACGGCAACAATTGCTTCCCTTAGATGAATGATGTCTTTCCTCCTTGCCGATGTTTTAACACTACCAGAATATTACAGACCAACAAACTGCTTTTATAGAGGTACTCACATTAGCTGATGATCAGTTAATCAAGAGCATGTGATCAGCAGAACCTGGCTGCTACTTATCCTTTAATAATGAGGGCAGTAAGGATGCCGTCAATGTAGTATTTTTCTTAATTCTGTTAAAAAAATAATAGCACTGTGCAATCTCAAGTGTTGTTTATCTGAGGTTGTATTCACTTTATTTTGAGACCTATCAAGTAGTAAAAAATTAGTATTTTTAAATGATATCTTTATCCATAAAACCTTACCATTAAAAGACTGTGAACTTTATTTTTTACATGACTGCCATTTCATGTAGAATGGAGTACAGTGGATATCAATATGTCCATGGAAATAAGTACAAACTATACAGACACAGTTGTCCTTGAATGTTCGTTAATTGCTTACAAATGATTATATTTCTTCATCAATATGACCTGAAACATCATTTGTTAGTTCTGGATTTCACTCTTTCTCAACATAATTTCTCTGCATTCTTACCTGAGAAACACTCTAGGAAGTCTTGCTCTAGTTTGAGAGCACGGTCCATTCCTTTTCTGGCCTGTTCCTCTGTCAGGCGTGTATTGATTTCTCTGATAAAATCACACACAAATTCCTAGTTATAATACATTTTAAAACATATTTATTCTCTGTCACCCAAACATTTAACATTAATCGTATGAGGAAATATTTTAATACATACAGAACATTCTCCAGTGACTTCGGCCGGACAAAGATGGCAATGGGATGAAGCTGAGCTGCTTGTAGTCTGCGCACTGCATTGGCCGACACATCCAGGATGCAGTGTTTACCCTGCTGCTTGTGCAAATATGCAAGGATGGAAATAATGACAAATAATAAGAATAAAGAAAATGTTGCCAGCGATGAATAAAATCGCAAATTGATTAGATAATAAGCCACAAGATCTTACTGTATCTATCATACAAGTATAACTGAGGTAAGTAATTTGATCTTGTCTGTAACTTTTATGATAGCTGTGAATGTAATCATCATACTATGTGAATATATTTTTTTATTTTCGAACATAGCATTGCTACGCACTTGCTCAGCCACCTCGCGGACACTCTGAACACTGGTGCCATACA
>JBBBVU010000016.1:8629313-8667624 GCA_037177055.1 Atherinosoma microstoma
CATACATATATGGGGGTGGGAGTATATAAAAATTTGTAGCTAATTTTTTATCTAATTAATTAGATACTTTTGTAATTAATTAATTTCGACTAATCACATTTCAATCCCATTACAATAGTTGCCTCAAAAAGCAACATTTAAAAAAAAAATCTAAATGGATTTTAGTAGACGACTGAATCAAATGATAGACACAGACATTAATATTGTAAACTCAAACTCTTGTAATGTCTGGGAAAATGCATTCAATTGCATTTCAATTCAAAACACTAGAAAAGAAATAGAAAAAATATCCCTGGCCAAAACTGAACAGACCTTAAGTAAAAGTAACATTTTAAGTACTTTAACTAACAGCAGATGAAGAATCTACAACATGTTATAGTACTTTTAACTTTTTAAAAGTTTGTATCCACACTCTTGATTGAGAATATTAAACGTTACGTTTTTTCACGTCAGTCTCTAAAAGTCTCCAATAATGCCAGAAAATGTCTTTAAATTTGTCACCAGTCGCTCAAGGGGTCTGAAAACTCACTAAATATAGCGCTAAAGTTGCTAAGTTGGTAACACTGCTCTGCTAAGTTCTGTCGTGTTCGTCTATGAAATTGATATACCGAAAATCGTGCGCTGATAAACTTTCAGTGTTGTTTGAAATTTAAACTGCGATTAAATGCGTAAATTCTTTTGTCATTAATTGATCATAATTGACGCCTTGAAGTCCCACCCCTAATATATATATATATATATATATACTTGCTTTACTATATATACTTGCTATACTTGCTTTTTTGCAAATCACAAGACTGATCAGTGTTTTTTCAGCATTATGGATTATTGGCTGTTTAATTTTGCATAGTCATCACATCTGGTAGTTTTACAACTTTTAAATCTTCTTTATTTGATGGGTTTATGCTGTATAAATGCTACATTATGATCAAGAACATGGCAGAGTTGATGTAGAATAACATATAGAAGTACATTACATGCTGCATTCACTTGCATTTGGGCATCTTTAGTGTGGCACCTGGCAGGGGGTCATCAGATTTTGGGTCCTGCCCTTGACTGACCACAAAACTAATAAAGCTGCTGAATGAGTTAAACTGTACAGTTGTACAATAGATGCTTTTAGTTGTTTTGTATGATCTGAAGGCTAGCTCCTATGTAAGCTCACAAATGGAAGAAGAAAAACCTTACCTCCATGACTTAAGATTTTAGCTCCAGTAAGGTTTTTGCACCTACTTTATGTAAATTTACCAACCATGGTTGCCCCCTAATGGTGCTCTAGCAGATGACAGGCTGTGCTAAAGTTATCATTATTTAACACCGAAATGTTTTGGCTTTTCATGCAAATGTATGTTTGTACCGAGATTGTTAACAAGTTTAATCAAGACCAAACAAAATGCAACTTCATCATTAAAAGTCTAATTAAATAAAAACTGAAAAGAAACATAACAAAACATTACAGCCAAGAAGCTGTTGACCTCTGCTATGTGGAATTTAACCTAAAATCCTTGGAGTGAATTCTGAACTGGATTTAAAAGCTACTATTTCTGCTTGTAGTACGATACCTGATGTAGAAGCCTCTCTTTGGGTTACTCCTTAGTGTTGTAGTTCCGGAGCCCATGCTGCTGTTCATCAGCTGTTCCCTCAGGTCATGGATTTTTGCCTCAAAGCGACTGTACTCTGGAACAGAGAAAGCACAAATATATAAAGACCTACTTGCCTACAATTTACAATTTTGCTCCAAATCTGACAGATAGAATAATGAAGTTATTTCTTCTTTCTTACTTAATAGGCATTTCATCCTGGGTTTAACACTCAAAGACAGAAAAAATAGGCAAATATAATAAAATCTGAGTCAGTGACTGAACTGACGACCTAAATGTATCAGTACGTTTCCAATATAAATATGAATGGTTAATTATAATGACTTATTGTGCCATTTTCTTTGCACATGGCAGTAATCTCCACCTCATTTCCCTGAAATATGTTTGAAATATATTTTGCCAACCATGATAAACACACTGAGAGCATTTGCCAGAATGAATAAACTAAAACCAAACTAATCTCTCCACTGGATAATGGAAACCACACATGAAACCTAATTCTTAAAGTCCATAAATAGATTAACTGTCTAACTTAATATCGCCAATTTTCTGTAAAAATTGTAAAATATTTTACTAGAATTAACATCTATAAAAGCGAAATGTTTTTACTTCATCTGTGTGTGAACATGTGCAATAATTTTAATTTTACCATCGGGTCTGTACTGAGCGATGATAGTTACAGTCTGGCCGGCATTCTTCAGTGCTGCAGCAGCCTGTTCGTGTGTGGCCATACGCAGATCCACACCATTTACCTGATATAGACACACGCACACAAAAAAACACACATAGCGCAGGAGTGTTTATAACCAAACCTGAGGATCACCATTAGACGTGCATGAGTGTCTGTTTGACAAATTTATGGTGGTAAAAGTATCATTACACTCAGGATCTGATCGCCCTTGTGAAGCTCTCCGCTGAGGTCAGCTGGCCCTCCTGCCAGGATGAAGGAGATAAAGATTCCCTCACCATCCTCTCCTCCAACAATGTTGAATCCCAAACCCGTAGAGCCTCTATGGATCAAAACTCTGCGAGGCTCCCTGAAAAGATTGGAGATGGAAGAGAAGAAAGTTGAGTCATCAGTGATACAAATTGAAGAACAACGTAACAATAACATAAACACAAGTAATCTTTCTACTTTATGCTGCTAATAAAAACCCACTATACATGAGGAATATGTAGTTCAAGTATCACTGCTCACCGGGGGATGTCATCGTCTCCCATCATGCCGTGCAGAACAGGAGAAAACCTACTCGGTGAGGTGGGAGTGAGGGCTTGTGGGTAATCTGATCCAAGATAGTTGGGATGGCTGAGTTCAGTATCCATATGGGAATATGCTGGAAAAATACACAAGAAACCAAAAGAAGTATCACATACCAGGTAAATACTGTACACAAACATATGACACATCACCAATGCTCAAATTTCTAGCTTTTTTTTGTTGTTGTTGCTTATTAGTAAATGTATTTGTGTAGTGTGGTATAACAAACTCTCCATAAGTATCTAATGAAAGCCAACTGGATAAACAGGGTTATAGTCAAATGACGGCAAATATTCATCTAGAGGTGGATTCAGGTTAAAGGAAATGTTCTGTTTTTGTGACAGTTCTTTAAATGTTATTCTCAGCACTTAGTTTACACAAAGCTTGTACAATAATCTTAAGTGGTTTGGAAAAAAAAAAGTTCCCCTCTTTTCTTTGGTTCCAAATCCTTTTCTTTCTTTTTTTTTACTCCTTTTTTTTGGAATGGACATTAGTTCTGTTCAGTGGCAAGACCCATGGCTTCAAATATCTGGCTTTATTTTGACCAGAGACCCAGTGTTCCTATGGACAGTTGAGAAAATGACACATATCTTACTGCTCGTGAGGTCCGGAGGGTTGTAAGAATTGGTCAAGAACAGGTTGTTGGGCTTGGCCACCCTGAGGTAAACCACCTCGGCTGTATTCTTCAGTGCGCCAACAGCATCTTCATGCATCACGTCCTCCAGACACACATTGTTCACCTGATTGTTCATGACAAGTGGGGAAACACAAGCAGGTTCACAAACTGACACAGCTGAGTGATGCTAATTTTTTATTGTCAGGAAACATTAATGAAATTGATTTAACAAAGATAAGCATTTATTAGTTCAATTTTAGAGTTGAAAGCAAATTCTATTTATTATTATAATTCATCACTTCATTGGATATCATTATAATATAACTGTGTTATATATCATATTCTATTTCTTATTTATAATCTGTAAAGAGGGAATCACTTTCAGATCAACACTTCTCTAAATGCCTGATTTATGAGCATTTACTGGCTTGTTATAGCACAAAAAGTTTGGAGTCATTGTGTTGCTATAAGTTATGTGCCTTAACGGGAATGTTATGAGCTCACAACGGCCATTGATACATTTTTTTCCAAATCCACTGTGAGCAAAGGGATCTTGCCATATCCCGTTTAAAGGTAAAGCCTTGACTCAGACACCATTTAGTAGTAACCAAGCTCCATTTTGAGGCAGTTGATGTGGAGTTCTGATGTTGCCCAGCAGATGGCAGTAATGTCGCTTATAAAACATTGTGGCAGGGCTACAGTACTAAATATTTATTCATTGCTACACATTGCTACAGAAGCACACAATATGTGAGTGTGCTAATGTGTGAATGTGTGTCTATGTGCATTAAAGGTGATAATCCAACATGCATGTGTGCAGGTGTTTATATATGCATTTGAGTAGTTATATTTGAGTGACCAACCGCTAAGATCTTGTCCCCAATCTGCAGTCGCCCATCTTTATGAGCCGCCCCGCCTTCAATGATCTTGGTGACATAGATGCTGTTATCTCCTGGTATGTGCTGGTTTCCCACCCCTCCAGCAATGCTGAAACCTAATCCTGACAAAAGGAAGAGATGAGAAAGCAGGGAGTAGCAAAGAAGGTGCCGGTTAACACAGAGCAGGATTGCTAAACCCAGAGGACACAGCTTAGCTGGGTACAAGGCACCACACAAAAGTGTTGATGCTGTACACCAGTCCACTTTTCCACATACCTTTAGGCCCTTTGATTAGTTTTATTTCAGTGACTTTTTCTGCTGCTGGTTTTCTGCGGAGAACATAGAGGCGGACAATAGCACCTGCCTCCTTAAGAGCCTCTACAGCTTGACTGTGTGTCACCTCCCTCACATCAACATCATTCACAAACAGGATGCAGTCGTTCACACTAAGAACAAGAGAGAGATTTAGGTGAAGAGAATGTAGGTGGGAAAGGGAAAATACAGCACAAGTTTTGGTTTAGTTGATAATGCAGGGTGTAATCCTCCACCAGGATGAGAAGGTCAGAAATGGTTAATCTCCAGATGTGGCTGTTTTGAGGATCCACTTTTACCACAGACATCGGGCATTTGCAAATCTCAGTATCTAAGCAGAAGGTGAAATTTGTTCCTTGAGTTAATCTAGCACTGTGGCCTCTATGTGTCCATGTTTGTAAAAGTGATAAGAACTTCATATGTGAAGTAAAAGTAATTTTCAGCAGCACTACTGCAGCTGTATTCTAACCAAAGTCCTTAAAGTTTCTCAATGTGTTCTTTTTATTCAAATATACTCCAATGAAAATGGTGGCGTGTTAAATCTTTAGAGAGTTAAATAAATGTCAACGCTTGCTGGTACTTTAACCAAAATAAAGCATCATTCACTCTAAAAGGGAACCAATCAGTGCTATCATCCACCATCCTAGGTGCATATTTCTTAGGCAATATTATAATTTGCTTGTAGATAATACAACAGTCATCACATCTTCATTTTTGACATTTTCATTAAGCACTGATATTAGCTCTGTTTTATAAAGATGTACACTTTGCCTCAATTAAACCACAGGCCGACATACTGCATCAAATATTCTGAAACACCTGAGAAGTCTCACAGCAGCTTTGTTCTGTTCTTCAAAGATTTTTAAAAACAAATCGTTGAAGTCGGGCTGGACAATATATGGAGATTTTCAAATATATTGAGACTTTTTTAGACGAGATATAGAACTAGGGAATATAGTTTATATCAAGATGGCTTGTTTTGAGTCAAAAGTATCTCCTTTTTGGGATTTTTCACAGCTCTATTTTTGTTATGGTCATTGAAAAGTATTTTTCATTTATTCAATAAACATCTACTTTGATGTCAGTCAACTATTTTAATGCACATGTGCTGCTGATCTGTAATAAAAGTGCATTTAGCACTCAAGGCTGTAAATTGGAACCGTCTCTTTGGTTACTTGACCAAAAAAATCATATTGAGATATATATCATAGATCGTGATTCAGGTAAAAATGATCGAGATATTAAATCTGGTTCATATCGCCCAGCCCTACGTTGAATTTATTAAAGCATTCATTGTTTTTGTTTTGTGAATTTCCAAACAGATAATAAATGTCTTGCAGCAAGACAGACAAACTGCAGGTTTTTATCAATTTTTCATGTAAAGTTCAGAGTATTTCCCTCGAGGTATTTGAGATGTGTTGCTTATGGGATAAAGTAAAAGGCCACAGAAAAATGCATTTAGGCCAATATGAGCATTTTCTGCTTCATACAGTCATTCCAGATGGACATTTTTAGGTCAGCTGTGGAGAGTATGCTTCTGTGGACGCCTTGTTTATTGCAGCAAAATCAGTGAAACAGTGCAAAAGAGTCATATTTATACAGAAAGGCAAACTATTGTCTTCATTGTCTTAAGCATAAAAACAAACATATTACATATTCCTGTACTCTTATGAGATTTTGACCCTTCTCAACTTTAATTCATGGTCTAATTTCCCCAGTTTTAGAAAATATACTGCTGCTTACTTTTACATGTTTTTGTTCTGTAAAAGATATCCATACTTAATGTATACCAAGAGGCTGATGTTTTATTCAAAACTGGAGCCTCTTTTATCATTTACAGCACACTACATGAAGATTCTTTACTTATGCGACTCAAAAGCAGAAAGCCAAAAGACTGTTCCACACTTTTAGAAAAAAAAGCAATTAGCCATGTCTTCTCTGATGTAATGCCAATACTGAGCAGATAGTAGGCTACACTACAGTAATTTGCACTTAAAAAACAATATGGGAGGTTGCACTTAAGGGTTTGTTTGCTAGTATAAAAGAGGAACTGATTATCTATGTTTGGATTCATACTGTATGTCCTAGGTGTAAGTATTGCAGCTTAAAGTGTGTAAATTTTACCTCAGCCGTCCATCCTGAGCTGCGGCTCCCCCTGGTATGATTTTAGTGATGAAGATACTGGGATCATCACCCACATGGGGGTTGTCTGTTCCTCCTGCTATGCTGAAGCCCAGGCCTGAGTTACCCTGCATCAGCAGATGCAAAAAAAACCCAGTTATTATTTTTCTCTTCTAGCACATCTGATGGCATCTTTAGGATGTGTGACAGAAATGAGAATGCACACAAACCATAAACATAGAATGAAGTTTAAAAGTCAGACTCACTCTTTCCAGTGTGATTTCTTCATACTCGATTTCTCCTTCTGTCCCATTCACCTACCGGAGTAAGACATTAGAGTATGATTTAAATTTCTGTTACTGTTGTATGAATGTTTTAAATTCTTTTTAAAAAAATTGTTTTTATCATGTACAGCACTTTGTGTTGCTTCGGTATGAAAAGCGCTTTATAAATAAAATTGAAATTGAAATTGAAATTAGGTTAGTCACTACCATATGCAGAGGATTTCAATATGTCTCTATGATTAAATATCCACAGTACAGTTTGACTTCTCGTTGAACAACTTAGCTACCCATATAAGCCCTACCTCTCCAGAAAAGAAAGTCCCAGAAGAGGAGTTAATTTAAGGGACTTCAAAGTTTTGTTGTCTGACCCAGAAAATAACTTTTCTTAGTGTTGTTGCGGTGCAAAAAACATCACACTGTGATGGGAGGCTCTTCCCTGCAAAGCCTCGTTCTTTAATCCATCATAAAACCTGACTCTAAGTTCATTACTTTCCATTTTAAACATGGCATCGCTAAAGAACCGAATCAAATTGTGGATATTATCCATAATGCCAAATGTAAATCAATTACACAAATGCAGCACAATTACCCAAACCTACCTGGATTCTGGGGAAAAATGGTATTATATTTAAAGTATAGGCTGCTTATGACAGCAATTTAGCTAACCACGTGTTTGAGTCTAACATAATAAAACAGTAAAGGTAAGATTAAACTTTATCCTTACGTATGGGGAGCCATCGAGTGTGTCAGTGTTCACCACCACTGGAGGAGTATTTCCCTGGAGGCAGAGAGAGAAGAGACAGTAAGAAGTAATGGCAGTGACTAGAACTTGAGGCTGAAAGCTACAGCCAAAGGCAAAGCTAAGACTGATTGCTATTTTAGCTTTTAGCTCTGATAACAAAGTTCTCACTTTGCTATAGTTATAAGTTGTCATCCATCCATAATGGACACAAGAATAATTAATGCTCTAAGTTTTTCCAAACCCTTGGTGGTTGCTTTGTTTGGTTTTTTTTGCATCTACTAGCTTAATCAGAGTATAGCTTGTATTATCAGCACTATAAACGGCCACCTCATGAATAGTGTGGAAGTAGATGTCTGTCCCCTGCCCACAAGTTGTTTCACAGCCTCTCAGTAAATTATATGAAACCTGACACATGGTGGCAATGTCCCAGCACACTCGAAGGATGATAAGGACACACAAAGTTGTTAACAAGACAGCGACAGGCTATGCTATTTGCCCAATTATCCACAGTGGGTATAAATACTGTTTGCTTGATGCAGATTTATCTGCATTATTTTGTCCAGAAACATTTAGTTACACCCAATATGATTTATATAAAGTGTAGAGCCAGACAGAATCGCAATGTTGAAATAAGTTATTCATCAGATGGAAAGTATTCGAAAATAATAATACAAAAGGCAGTAAGTCACGGAGAGGATGGAAATTTTACTGTAGATTTATTTCAAGTTAAATGGCAAGACTTTCTCAGCCAGCTTATCTGTGTTATGGTACTTTTTATTTCGCCATTGCATCTTAACTTCCTTTGCTTGTAAAATGCAACGAAAGGGTCGACCTATGTGCCATTGCTCTAAGCTCTTACGAAAGCATCCATTTTTCTGGAAGATGCTCCATTGTAAAAGGAACAATATGATTTTTGAGGAAGATGTTGGAATGAAGGCATTAGCAAGAGCGAGAATGACAATAAGAACCCTTAACCTTTAAACACATGTCTTTGTTATCCTCATTTAATTGCCTCTTGTAAAAAATGACCTTTCCTCCTTTTTTTGCTTTCATCATCAAGGTAACTAATGTTAGTAAAAGTAAACAAAGTGTTTTATACGTTGCTCTTGAGAATGCAGTCTGCTCTTCACCTCACTGATTAGCATGGAAAAGACAGTGCATCTAAAGTGCTTACAACAGCAAACAGCAGTATAAAATCAGCCTGCTGACCTTCACAGGCCTGACAGCTCTGACACACACAAACAACAACAACACAGCCACACTTAAATCATTTGCCCAGCTTTTAAGAAAAAACGGTTTCAAATTCAGACCGAGTAAATGATCAGTTTGATACTCCAAATGCAGCACTCTTTGGTTTAAATGTAAATATAAGGATAAAATAACAGCAGCTATCACAAGTCAAGATGCATCTAATATCTGTATTTACAAACTCTGGATCATACAGGAAAAAATTACCCCATACTTTTAATAAAGTTAATGTGAGGATTGGATTTTCTTTGGTTTTATTTGGAGCATCATGCCTGCGAACTGCTGTGTATAAATGGGTCAAGCAGCTTCATGCCAATAGAGTAGCATGGCACATGAAACAAGAAGAGAAACAGGATAAAGTATGTCATTTTTCTACTGTTAAATAAAACTCCTCTCTAGTGACTCCAAACAGAACAACCAGAAGGTTTGGGGTCCAGTTTGTCACTTGATATCTGAGACAGGCTGTGGCATAAATAGCTCCTATGCTAAATGTAAGTGTGGTTTCAGCAGTTTTGCATTTGTCACAATGTGCTCTAACCTAACAATGCATGTAGGATAGGTTGCCTTTTGAAATGTGAGTCTACTGTACCACTTTGAATTGTCTTAAACTGTGAGAATCACATGGAGGTTGAACTGAAAGTATTTCTGATTCTCTGATCTTCAGAGTCCTCTTTCCTTGATGCTCTGCATGCACATTGGAGAACATAGTTCAGATGCCTTACAGGCCTGAGAGTACCCTTTTTACAACTTTGATATAAAGGGGTTATATATCAACAGATACTTAAAATCTGTCATTTATTTGCTATTCCCAAAAAACACAGTCCTGAAAAGGTCGTTTGATGAAACTGTGTCTAAAATATTTGAATTGAGCTGAAACAAGAATTCCTGAGCATTTTCTATCCTGTTGAATTGCCACTGCCATCAGGCAATACTGGACCCATGACAGCGTTTATAGTTGGCAACTATGTTTAAAGTATATGTGCCAAAGTTACATCTACATGATTGCCAGGGTGCAATGATTGCCTAAGGCAATCACTGTCATCTTTTTGAAAGTAAATGGGAGCTTTGGGACCCCATGACCCTGGTTTTAGTTCATCAGATGTCCTTTTTTAGGACCACTAAATACTAAATTCAGTACGAGTGACATCCCATTCTTGTCTCTGACACACCATCACAGTTTTGCCCTTGTTAAAATCATTTAGATCTTTATGGGTGACCATTTTTGTTGCTTTCGACACATCAACTCGGAGAGCTAACAGCTTTTGCTGCAACAATATAAGCAATGATGTTTATGTCACTAGTCAAGGTTTTTAATGCTCTGGCTGAAAAGTTTATGCATACTTAAGTAAAACCGGGGTAAGTCAATTATGGCATTTATACCAGTATTTGGAAGAAGTTAATCACTGATAGTTTTATTTTGTCATTAATCAAGTAATGTGTTGATTATCTTCTCTTTAGAAAAACGATCCATGGTTCCATCATTGTATCTTTGTTCTGAAACATAGATATGCTAAACTGTCTAACATATCTATGTTTCAGAACAAAGAAACATCATATTTACACAGTAGAATAATCACTGGAGTTTTTTTTTCATGGTACTTTTCATTAGACATATTGTCTAACAGAAATGCACCACTGAAGCAAATTTCCTTTATGATGGCTTAGTTCTAGAAAGAGATTCATGACAAATTTGTCATCTGATGATAATTATGGGTTTTTCTGTTCATGTCCAAGTGAGCCAACTGTAACTCAAACAGTAAATCCAGTATTGCTAAATGTTAAAAGTTATTGTCTCTGTAACAGGTTGCACCTGTTCACTACAAATGGTCACAATCCAATATTCTAAGCTCCTTCTATTCTTACAAATCACCATCATCATCATTGTGGAGTGATATATCTACCATTGTAATATTAAAAGTTGACACCCTCATAAAGATTTAAAAAAAAGAAAAATAAACTGTCCAAAGCTTGCTACAAAATGCCAAAGTGCTCTGACTGCAGTCTTCAATTATAACAGTGCATGTGCAGAGCTTCAAAGTGTAGCTGTGTCCAATTGGTGAATACATCCTTATCTAGAGAAAGAAATAATGAGTATAGCTAGCAGAAATCTAAGCCTGGTACAGACAGTTTCCCTGCAGGGAATTTGACAGAGCCTTCTCTCCCACTCTCTGCTCCGTCAAGTCTTTCAATATTAGGGCTGCTAGGATTTACAGTGTTTGGCTGAGCTTGCCCACCTATATTTTTGCACCACCTATTCAGACTATCCATCCTCTGGTATGTCTCTACAGGCATGTCTCTACAGGCAGCACTGCTATTCATTCACATCCGGACTCTAATGCATTTTTATACAGAGTACTTATAGTCAAAATTCACAATCTTAAAACAAAACAAGAGAGCTTTCACAGTACTTTATGTGGTATTAAGATTGAACAATGATCTGTAAAAAAAAAGACTTCCAATATCCTGAAAGTGTAAAATTGTGTAAATTTGCAGTCAGAATCAAAGGAAATGTTTTGTTTACATTGGCATAGGTTAAAGCAAATGTTGCACTAAAGATGGTGTAATGTTGTGCTTCTTCTTAAAGCCATCCATACACAAGATAGTGACCTCAACTTTAATGGACCACATCTAACTGTAATGTGGGGTTTTTGTTTATTTATTTTTAAACTAAATATTGAATTTTTATTTGTCTATCTGAGATGCTGCTACCTGTGCACAGACAGAAATCCCAACAGGCTCTTAGCTGTGCAAGCTAGTAACGGAAAAATAAAATCATGCCCTGTGGTCAAATTTTTTTGCTGTTAAAAATGTAGTGTAGCACAGTATTTGGACATTTCATGAAAAAATTGCATTTTGACTGTTACGTCACATTTGATTTGCAAATAAGTCTGCATTTGGAGGTCAGAGGGCACGAAAGAGGCATTATACAACTGAATGCCAAGTGGGAGACACAAGACCGTGTCAAAATTTCCAGTTTGCATTCTGCTGTTTCATTGCTGTTTTACACAAAGCAAACTACTTCCTTGGGGTCAAGTTTATTAAAAATGACACAGTTAGGTATTAATAGCGATATGGTTAAGGTAAAAAAAGCATCATGGCTTGCACCACAACTGACCCTGTAATAATGTATCACCTCAAAAGATGGCTGGTGCATCCCTCCCCCTCAGCTGAACACACAAAATGTGCTGTCCACACAAACCGCATGTCCTTTTCAAATACATTACAGTGAAAGTCATGCTGGCCGGCATACAGATTCTGTCTTTATCAGCAGGAAAACATTACAGTATTACTGTAATACAAATTTCAATGTGAATGAGCTGGTGTTTTTGCACAGGATGTGATAAGTTAATGTGAATGTAACATTATGCAAATTGCTCAGTAACCTGCTCCTTACCTAATCCCATGTATATGTACTGATTTAAATATCATATCAAAACAAAAATCACAACATTAGAGCAGGCCTTAAACTTCTATAATCGCAAACCTAACGTTGCTTCCTGTTATCATATTTGATTTCTCAAGCTTGTACAGATTAAATAGCAGCCACAGCCTTGACAAAAACTTGTTCCCAGAAATGTACTTTAAAACATGGCAAAATATAGAAAATGAGTAACTTAAATACATTTAAAACTTGCCTACCGTTATATGACGTCGATACTTCTTGGCTTTCCGTACATTGTTGAGAAATCGGCAGCCCATCTTTTTGGCATACCACGCAGACATGAACATTTTGTCTCAGGTCCAAAATTTAAACTGCTTACAATGCGTAGCAAGCCATGATGACCTCCAAAACGGACAAACACAACCACTGAGAGTATGCTGGAGTACACATTAGAAGATTTTAAAAACTTCACAAAGTACCACAGAAGAACGATTGCGAAGTAAGCCATTAGATTTTGGCTCTGCCATAACATTTGGTCTGAAACTACAGAGCACCCCAACTGCCTCACTTAAAAGATATCTATTTCAACTACGCACATGCCCTTTGAGCCTCCACTCAATCTAAATAAACCATAATACTGAATATAGCATGCCTTAAGACATAGAAAACCCCTTCAAACACTTTCAAATCCAGTCACAGAGCACATCCCAATTAACGTCTTCCTGAATCGATGCTGTAGAGTTCATTTGAGGGAGCTCAGTTTCATCCGCCAATTTCTGAGTGATCACAATGATTTGTTGCCAGTAAGTCTCATAGTTATCTGAGATCTTGTTGTCTGTCTTCAAGAATCATCCATCCAGGACAGAAAAAGTCATTAACAAACAGATCTCTTCATCCTTCGTTCTCTGTGGCCGTGCATTGCGATCTCAGTGCCTCCCTGCTGCTGGTCTGTGCTCACTGAGGACGCAGTTCATATTTTCTGCTGCCACTGTTCTGCACCCCTCCCATCACTGCTGCTGAGGGAGAGAGGAGCGAGCAAGGAAGTTTGATGGCAATTAATTAGCTGTCTCTCTGTATGATGTCTGCGCTAGTGATGTGAGAGGGGGAGGAATTGTTCTTTGACTGAACTTCGAAGGACAGGCTGCTCAAACTGGCCTGACTCCTCCAAGGGAGCACTGGAAACTGAGAGGGGACTGGAGGCTTGTAAGCAATACAGTCAGACAGAGTCGTGAAATTTCAAACATAAATGACGACAAGAGGGCAGATTCTGTTAATAAGAGTTTGGCACAGGATTTTTTTTTCTTTTTTTTTTTTTGTTATTTATCAGTGCTGATGTCTACTTTTCAGGGATTTTTTTTTCCCCAGAAAGAAATTATATGTATAAAAACTATACACAATGCAATTATTTTAGACACAAAAATCCTAAAACAACTGCATTTCTGCATGGGGCATTACCTGTCTATGAGGGAACTAAAATTTCCTAGAAAAGGATTCTAAAGTAATTTGTTGCTTTTTTTCTCTTTTCTTTCTCGTCTTTCCACAATACAGACGGATTGACAAGCATAAAATACATCTGCAAGGCACACAAAAGCATGCAGAGAGGCATTTGCAGCAAATATCACTTAAGTAAGGACATGCTGAAGGTCAGCTGATGCTCTCATTGTGCAGAATAAATTAATTCCATTAAACCTACAGTGGTGTTTCTCAGCCTTCCAATTGTAAGGATCTCTAACCTCCACTGCACTGTGCATGAACAACTCTCTCCTCTTTCTGAGTGCATGTCTTTCCCTCCGTCTCACTTCCCTCTCCTTCCCAAGGGACCTGAGCTGTGGCTGCATGGTAATTACACCAAAGCTGCAGGGACATATTTAAACATTTATTAAAGAAAAGTCAGGAGTATGGAAAAAATGAAGATTGGAGCCAGATGCTGACCACACAGAAGTGCAAAATGAAGAGTAAGGGTATCAATAGAGAACTACTGGTGAAACAGAACAGGAAATAGTAACTAAATCCTTACACAAAAAATATGTCTGTTATTTTAAGTGTCAAACATATTTCAAAGGGGTTGATTATTGTTCTGAAGAGGATCTTTATAGCTCTGTAGTTTGGAGAAAAATAAATATGATATGCATCCCTTTTCATTTGATGAACAGTTTAAGAGATACTGGCTGGTTTGAGTTCTCTGTCAACTACATGCTGGTTCTCACTCAATAACTGAGAGATAAATGGGGTGCACAGCTCCAGTATGTCATGTTGAACCTTTCACATAATAAGAAATAAAACATTTTTGTGACATTTTGAGAAAATTGGCTCCCAATTTTTGTAATGACCAATAAACAAAAATACAAAGGTAGACACATTCAAAATCCAGGTTGCCTGGTCCATATGGCAACTGTAAAATATTGCTCTGATTACCTATGGATATTTTAAAAAAGGGAAAAACTAACAATATTGAAATATTGGCTATCATGCTTACTAAATAATCTATAAAACTCATACTGGTTGACCATCAAATTTGCTTCTCTTACTACCTTTTTCTTTATTTCTTTTTTTTTCATGTCTGTACATGATTATATGTTACTATGAATGTTATATTAAACTGGAAAGTCTCATGCATTGATTGATGATTCCTATCATCCAGATGGGAAATATACATGACACATTCATTTATTTTTCCTTATTGAAAACTGCCAAACAAAAGCCAAATAAGGAATTAGGAAAATAAGAATTTCCATCAAGGTTCTCTGGATCTACTGCAGTCAGGGGTATGATATGATGTTCTCTGTTACCTTCGGATTTAACAAAGAAATCACATATAAGTTAAAGAAGATTTTAAAAAAGAAACAAAAACAGCTTTTAATATCAGATGGATTTTGGTTATTGTGTTTTCAGATAAGCATAAAAAAAAAAAAAATATATAGATGAACTGGTATCCTCAACTCAAAAATGTTCATATACTCGTGCAGGTGCTGCCTCAAATTCCAGTATAATATCTCTTACCGTTGGCATTTACAAATTACTTTTTTAATAGAATTTGTGTTACGTGGCAACAAAAAAATATGACACACACTTTCCATGTAGCTGACTTCTGTAACCATGTCAGTGTTGTGGAAGTTTAATCTACTGTAATTAACCATTAACCCTCATTTCTACAGTTACATTTTCTTCCATGGTGTGTATAATATGTGTATATGTTTATTTATGAATTATAGTAATCGACCAAATGCCTGTTGATTATTTTTTCTTTTGAAATTTACACTTGTTTTTCATTTTGTACATCTACATTTTTCTACAATGCAAATAAAAACTGACAGCCACTTGCCTGCAGAAAGATTGGAGTCTTAAAAACATTGATTGGTTAATATTGTGCTGATTTATCCACTTTATTACACTCCCACACAGTTGGAATTAAGGATATCAACTAATACATTTGTTAACTTGTATTAGTATATACATACATATATATATATATATATATATATATTACACCTTTTGATATCTTGATATCTGTTTTCATTTAAATTTGTGTCAAATTACAGCAGTAGGAACTAAACCCAGCACATTATGTCATATCACCTGCTTTTATGCAGACTTACAGTCACACCGTTCAAGAGGAGGATCAATATCGAAAGTAATGTATAACATAAAAGATTGGTAGTTACGTAACAGGTTTTAAAAAGAAAATTATGTCATTTAAAGCTAAAGCACATCTTTGTAAAAACATGTACACAACCCAAAGACCTGCTCTCGCTTTCCAAATCACTGCAGTGCTTCCAGAGACAATCCTACCAATAAATCAATGGGGCCTGGAGTGGTACTGGCAAACCCCACACCATTAAAGCAATAAAGAGACAGACTGACGACACTGCCAACACATCACTGACATCCACACGGGCACTATGCCGGCTGCAAAGACATCAGGCACACACAAAAGCATTACTGCAATGCATCTTTTAGACAGTGCACACTTTACCTAACCAGTGTGGAAAATTGAATGCACATATCTGCAGAATGAAAAACTTGTATATGTGCGATGGTATGTATATGCATCTTTCTTATTGATGACTTTATGTAGAAGGGTGCAGATTCTTCCATATGCAAAACACTTTAATTATAAGCATGCACAATTAGACAGCATCTGGTCAAAGCCTGGGCAAGAATACAAAAACAATACATGATGCATGTATAACAATTGACATTGATGTCAGACACCATTGTTCATTCATTATGAAAATGATGGCTTTTTTCTTTTTAAAGTATTTTTAATACACCACACCTCTACCTAGCATTTTTGTTCATACTTACTTGTATAGATAATTTTGTTTTGGTGTTTTTTTAAAAGTTGGAATAAATAATCAATAGCACTACATTGCTTGGAAATCCTTTATCATTAAGAACATTTAACCTTGCAACAGAATGAAGTCATAGTATTTCATGCTAATTGAATCTGTCTGATCATAAAGTTATTAATGGAAAATAGTAATCTCCTCAAGGTTATGAAATTCACTCTGTGCAGTCTAACACTGACACCTACAGGTTTTGGTCTGTCCTGCAAAAAGACTACATTTTTATATTAAATCCCCATGAAATATGACACCTTCAACATACCAATGAATGTTCATCAGTGATACATGAAAGGATTAGTTTCATACCTGAGTTTTATCCTGCAAACTCAAGTTTTATTTTCTAATTGCAAAGAAGGTTTTTGTGTATGTGTAAAATTTAGCCTGACAAAACAGATTCTTAGGAAATAAACACATGTACAAGTAAATTGAATCTGCATTTCAACATGATAATATATGACCAGAAATATAAAAAACTGGACAGTGTAAAAGAATTTGGATATTTGAAACTTTTCAGTTTAACTTATGGGATTTTAGTCCCAAAACTAAGCATCCATACCAAGCAGAATGAATCTGCTAGACAAAGAAGATTTGGATGACACCAAGTATGAATACACAGATAGGATGGAAAAAATCTATGACCTGATAAATCTGATACAGAACAAATGGCAATGAATGGGCAACTGTCTTTGTGCGGTGACACAGCCAGCCACAAAATCCAGCAAAAACAAAGGGACGACGGTTAAACCACACTGCTTTTGATGATGATGATTGATGATGATACTGCTAACTTTAACGTTGACGGCGCAACACGGATAGCTATGCTCTTACCAGTGTGGAAACAGCAGAGGTGTACATTGGAGTGTGTCCCGTAGACATCAACACAGGCTGCAAAACAACAGAAGGAAGAGGGTAATTGTGCAGAGCATGCAGATGGGCACAAAGGGAGGGCAATGGGTACCGCTTTAGGTTTTTTCCCTCAGATATCTAACCAGTGCACCTTATTAAGAATATATGATGGCTAAATTACCTGTATTCTAAATGTGTAGAGAGCAAAGGTACATATGACATCTGTGTACAAGGGTGCATGCAAATACTAACACTGATTATGCACAGGTGTTCACAGGAAATATCAGTTATTGCAACATGGATTTAATGGAAGAAAATGTTTATAAGACTGTTTTATATATATACATAAACTGCATATATTTTTTTATAACATTATGCACTGATTCTTGTTCAGCGAATCACAAATTAAAATCACGGTTGACAGCAGAAGCAGTAATGCAAAACACGCCATAAGATAGGAGATGACATGTTTGCCTATTAGTTATGGAAATCTTATGAGTTAATAAAAAAAAACAGTTTCAGAGATAATAAAATTTGTGAGATTGTTTTTGTCTGTTATATCTGAATGTATTATTTTGGCCTGCTGAGGCAAGTGCTCTAAATAAAACCTGCACCTGATGAATTTTACAAATAGCAACAGTGCAGCATTTTCACATGGCAACAAACACTTTTCCTCCCACTGGGAAAGTTTATTTTGCAATAAAGCACATTACGAAAGTGTGAATGTTTCGGAAGCTGTATTAGCTGATTCCAGCACGGGTGAATTCATGCTGAACATCATATTCATCAACACTATGTGCACCTCTTTTTTTTCCATGCATAGACATGGACTTTTATTAGAGACTTTATTGGAAACATTTTGCTCTCCGTCAAAATCATGAGTAGCTGTATCAAAGTACAGCTTTTAAGTTAAGTTATACTCATTTATAAAACTACACCATCCATATTAAGACTTTTCTTGGAGCTGAAGAATTTAAAACAGGCCACCTTGTGCTTAGTCAGCTTTACTAAATTGTCTGTTGCCATACCCATACACAAGCAGGGTGAAAGTTAGGACGAAAAGGGGGTAAAAGCAGCACACAATTAGTTAGAGATATGAAGCAAAAGTAATTCTGGAAATGGGAACTGAAATTTACGCAGAAGTGAGCGGGGTCATAAACCACAGTGTAAAGGCAGAGCTACCATGAGGTCATCATGGTAGGGGACAGTGCTAATGCAACACTAACAGAAAGTGCATATAAAAAAAGTATAATTACAATCATCATCACAATCACCATCTTCTCCATCACAAAACAATTTCAGTTTCATCAAATTCACCATTAAAAAAAATGAACCAAGTAGCCACAGCTTTCCACTGAATGAATGCTATCTATCACTTAAATGTTTATTGTAATTACACAGAAATAAGGAAGACTACATGGCTGCAAGCAAGATGTTGGACCACAGTGACACAGTTTCCAGGGTAATTGTAACAATTAACTGGAATTTTAATCACTGCATTAGTGGAAGTTGACCTCCTTTGTTTAATGTTTGCATGAGCTCTGCATGACGCATGTGCATTGTGTGCTTGTGGCATAGAAAGCTAAAGGGCTTTGCATTGGTAAGATAAGAGCTCTTAAACTCTTATTTTAATAGTTAGATTCCATTTAAGCTCCTCATGGTCTTGTTCATGACAAGTGGGGGAAAAACAGACTGGGAGATTGATAGGCTGACTCGGGCAGCATCTGCAATAATGTACCAGTCAGTCGTAGTCAAGACAAAACAGAGTTGAAAGGTTAAGCTCTTGATTTACAGGTTAAGCTACAGTATGTTCCAGCCCTCATCTATGGTCATGAGCTGTGGGTAACGGACAAGAAAATTAGATTGTGAATACAAGAAGCTGAAATTAGCTTCCTTCTAAGGTTGGCTGTGCACATCCCTAGGGATGTGCAGGAGTGCAATCATCCAGGAAGAGCTCAGAGTAGAGCTACTGCTCCCACTTTAGGTGCTCTGGGTATTTGGTCAAGATGCCAGGACCCCTCAGTGCAGAGCACAGGTTTTGTTTGAAAGATTTTACCTTTCTGCTGGGTTGGGAACACCTATGTGCCACTGCCTCATGTATCTAACTGTTATGCGACTCCAAGCATCTATCATTAGCTAGCAGCTGCTGCCTCTTTCGTGCAGGTCAGGCCACAATTTAAAAAAAAAACATGAACAGCAGTAGATAATCTCCTAAACAGCTCAGTTTGGCTAATGTGTGGAGTATGCAGTGTAGAATGCTACTGACATTAGTGTGACTAATCATTGTCGGAAAAACAAGCTGATAAAACAGCTTTGTTTTGCTACTTGGTTATCAGGAAATACTGTTTGACACCAGCTTCATAACCATCAAAGTTAATCCACTCTCAGATAGTGGACTTTCCAATAATTTTATTTAGTTCTCTTTTGAAAATCTATTCTGATTTCAAACTTAACATAACCTTTGGTGGCAGTACCACTGTGGCTCAACATCCTGTTGACAGCCAGAGTAAACACAGAAAAAAGCAGCTTAGACAAGGATTTAGCAGAAATCACCTGAAAATCACTGTTCATTGACCTAAACCCAGGAAAGAGTTTTAAAGAAATGTTCTTTTTTTCAATGAGTCAAACCGCATTTGCATGGGACAAAACACAGGAATCCATAAAAACAAAAATACACCTCTAGGCTTAAAAGGATAACTGTTTATATGAGCATAGGGCCCATGAGGGACAAAAAGTGGTGTTTGTTCAAAGTCCAATACACTCAGGTTAAGATTTTTTTTTCAGTGTGTTGTTTTTAGAACTATTGAAGGATACATACTGCCTAAATAACGAGATACAGACAATTCCCTTTGAGTGAGTTCAGACCTTTTTCACCTTATAATGCATTCAGCTCTCCCTGAAGAAAAACACAAAACTTCATAAATAATAGCAGTAATCCAGAAATAGAAACAGGGCCAATCCTGCATTCCTCAAACATGGTGAACAACATCAACATATACCCCTTTCATGTGAAAGAGAAAATATCCTCAAGACAGAATTTTTCTGCTATGCAGGTGTCTTAATAACAATCTTATTGTTGATGTAGTTCAATTTTATTTTTCTCCAGCACTTCACATACTGGCTATTGCTTTTTATATAAGACAGTATTTCTATGTCACACACAAGTTTGATTCACTGAACTTCCTGAACTCCAAAATTTCATTTGTGCAAATGTGGGAAGTCTCAAGTGTGTCTGCTGGGAGACGTTGAGAGAGATGGAACATTTTTCCCTGATGCAGCTGTGCTTTATCATTTAAGTTTATAGAGCAAAAGTCTTTATACGTGCATTATATATGCCCAAAGGGAATTATGAAGTAAAACACTTGGATCTAAACCACACATTTTCCCTGAAACAAGTGTGTTTGGGATATGGAGGCAGATTTGACCTGAAGTCTAGAGATCTTATGATTGACTCTTTTTAAAAAAAAAAAAGTAAAATCCTGTTTTACATTTGATGGGTCTGATTAATATGTGTAGTGATAATGCTGATCTAGTACCTTAAACTGGGGCTTGTAATATAGTATACTTGCCTAAAAAAATAAAATAACAAACAACAAAGTTTCCAGCTGGAAGTGAAAGAGAGACATTGTGCGAAGAAAAGAAAGGACTGATTTGATATTGTATTACTATGTGGGTACACAACATCAAGAGTTGAAAAATATTAAGATATACATAAATAATGTAAAAAATTATGTTATGTAAGCACTGCCGACTGACTGATGTGCCAACAGCCATCGAGCAAGACGAACTTTGTGTTGCAGGGTCATAAAGATGAAAGATTATTTTCATGCCAGGGACCTTGCATTCTCCGCATATTTACAAAGCTTCTCTTTTGATGCCAAGTGATGGTCCTTGACTTAAATCTTTGCTTCCTGCTGACAAATTCTGATGCAAAAGTGCAGACTGCCCACACTTGCATTATTTGCTGTTTAGATTTAAAAGATATTTTTCTAGGAAATTATTCTTCAGTAGTCCCAAGAGTGTCATACACAGTAGTTTAAGAACATGCATACATATAAAAAGGTCCAATATTCTATGGCATGATTAATCGTCATTGAAGATATCTGCTGCTAACCCAGCAGTTTCATTATTCGGTTGTGTCGTGATTTTGTAATGTTGCACGTGTGATATGGAATTGGTGAACATGCTTTAGTGATAAATTGTTGCTTTTTTGCCTCTTTTTTTTCCTCTGTTAGCATATATTGAACTATACAAATCAACAAAAAAAAAGCCAAAACTCTTGAACTCCTTCCAGATGTTTAATTTCTAATTCCCTCCATGTTTTGGATGATAGTGACAAGCCCAGTTTAGTTTAGGACATTTCCTCAGATTTTTTTTAAACATGTGAAAATAATACATCTGCAACAAAAAACATTTTATGGCAGCAAGAAAGTTTCTGTGGGAGTTTATAGTGACTGAACATAAATTACACTTACCATTCTCATGGTAATGAAGGAACATTACCAACTGATGTCTCTTTTTTTGGACAACTGAGCTTGACAACAGAGAGGATAAGCTCTGGAAGAATTTGGCTACTTATGAGCCTGTGGTTGGGATAAAATACATTTATTGTTTTTGATATTTTCATGATATTTGCAAACATGACTAAATGAAACTAACCAAGGATATTAGACATTTTATATTTAGACACACACCGAATTTGAAGTTTGGGAGTCAAGTAAATAGACTGAAACTCTGGAGGGCAAAGATCAACCTCATAATGACAGAATTAAAAGAAAAAAACAGATTTCCTGCTGTATCAATTTTATTAATATCAGTAATGATGCACTCATCAGCTGTAAATAACTAGAAATTCCCAGCATTTTCTGGACGACAAACACTGCTTGGACCAAATGATTAATCACACCAAACTTAAAAGCCAGAAAAGAGGCACATTGACCCCAAAAATTTGTTTTTACAGTTGTTATTAATGCAACATCACCTGTGTTATACCTAAAAAAATCTGGTTCCTCAGATACTGGTGTGTACCAAATATCTGCTCTCAATCATCTGCATCCACATTTTGACTTGAAAAAACATCTAAGAGGCAGACATTTCACGGGAATGAAGTGACCAGTGTAATTTTATTTTTATTATTATTTATAATATAATAATAATTTAATACATAATATAATATTGTTATAATAATATATAATAATAATGTATACAATTATTTATAAAATAATATTTATTTTATAAATTTTTTTATTTCTATAGTTATTTTTTTCCTCAATTTTGATATGGTTTTATTTGTATCTATCGCACACAAGATTGATCACTTCTATCCAACAGAGTAAGGATTGGACAGATAACCGCCACCTGTGATGAGGTGATTGCCAACAGATGAACTGATTAGCAGCTAGGCGGAGCAGGATTTTAAAAGACGAGCTGCGGCAGGAAGGAGGTAAAAACGGAGAACGGAGAACTCAGATGCAGCGCGGGATGACGGAGGCTGGAAACAGTGCAAAGCCGACCCGGTGTGTAGAGCAGAGCACGCCAGAGATGAAGGTCACACTGCTCCTTTTACAGCTAATCTGATTTTATTTCACGCTCCAGTTTGGTCTTTTTATTTGGTCATTAAAATTTTTTTTATTTGGTTGTTTTTACTAATAGATTTTTTTCATTTTTTTTAAATGTTTATTTTAATAAACATCCTTTATCCTTCTAAATTTGATGTTGTTTCCCTGTGTTGACTGCAACAACACTGTGGTCAGTGTTGGTTTCTTTGTGTTGCTTTTTCAGAGTTTTTACTGTTTGCATTGTTCCTTTTTACATACGGATGACCTGAGAGCGGAGAACGCCACTGACAGCATCAGATGTACTCCTGAATTTCATTTGTTTGTTCCAGTCATTGTGACTTGATGGTTGTTGTCTCTGGAATAATTTGTGTGCACTGTGCCATATAATGAATTGTTTCTAGTGCCTCGTGTGATGACTGTAATTGCTTTTTAATGCCTCTGCTCTGGATTTCATTTTTACTGTGTTCTTAAACCTCTTTGCATCCTTAAGGGGAAATCTCTATAGCCACCACAATTCACACTGAGGAGGTAATTGTATATTTTAAATGGCTCCAATAAAGCACAATAACTAAGCCTCTCTTCTTTTCCCATTAAAAAAAGCAACAGTTTAATGTGCATATCTGGGGGCTAGATTCCACTTCATATGGAAAATAGAGAACCCCCTAACCCCCAAAGCAAATGTATACAGGAACCCTGAAGTATTCATTGCCAGTGAGGCTGTTGAATAACATGTGTGGGCATATGAGACGGATCATCGTTAAGTGGCCATCATAGCTTACACCTTTACATTTGTAGCTACAGTAGGCGACTGTTAATGCACTCCAGGCAAGCTGCTCATGTTCCTACTGATGTCAGCTGTTACCGGTTGCTCATGTGCTGCCTGTCTGTGTCTCCTTGTGATTGCGACTTGTGTGAGTGACACTGCTGTGAATTACTCTTTCAACTTCACAATGTAACTAAACCCTTTCAGTGTCAACCTTGTTTGGTAATGGAAAATCATCAGACTCATTGTAGTGTCTCAGCAGCACGTCACAAGCATCAGTCAGTACTTATTCGTTTTTTTTACCTGCAATGTCACGTGCAAAAATAGGTATATGTTGTATAATTAGAGGAGCTGTGATTTGAAATTGATTGGAATCTATACTGCCATTACCCGTCTCTGACCACACTTGGTCCAGGTGATCAGATTACTGCAGTAAATCCTAAATGTATCTGGTGTTCACTTACACTTTGACTTTCATGTTGTTATGCAATGATATCAGATTTCCTGATGTTCATACAGATTTAAAGTTGAAACCCAATGGTGCACGGGAACGTATGCATTCCTCCTAATTACGTTATATTCCCATCAAAGCACTCCTGTGTAGTAATTGGGATTTCAGAGCAGACAATATATTGGGTTAAGTATAAAGTTATAATAGATAATGTGTTTGTATGGGGTAAGTGAAACTAATATTATCCAAATGTAACAGGCTTACAGAACGTTATGTCACTGAGGAAGAAAATAAGGATAAAGCATGACTTAATAACTTTCTAGTGACTATCTTTGAGTTATACTTACACATTCTGTATAGTTAGTAAAGTGTAATGGATTAATTAGTGTTTTGTTGAATCTGAAAAAATGTCTGCCATATTCATTTAGACAGCAAAGTAGCTTATGTGATGTCACTAATAGTGTCACAATCAATTTAACAATGAAGCCACATTCATTGCACTTATGTCACATTTAATATTCAGGACAGTTGTAAATATGTAATCGTGATCCAGGGGCTAAGGAATATTAAAGCGTGCTGTGCTCTGCTCTGGGACGAGGGGGCTTGTTCTAGCACTGTAGCAGGCTCATTCCCTCATGTTGACAACAGAGTGCTGTGGTAATGCTGCATAGTGATCAACAATGTACATAAGTAAGCATCTCCGTGCATGTATCCTACCTTGACAGGAGAGATATGTGTATGAGGTGTGTAGCCATGAATAGCCTCCATGGCAGCAAGGTTCTTGTCACTCATATGAAGCATCTCTGCACTTTTCCCTGGAGCCAGATGTGCTGGACTATGCTCCAAGGGGGGCGTCTCCTCATCCTGGTACCTGTACTTCTGCAACACACACAAAAAATCAAGCAAGGTTTATTAGTCTTAACTGGTATTATGACCTTCTACTGGGAGAATCTAGTATGCCAGCACTTCCTCAGGGGTAGTTATGAGTGAACTTCAACCACAACATAGACTGTAGATTCAATGCTTGGCATTAAAGACGCACTACTTAACTTTTGCCATTTTCTCAGTCCCCTATCGACAGCTAATTCGGCATACATCTTGCATCTTACCTGTTTGGTGAGCTCTCTCCAGACAGTGAAAACCAGTCTTATCTTGACTCTAGTCTTATCTTTTGCTCTGTCTCTGGCTCTCTTCTGTTTCCTCCGTTCCTCCAATAATGTCTTCTAACATTTCTTTGCTGAATCAGCCACGGTGTGCATTCAAAACGGTCGGGTTGTTTACATCCGCTTGCTAGCGTGTGACACATGTGCAACGCGAATCTCAACCGCATCATCACGCATGCGTCCCGGATGAGAAAGTTGTATAGTGCAGTTTGTCAGTCGCTTCTGGGCCACGACGGCTCCAGAACTGCACACAATAGATGTCACTGTGCCATCAAATGAGTTTTAAGGTCAAAAAGTTAAGGAGTAAGTCTTTAACAATTGCCAGATGGCAACTAAACTCTGTGTTTGGACAAGTGGAAAGTCTCACATAGTCCTCTGATCAGGCAAGTAAAAAAAAAAAATTAGCTCATTGATTTCTTTATGTCTTTATTTTTTGTTAACTGCTAAGTCTGTGTACCGAATCACAGACCAGGCTCTTGACCTGTGGACCAAACAGACTCTGTTGGTCTTAAGTTGTGGTATTTACCGTTTCAATCACACGGCACGAACAGCAACCTGAACTTGGGTTTAAAATGTCAATATAACCATAAAATGTATTGGAGGCAGTGTGAGATGTCTTCCAGTGTTTTCCCTGACACTTCAATAAATGGATGCACTGGGGGTTTAGTCCTCTGACTTTTCACTTGGAAGACAACCACTCTACCAGTTATGAGGCATGCTCAAATTGTATCTGATAGACTTGCTTGACTAAAAAATTCCTACAGGAAAGAACAGGTGCTTCCAGCATGTAAAAACAAAACTTTAACAAAAAAATTTCAGAAGTGCAGGTACGTCTAGTATTTACTGTGATAGCATCAGTAAATGCTTTAAGAGCATAACTGGAGTCTTGACAGTAAGTTGTTATTAACACATTTTCTAATAAACAGCTGCTCACTGACATTTCACCTTAGTTTAAATCAGAAGAAAGCCACAGAAACTTTACAAGGCAATACTTCTCATTACGTCACAATGCACATCATATTAAAATAATCAAAACACAGCTATGTTTTGAATGTAATAATTGACCAAAATCCCAATTGATTTATTTAATCAGCTCTCGATTTCCTTTTCAGTTGCTGTGCAGATAAAACATCAAGTTGAAGAGGCTTTATGTCAAGGCCTGAACATAATTTATCAAAATGCACCAGAGGATGAGAATATTTATGGTAAATCACAATCAGAGTACATGTCAGCCTCACTAATGTAACCTTTCAGTGACATAACAGCGTAAATCACACGCTTCCTTCATCCAACACACAAACCAGATTGGTCAGTGCAGCCATATGTGGGCACAACTATATGCACAACTTGCATATCACACAACATTTGTGACGCCTACAAGTGCAAAGTATAGAGACATCATAGAAACAAGGACCTCAGAATGTTGCCATTTTGAAATGCAAAGTTAACGTCCCCCACAGCCACATGGAACAACTAGACCAATGATTCATGACGGCTTTAAACTAGAAGATCATGCAGCTTCTTCCTAGTTACCTCACTCCCCTACCGATATCCCACACCTGGGCAGCCTGCCAGCAGCCCACTGTTTTAGCCACACACGGTAGGTTTCATTCTAGGCGTGATGACACAAAATCTGCACACAGCATTTTCCATCACAAACGCATGAAAAGGTGGGCAGCATCACAGTGGAGATCTGCCACACTGTCCTGTGGCTTAGAGCTTGTGTTTTCTACAAATCTGCGCCCCCCTCCCCCAAAAGCCCCCAGGCTCACAGTGCACTACTGCGCTGCACTGCAGATGTGAAGCAGCCCATTCTGAAAATAGAGGAACACAGATGTATTGTCTTGATGGCCAAAGCCTGCCACTCTCCCCCCCCTCACTCCTCAGGTTTTTTGGGAGACAGACGGAAGAGGGAGGTGCATCACCGAGCCCCGTCTCAGACAGGCTGCCTAGCAACCAGAGCAGAGCAGAGCAGAGATTGCAGTGCCACAGTTGGGGCTGGCAGCATCGGTCCTGGATCACATTACACTGAGACAGCAAGAAAGAGAGGGAGTGAAATAGAGATGAAGATAGAGGAGAAAGTGAGGGGGATGGGTAAAAATGAAAAAGTGAGACCATCAATAAAGGGAAACAGAAAACGGCAGCATGGTGCAGAACAGAGGGAAAATTATTAGTTGTTGGGAGCCCTGTTCTTAAATTAAAGGTTAATACACAGGAAACATTTGATCTTTCTTTTTTAAGCACCGCAGAATCAGACTTTGCCATGTGAATGTAAACACAGCTTAAATACCACCAACTACCTACATTCTAAAACATTCTGATCCTAATCCCAATTTAACCTTACCTTAATCTACAAAATGAAATAACAGAAATAACAGAAAACGTCAAAGTAGAACCTGGAAATATTAGTGAATTACACGAATCACTGCTCAAAGTAGCCTTAAGCTCTTTGGTGTCCACTGCCTCCCCTTCTCCTGCATGACCAACATTCATGCTGTCATGCTACCTTCTGTCCTACTGGTGGGGGATGTGACATTCAATTCATGTAACAAAGCGTCCTTCTGGAGAGGGGTTTAGTGAAGGAAACTGCCTGATTCAAAACAAGATTTACTTATCAGAAGCTGATGGATACAAAGTGTACTAAGTACAATGTAGCAGTGGGCAGCTGAAGTTCGCATTTTACAAACAGCACCTACATTACTGAGTGGTGCACTAAAGGAATCCTTAACTCAGTGCACCAGCGAGTTAATAACTCATCACTACATTTTCACCTGGGAGTTCTTAAATGTAATTTTCTGATTAGCTGGTTAAGATTAAAGTAAGCAGCTCTCAGTCATGAGTACAAAGAAAATTAACCTTTGCTCAAGCTGGTGTACAGAAACTGAAATAGTTAACCTGGGTAAATTTATTACAAACGTGAGGTATATAACAGATTGCAGCAAGTAATTGCTTTGAAATGTAGCAGAAGCTGGACACAAAATAATCTTTGCAACAAATTTGTCCGAGTCCCTCAAGTTGGTAAATCACCATGCAAGGAATCTGCAAAATCTTTGAGGAATTCCTCTGTTGCACAGGTCATTATAGCGGGGGCTTCATCAATTTGCAGGAGTAGTTGTTAGCTGTCTCGTACAGCAATAAGGGCTGCCACTGCACGGATGAATACGCTGTGCCTTTATTGGTAAAATGAGTTCAGTTAATATGGATCAAATTATATCTATCATTATCTTGGTTTGTCATTTAAGGACTATGTTTGAGATTTTAAATCACTCTGCCTTTGATAATGAAATAAAAGCTAACATCACCGCTCAGGCGTATAATTTCTGAGAAACTCAGACTGGAAATGCAGTTGACATGTGAGGTGTTACAGAAGCCACAAGAGGCCCATCAGGTGTAAATTAAAGGTGGTAAATCCTTTGAATGTAAGATTTTGAAAGTTCATCTGTTCGCATTCGCTTTTATGATGATGAATCCGTTTTTTCTGTAATACTCTAAAAAAAAAAACCCAGAGGGATTTCATGCTTGGTACTAAATCTATGAGACATTTTGCAGAGCCTTATGTATGAACTGTATAGTAAAATTTACTATGTGCCTCACAATACATCTCATCAAATAAATCCAGACAGGCAAATGTGTTTGAATTTAATCAGTTACATAAAGACTTGAGTTTGAAATGAACTAATAACCAAAGACTATTCTTCTTTTCTCTCACTCAGGCAGCTAATTATATGTTATTTTAAGCCAAACATCTTATTAGAACGATAGTCTAAAATTCAAAAACTGCTTAAAACATGAATTGATGAATGGAAAATACATGTTGATGGTATATGGTAGACAACATAGCGTAATGATCCATTCATCGCTGCAAAGATTCACTGTGACATAGTTTTGCTAAATGAAATATTTTAAGTGTATGCCTCTACCCCTCAGCTGTTTTAACAGTGGACAAGCTAAAGATTTAGCTCTTCTATCAGCAAAGCAGCAGAAATCAATTTACCTCCCTACACATAAAATATGTAGGGCACAACACCTGCTGGATGTTAGTGAGAAGAGTCTCACACCAACTCACTGTAAGCCACAAACCTGCCACACGTAAACTAGGTGTTTTTACCATCTTTAAAGTCAGACTGATGTCGTTTTAGCATAATAATAGGAATGTAAAATAATACATTTCTTGTGTAGTATTATCTTTTGGTCATCTGAACTTCCTCTTTCCTTCACAGTCCATTGGAATACAATCAGCGTTGCCTTCTCAGTTGATTATCACTCTGATGTGTCTTCACAAGTGATAAACCTCAAACACAGCTTTCATCTAATTTGCAATCTCACAATTGCTGTTGCCAGCCAACACCTACTATTGCAACTGTTTATTTCATGTATATGTAAGACTCTGAAGATGGAAAAATTCACCCATCTACTGCCAGTGATAACTTCAGGCTATTCTCCAAGGTGTCACAGCACAGCACTTTGACAAGTGTGGGTACCCTGTAGCTACGTTCACTTCAACAACAACAACAACAGACTTTACATTTACCATGGGGCACAATGCTTAAAGCTGCAGCAGGATTTGAATGCAACATCCAAAACAAAGCATCTATAACAAAAAGGAGGTTTTTTTTATCACCCCCATAGAGACGCTCTATCTCAGGTGTCAAACTCGGATCCTCAAGGGCTACTATCCTGCACGTTTTTGTTGTTTCCCTGCTCCAACACACCTGATTGCAATCAAATGGATCCAACAGCTTCCTGTCAAGTTCTTCAAAATGACCCATTCATTTCAATCAGTTGTGTAGGAGCAGGAAAACAACAAAAACCTGTAGGATAGCAGCCCTTCAGGACCGGAGTTTGACACCCCTGCTAGAGAGTAATCATCTTTTCCCAAATTTAAGTCTTATGTTGGGTAGTCATTAATCTCTTTGCAGTGCTGAAATTCAATGGTGAATGAAGCTTTTAGACAAACGCTTGAAAATCTAGAATAAATATTTTCAAGTATTTTATATAAAAAGACTGGCAAAGGCACAAAGCCAAGTAAGGAGAAAGACTGGAGTTGATTTCATCAAGATAGAAAGACTCTCTTTATATATGTTAAAAAGGGAGTTTCCTATTGAGCAGCACCTTGACTGTATCTCTTCCTTGTCCCACAGGGAGATGATGTAGGTGCCCACTGTACTCAGCAGAAGTACTGTATAAACAATATCTGACTGAAAACTTTAAAAAATACTTTCAGCAGCATTTTTTCTAAAGCTCATTAGTGTCCCAGTCAACCTAAGACTTACTTCCCAAATAAAAATGGTGTTGGACTTTTTTCAGCATCAAGAGGCTTTAATTACCATAGAAGGTTATTAAGACTAAAAAAACAAAACATTTTGTCTCTAATCAATGCTCAGCACTGTTTTTAAAGTCCTTATATTTCAGGCTTAAATATTGACTTGCTAATTTATGTTCATCTTATCTTAATGACATTCTGAATCTCCTTTCTTTGGGATGATTCATTATTGATAAGAGACCCACACAGATGCATCATCCTCAAATTTTATAACCAGATTAGAGTCATAGATACATCAAATAGTGCCATAGTGGGGGCTTGGCTGTTGTTCTTCTGCAAGGTGGGGTGGGTTCCATCTTCTCTGTCTAGAGCCTCGTTTTTTCACTTGAACTTCATGCTTATTTTTGAGACAAGAAACACTTTTAGGAGCTGCCAAATGATGGGAAATGGACTATTATGTAAATCGAGAAGATTAAAGAATTACAGATAGGCTGTTTGCTTGGACACAAGGGAAATGTGAAGCTCAGTTAAGCAGGACGCTGAAAGAAGAGATATTAACCTTGGTGTAAATGTGGTATTAGAATATACAGGAAACTAAAATGTCGGGGGCTACAGATGTCTAGTTTTTCAGGTCATTGCTGGCATGCAGCTGAACAATGAGAAGACAGCTTTAATAAGCAATGTTGGATTTTTTTTTTATCACAATGCAGGAGACTGTTATTTCACTGTAGCTACGGACTCTAGGTGCTCGAGTTTGATTGAAGGCTTTGCCTCATAATACGTTTGGAAAATTACCAACTGACAAAACCAAATAAAGTCTGTGTGAAATGTGAATGAACGAATAAAGGAACAAATGAAGGGATTCATAGTTCAGGGGCTACCTCAGCCAAAGCCAGTATAATCATTTCTTCCCCTCCCCCTCTGTTCACTGAAGCATGCACACACCATTTTTATGCTGAGTACATACATTTTTATGTATATTGCCCATGTAGTGTGGGGGGATTGTGGTGTTAATCCTCATCAGTCGTCTGTTTTGTCCACAAACACAATCAAGAGAGCAGAAGCCATTTTACCACTCCGTACTGTAAGGCTGCTTAATAGTTTCAAAGAAATGAACAAGCAGCAGTGGGTATTCCCTCATATCAAATGATCATCAGCCTTGATTGCAAACACAGCCTTTCAGATGCAGAATGGAAAGAGTTGTTGTAAGCGTTGTAGGCAAAATGGACCTTCTTATCAGTTTGCCTTGCCAACAAAAGGGAATCGGAAGTTTGTTTCAAGCATCACAGAGAACTCAGATAACAATGTTTGAAAATGTAAAAAACAAATATATTCTAGGACTGATATTGGTGTTTGTCGTTCCTTAAGCTGACAGAAAGAAATACTGCCATCTGTGTTCTGCTTTCTATAAACATCCAAGACCTGGAGGGTAAGTAACTGTGACTCTGTTTGCACTTGACTGAAGCTAAGAATTGATTAAATTTTAGAGGTTGATGATGCAAAATCTGCGTGCCAAATGCTTACTGAGGTGTCTTTTTGATATATTACGTTCTGCTCTGTGTCTGACAAGAGAAGACAACAGGACATTAACTGCAGTCTGCAGTCTGCTATTGGCCACTGGCTCTAACAAAGGCCTATAATGGTCACTTGCATGGTGCACCCCCATTTGTGAAGCTTTGATGCACATGCTTCAAGTAGTAGGCAAGCCATGTTGCACTAAAATGGAGATCTAACTCTGGTGGCTTTGACATTTGCAAAGGATGATTTTGGCAAATTTGAATAATGGAGCTCTTTCAATAAAGCCAAAGTGCATTTTGCAAACACCCCCCACATATGATCTGCTCCATAATCCCCCAGCTACTTGTTATAAATTACCATTATTTCTGTTTGTTAGTGGCCTTAATAGATGCAGTAAACACAACTACTGTACAGTGACTATTTTCATGTAATATGAATGTGCTATTTTCTGATAAATCCTGCAAATCTATTGCTCTCAAGTACATTATTTGATAGTAGATGAACAGAGGCAAGGTATAACCATGCAGGCAAAGTTGAGGGGAATCTAAATGGTTTAATGTTAGACCCAAAAAAAGATCATTGGTAAATCCTGACCAATTTGCTCTGCCGTTGCTGCATTTCTCTAACTTTACCATCAGAGCTGAGGCTCACATCTCTTTAAACAGAAAGTGAGAAACAGGTGTGTAAAATAAGCCAATTCCATTGGAATAACTGTGTTTGCAAAGCAATACAAACAATTACAGCTTGGGGATATGTAAAATCAGTTCCTCCACTAGGCATAGACATAGAGATGACACACTGCTATATCCTTTTTGATAACGCCCTCTGATACTCGTTACTCTCAATCATCTGGTTGGCTGGCTGAAAGTAAGTGACAGCAGGTCATTTTACTGTATATGTTCCAGTAAAGTCATCAGAGTATCGATTCTCAGGATGAGGAGATTATCGATCTTGCTATTGAGATGAAAGCACAATGATCCCTGAGTCGTAAATCATTCATTACATGAATACTCTGTTCCAATCTAAGCTCAATCTTTTGGATATCGTTACACATTACATGGCCTTCAGTGTAAGTGCTGCACTGAATCATAACCTAAAGACAAACTCTAGCAAGGCAAGCTGTTTTCATTAAATGCTGTGGGGCCATTGATGGGCATTAAGCATAAAGAGCACATTAAAGCACTGATGAGTGCTTGCAAACATATGAGGACCTTCTTTAGTTAAGATTCTGAATTTAAATGAATAAAGTGGGTTTTTGCTGGGCTATCTTTTTTTCTTAAAAGAACAAAGGTTATACAAACAATATTCCTTGAATGATTACCTTGGGAAATGAGCAGGCATGTTAAAGCTCTTGTAGCATATTTTAGCAAGCACAGTCTGGGGGAGAATAATAAGAGAAAAAGTCCATAATATATAGCGGAAGGACATACAGTAAAAGAGGAATGTACTCATCCTGAAGACCCAAATGAAATACCTGCTGTAACAACTTCCCAGGAGACTATGACAGAACACAAGCTGTCGGGGCCGAACCTGTGCAGTCGGATATTTGGGTATGAAAGAACAATGCAAATCATGAATCCTTGGATATAAGTAACAGAAGCATCATAGAGGGGTACAAATGCTACAAGAGTTAGGCTACGATAATGACATAGTAAACACCCCAGAAAGCAAATTATATCTCCATGACATGTGCTTGAGATTAACTGAATGCCACTCTTATAAGACATATCTGTTCAAAGCACAACTGCAAACCAGGCACAAATAAATCTTACTGAGCTGTTAATCCTTGTTCATTTAAAAACCTGCTTCTTATAACAGAGAAAATATTTGCTGTGGAGATAGATTTCACTGGTTGGCCATGATGACTCTAGAAGCAGCTTGAATTCACATTAGAAGAAACTTTATATATTCTCTCCTACAAAGTGTCTCAGATGGAAATAGAGTGAATTATAGAAGACAGGAGGGAGCAATGCATGCACGGGGATGCATGGGATTATCTCTGTTTGTAATATCCAACATTGAGCTCAGCAGGACCACTGTTTAAGAATCATACAAAGCAAACACCACTTCAACTTTTCAAATATAGAACTGGCTCAGCAATAACCATGCTTCATGAAATATCAGGAATAAAGTCGATTTGTATCTACTACATAACTAATTAAACAAAGTGAAGCAAGCTGTAGCAATAAAACAGAACATAAACCAAAATGTTGGGACTGAATCTGCAAACAAATTAGCCGGAGCTCTGTATACATGTTCTATGCACATCATTTTGGCAAGTGTAGGGATGATTTCTGGCTAGAGGTTGCAGTGTGGTCATATTTGGCTTTGGAGCATGAACAGACTAGAGTGCCATGTGGAGGGAAAGTCTGAGCTGGCTGCCATGGTGGAATCACCTGAAGCCGGGAGGGAGGCAAATCTGGGATGTGGACAAACTGTGAATGAATGTACAGGATCACACATACTCATCATAATTAACCAAAACCATACTGCAAACACAAAGCTTAAAGCCTGTGTTTTTGCTGATTAGCGGCTGAGAGGCTTGGTTCTGATTCATTTACTATGAGAAAACACAGTTCAGTTTCCCCTCATTTCAAAATGGGATTAAAGTCTGTTGCCGCATATGATTTCTCTGATTATGAATATCTAAGTAGCTCTAAACAATAAAGTGCATTTCCCAAGGTCAAAAATCATGCCGTGCAGTTTGCTTGGCTGGATTGCAGAGTAAGAAATGAACTTGTGGTATTTTTAGCTGCACTGTGAACATATGGAAGATCAAATGTGATAGTGACAAATGTTATAGCTGCAGACATTAATAGTAAAGTAGAGCTATAGCACCAAACACAGCCATGCCTGACAAGGATGCTGTTGATGGAAATCGGCCATCTACGAGCATGAATACCTGACCAGGCTATGTAAACGTAATATGATTAAAACAGTACCTGAAACATATGGACAGCACGAGGAAGGTGGGTGAAATCTCTGTAGGCTGCTAATTACTAATCTGAAGAAAACCGCGGTTCAAATGAGCCATAGGCTAATCAATCCCAGACAAAGGCAATACGATCACAAACGACACAAACCTAAACGGCGATTTCCTCAAAGAGGCCTTTCTCTCATTTATTATTCCATATTTGTACAAATTGCTCTTAGATGGCAGCCACAGCTGCATCCGCCTCCAGCTTACCTTGCACCCGAACATAAGAGAGAGGGTCCGGTTGCTGCAGATGACCTTACACTGGCACATGACCGGCGAGAGACACTTTAAATTCCTGACAGGCAAAGACATCAGTCCAGAGCCTCACACCGGGCAGACAGCACAGAGCAGAGCTCGTCGGTCCGCCGCCACACTCACTCAGAACCACGATGCAATCAGGCGCGAGACGCGGAGGCTGAGGAGCGCTGGGGTGGGAGGGGAGAAAGAGGGGATGAAGCCCGTTAATAGGCCGGCTTCCCCGTTGTAATATGACCGTAGTGGAAGCGTTTCTCAGATTCAGTGTTCGTGTTTTTATGCAACTTCAAATCGTTCATTTTTGAAACGCTGAAAGCATCGGTTGGTATCTAAAAAAGACTGTCATGTTGTCCAAAAGATTACCACGAGCAGCATCATTCACAATTTGCACGAGTCTCTGCTTCCCTCTCTTACCACACTGACCCTGCTTGATTGCCCATAAAGTTTGTATGCAGAGCGCAGCTGGAATCATAAGGGAGGAGATTGAAGAGAAAGAGGCTGTCAGTTATCCAATTCAGAGTGCAAGCAGGATGATCTTCCTGATAAAACAAACAAACATCTTACATCCATTAAGGAAAGTAGAGGATGGAAAATATTTAAAAGCTGCTGCATCAAACATCTTTTGCCTGATATTTTCACCACATGGAACTGTGTGATTGCTGCGCCCCCTGTTGGACCACTGGAAGAAATGCCACCGGAGCTGTCAGAGGTGCTGAAATCTTTTAGCTTGCTAACCGTAATATACTGTCAATGCTGCTAACTCATGTTTGTTTTTGTTTTTTAAGTCTTTTTTCTCCATCTAGAAGCATTTCGTGAATAAAACCAAAGGTAGACATTTGTACAATTCATCCACAAGAACATTTAAGGGCAGAAATGTCAAAGAAACACATTTACCTTCACACATACTGACTTGCGGTACAGTAAAATAACAAGCTGCTTAAAAATGGGAGGCCTATACCACATAAACTCTACTACATAAATATGTTTCTTCCAATTTGCTTACCAGATTAACTCTAATCATTTTTCTCATCTTTGATTGTGTTTGGCAGTAAATGTTGCAGATTAGTAAGGTGCCTTGTCAACACGGAGCAATTAGCAGTTCATTATAAGACAGAGAGTTTAGGTTCACTCAAAAAATTGATACAAAATGTATTCATGCTGATATAAACAATGACAGCAGTTCTGTTCAATAAGCACATGTGTAGTGAAAGGCTACTTTTTTTTATTGTGCTGTATCTTTTCTTACAGTTTCAAGAAAATGCCCATAAAGTAGTTGAAGATGTATTTTCTTTCATATGGAAAATCATTTCTGTCTCAAAGCTTTATATCTTTAATAAAATAAAAGTCATTTTTAGGTTTTTTTATATGAACATTTCTTCTTTTTTTTTTAGAATCCCAGTTTTAGTAATCAGTGATAAATCTTTGAAGTAAATAAACACCCAAATAGAACAGCAAGCTTTTGTTTTTCTTGATAGAGAAAGTAGCTCCTCTCTTAAAAGCATTTCTTACATTATTCTCCCATACCTTTGGCATCTGCTTTAACCCATATCTTTGTAATTGTTTCTTGGCAGCTACAAACAGTATTCTGAATAAATACTTTGTGTGAAAACATGTAAAAGTGTAAATTCAGGATGGCAATAATGAATTCTAACACTTTGAAAGTAATTTTCATCACAAATACAGTGATTCTGTAAAACCCAGTCACCAAAGTGCATCTATTATTTGACAGGCCCAAACCAAATGCTGGCCTCCTGGGAGCTATTTTTCTTCAGCAGCTACATGATGCCAAGAGATGAGACCTCTGAACAGGTGTGATGAAGCATTCAGTAACGCTCCCCTACATGAGCTCTCTTCTTAAGACTGAACTTCACATTCCCTGATCAGTTTCACAGTACATTCTCCAGGTCTTCTGTGGAAATCTTTGTTTAGTTTTTATTTATTACTATTATTATCAATATTGCTTTGTTTCTGTACTGTGATTGTGCTGTCATAGTGAGCCCACAGGGTGGAGTGAGAGAACCAGGTAGGCTAGATTTGAATATTGTGCATTCATCTCAGGACCGACTGCGGCGCAGGGCTCAGTGCTCCCGAGTGACGTCAGTGTTAAACAGAATACAGAGACCATTCCTAATACATCAGTGTCCTGCTGATAGGTTTTTTCTATGTTAGTACCCTCCCAGAGGGTTGGGGGATATCCTGGGAAGTGCTGAAGACATAAGCACAGTTTTCACATAAGTACACGCAAATTTTCACAAAAGGCTAGACCAGACTTGACTAGTGCTGGTTTATTCTAAAAATATTTTATGCTGTTGACTATTTCAGAAAAAGACAGAAAGCATGTCTGTAAATGAACACATCAATTGAAAATGAAGCAGAACAAGTCTGCATATGCAGTAGGACCAGCTATGTGTACACACATTTTCTCCAAGTTAGATTTACATATGTATTTAAATTGATTTCTAAGCATCATAATGCCAGTGACCAGTTGCCATTGGTAGGACTAACCGCATCTGTAATTACCCTATATACAGTAAAATATACAGTCATAATTTACTGGAAGTGGCTTTCCCCTCCACTACAACATTATGTAAGAGTGGGAGTCACATGGAAACCTGAACTGTGGTGTGCTGAGCATAGCATTAACATCCTAATGCTGCATTGTATGAGAGAGAGAGAGAGAGAGAGAGATAGAGAGAGAGAGAGAGAGAGAGAGAGAGAGAGAAAGAAAG
>JBBBVU010000016.1:8697850-8712612 GCA_037177055.1 Atherinosoma microstoma
GAAAGAGAAAAATAAAAACGAGAAACACTTGCAATACAATAGGCCTTCGCACCGCCTTCGGTGCTCGGGCCTAATTAATGCAAGTATGTACGAGCATGTGTACGAGGTAAGCAGGTACTGTAGCTGTGACAGCTGTTCATAAACCTTTTTAACTGCAAGTGATAATTATGAGTTTTAAAAATTACGAAAGGGAGCTATGAACCGTACATCAAACAGGTTCTCTGACAGAAGACAATCCTGATGTGGCTGACCTGTATACAAGATTATATAATTCTTCTGTCGAGCAGCTTTGCGCACACATTTCCTTTGCCAGAACTTGAGAGTGCTTACATTTTCAAAGTTCAGATTTAATTTCATCCTGACTGAGAACAGCGTGAGCTTTAATTAAATAAAAACTGGAAAATGCAGATGATGATTATGTAAACAAGGATCTAGTATGAATCTTAAACCAACAGATCTTTCATTCCCTGTACAACACCCACGCATGCACACATACTTACACATGCACATGCTGTTAAAAATATATTATGCTACAAGAAGCAGAGAGAAAAACCCTCTCCCTGTGGACAAGCTTGAATGCTGAAAGCAATTCCACTGGTGTATACAAATCTCCATTATGATAGTCCTTTAATAAAACTTGAAAAGCACTCACCCAAAAATATGCCGTCTCCATCCTGCTGTGCCGCTTTGCTTAAAGACTACAGTGTTTTGGCTCTAATGGTACGCCTCTGACCAAAAAGTAGGCCAAGGACAAACACTGGTCATCTAAGCAGGCTAAACTCAAGCAGAGCATCCAGATCATGGGACTGCTGTTTGGATAGTTGCCTGATTTATCTTTAGCAGAGGCCAGTGGCACAAAATTACTAGATCTGCCTGTTTCAAGTCACAAGACAATACACTGTTCATGTACGTTTTCAGTTAATCAGGTGACAAGAGAGCTATTTTTATTTCAAGACTGAACATTTATAGGCAAGAATACCTTAATACCCTGATACTTTAATGCCATATTGAAAATATTATAAATCTTGCTGGCCTGTCCCACAGTATATCCTTGGTCCAAAAGTATTCAGCTTGCTCAAAAATCTAGAACATTTCTTAACTGTCAGGGACAGGAGACACCCACAGGTGTCTGCACACTTGCTAGAGGAAGTGCCAATTCTTCAGTGTTGTTTAAGTGGTGTCACTGTGAGCTGCCTGCTTCCTCTCTCTTCCTTTTTTTTTTCTTTACTGCAGCTTCCCTGAAATAAACCATCCTTAGTGCAGGTGATGTGTGCAGTACACCTCGAGTGAGTTCCACAGGAAATAGGCTGCTGTTTGGATTCTGGGAGTTCTGTGTGTCCCAAGGCAGATGGTTACCAGTTTAGCTGATGTATGTAAAATTAGTTTTTGAGGAATGTGTCAGAGACTATCTTACCAGAGTATTTTTCCAAGGTTGGTGTAGGTGCATGGAGCAACCATTAGGGTTCATTAGTGGAGGAGCTATACACCAGTTTAACAATGGTGGAAATGGGATTTGAAGTATATATTTATCTAAAATTATACAGCACATTACTGTTTGCTTTCTTTAAAAAGGTCTTGATTATGCTGTCTGGAGTCTAAAAGCTAAAAGACTTGAAAACACAGTGTTCCTCATTTATTTTGTCTGCTGCTTTGAGGTTCTGACATCAGAACTTGTTAGTCATATTTGACTTGCTGTTTACATAATACAGTATATTTCCTCACGATGATCAATGCACAAAGATGCATAGCTATTTTCCAACTAAGCACCACCCATTTAGTAAGAACTACTGGTGATCAGATGGAAATACTTGTATGAAAAATGTTATTTCAAATAAGACTCTTCCAAGTTTGACTTAAATTGTCATTTTCGTGTAGGTACAGTACAACCCCAGAAAAGGCAGACATTGTAAAAGAAAATCAAATAAAGCTGCAAGGATTGTTTTTTATTGTTGAAACTATGCAGCCAAGATGCACCCAATCATCTTATCATCATAAGTACCAGTCACTTTGTCATTTTGTTGATTAAGTTAGACTCTGACAAAGATGTCATTGAGAAGAGAAAGTCTTCGTCTTCTAACTAACTTATTCCTTCTGGTTGGCACGAGTGGCAGCCAGAGCTACATCTTCTCTTCGTTGCATTTTCTCAGCTGTGGATCCACTGCCCTGACAGCATGTTACACAGTGACAAATACTCCATAGTTTTATTTTGTGCAGACAAGCAGAGAATCCATCTGACCGTCAGACTGAGCTGTGATACCACCAGGCAGAGTGAAAATGAAACTCAAGCCGTCCCTGTAGTCCTTGATACGTCAATGAATGGTGGAAGTAAACCAGGCTGCTACAGAGAACATTGGCAAAATGGTGTGGGCGTTATATACATGCCAGCAGCATGACTAATACATGAAAATCACTGAAGGGATCATTTGTGTTTCAGGTTCTTTGCTGATTACATCAAAAAGGGATTTATGTCAAACGCAAACAGAATACAGAAAAACAATTATACAACATGTGGACATTGCAACCGGATATGCAGTTCAGTAAACAAACAGGACATTGTAAGTACCTTTCTCATACACTAATATATCAGCCACCTCACTTGCTTTGAGAACAGCCCAGTGAACTGGCATTTGGCACACAGATAAAGCAAACAGACACATTAAACAAGGTACCATCCTGACCAACACTAGCCTTGATTGTTAGCTTGCGGTAACCTTTTCTTGCTGATAATTCCCACCAACCCACGGCTTGCTAATTAATAAGCAGCTGGGGACTTCTAAGGGTGCTAACGCATTCACTTGTCCACTGCAGCATATAATGATATAGCTCACATTCATCCTCCTGGCATATCAGCATGAGTAAGTAGCTGGTGGTGGGAGTAAAACCCTAATGTTAATCTGAAAAACACACTACAGTAAGAGAATGTGACTGGGATTATGTAACCTCGTGGGCAAAATGTATGTATGTATTTGTGTTAGTGTGGGAAGCATGAAAGAATTAATTATACCCACAAAGTTAGGACAGATGTGGGTAATAAAAGGGACACAGCTTCTTATTATCATGTAGATTCCACAAATATTACATCCTTTTCCTTCAATTGATGATTTAAGTTCATTCATTTAAAATATTAGATTGTTATTCACTGAACAACGAATGAATGGCATTCATAGGTCTAACACATATTCTCTGTTTTAACTGTTCAACCTTGATGTGCAAAATTACATTTTGTAGGCTCTTTAACATGTTCATTTAGCTGTGTTTGACGTGAAATGACAATTTGGTGTCTTATGACATGGAGTTGTACACCATCTGCTGGTAGAATTCTGTGCTACAATTAAAAACTGACCTGAACGTTACATACTCCAAGATCCATTGTTGCTCATTTGAATCATTTGCTATCAGTTATTTTACAACACAGTGCCACATGATTGTGCAAATTTTCCTGTAGAGGTGATTTTAGCTTTGCATTATGGTAAACTTGAATATTTCAGCTTATCAGAAAGTTCAGCTTATCACCTTCCCTTCTTTTAGTTTTTTTCTTTGCTTACTCAGCACCAGCTGTGTTGTCACAAATAGTTTAATATAACTGCAGGTTATACAGTCTTTACCAAAATCATCAGCATCCCTTAATTATTAACTTCACTGAATTTAGAAAATAAAAACAAATCTGGAATACAAGAATTAGGGTTTACCACTATGTGTCCAACTCAGTCAGTGAATCAAATGGTTAAAAATTATTTCTCAATGCAAAATTACAAAAAAAACCTTCAAGGTCTTTTAACATTTAAAGTGCATATTGTTGAGAAAAGTCAGAGGAAATCTCAGTGAAAGCCAAGACTGGAAACCACTGTTCTATACGAGTGACGTCTTTGGGTAACGCTTCATGCAAAACCATCAATTGGATGCCATCAAGATCAGCCACATGGAGTGTGGAGTACCGGAAAACAATATTCACTCAATCCAGAATGCTGCTACTGCATCAAATAATATAACCTGATATACAAGTAGGAATCCATTTATCAACACTTCAGAAAAGCCTATGGGTACAAGCTAATCTAAGATGGATGGAATGGCAGAAAGAAAGTTGGCATGTGGTCTGTGGTTTAATGAGTCCATGCTTTAGCTGCTTTTGGGAAAAAAAAACAGAAATTTTATTATGTGTTGAAAAATGAGAAACATCATGGAGGCTGTAATCAGAGAAAGGTCCAGATTACAGCATATGTGATAGTAAGGGGGTACATTAGTGTCCATGGCATGGGTTATTTGCATATGTGTGAAAGTTTTGATGCAAATGTGTATCATGGAATTTGGAAAAACACAAGCAACCATAATGGCAATGTTTTATTCCTGGCTATTTCAAGAGGCCATACCTAATTATGCATGACTTCCAACAGTGTGGCTTCATATACATACATTTTGAGTGATTTCCTGACCCGCAACCAGTCAGACTCCTACAGAAAATGTATGAAGTATTATGAAGAGGAGAGTCAAGCCGTGTACATGCAAACATGGGTATTTCTATGAATGCATATTTTATTATGCATTTTCGCCAATATTCCAAATCCAATTGCAGTCTTGGTTACTGTAACCAAACATTTGAAAACCACATTCCAGTGTGAAGATTTTCACTGACACCAACTGTGAGGTTTATCTGTGGAAGAGAAAACCAGGGATTCTGGCTTGCGATATCAGATTGTGTTCCGCTATTATTTTGGTTTAGTGTCGAAAATTAGATTCAATCTATCAGTGGTTCCCATTGCAACAGCAAACTTTATGAAGATAGCATTAGTGATTACCTTACAAAAAGGACTTTACATGTTTACACATAAATATACTGCAGGAGGGGCAGGAAACGGTTTTAACATCGCCTCTTGCTTGTATTCATGTGACATATCTGGCACATTCGATGTGTGTATCATGAAGCGGTGGTCACCCTAGCTCACTGTATATCAGTGTATGTGTGGTGTGCTTGTTTTTGATTGCAGGAAAATGTATTAGGTTATCTTTGACTGTTCTAATCATTCAATTTGTGAAACTCAGCGAGCCAAGGATTTTATGAAAAAATATTGGAAAAGTGGTTTGTAAACTGTTTGTTGGGTTCAAAATTAGCTGAGATTAAGTCAGAAAAATAATCTTGGTAAAGGGCATGCTAATTTTAACATGAGCGATTGTTTTTGTTTCATCAGGATGTCCTAACAATCTTTATGATGAAGACAACATAGTGGACTCATACAAAGAATAAAGCAAAAACACCAAAATCGATTGTCAGAACCGATCTATGCTTACTTTACAGAAATAGGTACATCTGTAAAGTGAGCAAGAATGAGTCCTTACACAAGCATAAACGATGCAGGATTTGTCTTGAAGGGTCTTCCAACTGCTTTCAAACATCTGCACAAGTTATACACCTCCAAGCTTTTCCACGCCTTGCTTGCTTGGTTGTATAGAAGTTCATCTGAAGCAGTGGCAGAGCTAGACTTTTATACATGGAACAGGTGGGCAAAACTTTATCAGAGGGGGTTGGCATATAATAAAAATGGAAATTATTTTGTTATGCTCTTTAACAAACACTCACATACAGAGTTAGAGATAGAAGTAGATACTTCATTGATCCTGAGTGAAATTGTGCGGCAGTCAACGACGCAGTGTTTTTTTTTTAAAATACTCACGTTTGTGTCTTCTTAGCAACAACCATGAACTTCTGAGCAGATAAAATTCTTGTCTACAGCAAGAAAGGACACTGATTCCTCTGTTAAACTGCAACAAATTGGTGTACTCAGTTTGCAAATTATTTCAAAACATAATTAAATGGAAGGTTGATGTAACACAAAGGCTAACATGCTTCAGATTTTCTTGTACAATATAATAAATTCATTTGTAAGTAAGTAAGTAAGTAAGTTAGTAAAATTTATTTATGAATGCATATTTTACTTGTTTTGCTCAAGGATGTTGACCCATTAATCTGATTCAAGAGTGCTGCAGCAGGAAACATCCAAAATATGAATGACTGCAGCCCTTGGAGACTGACTTTTGACACCCCTGCTCTAACCCATCATACAGTAAATTTAGTGTAACATAATACTGGTAACGTTATTACCAGAATTTCCTTTACTGTGTTTTTATTTATTCTTTTTTATTATTATTATTGTTGGTTTCTTTTCATTAGTTTTTATTTCTAAATATATTCTTGATGCCATTTCAGGTTAACCTGAAATATAATTGATAAGCATATGTTGCCAATTTAATTGGAGAAAGGAGAGTCAAATATCAAGTGCATTGAAGTTAATATTATGTAAAATGCACTATAAAATTTGTAAAAAAAAAAAAAGAATATTAGACTAATGTTCATATGTTTGTATACTAACATTATCCCAAAGGCTTTTTCCACAATGATTACTAAGTGTGCAAGTCTGTACGTACATCTGAGTTGGTGTCTGGAGTAAATTATGCTCTCTCTGTAGTTCTTTTATTATTATTATTATTATTATTATTATTATTATTATTATTATTATTATTATTATTAGTGGGATATAATGATATTGATTCCATATATTTATCTAAGGGTGACTGTTAAAAGACAAAAAAGGCTTCTGGCCAACTTTGGTGCTTTTACAGTACTTCATATTGTCCATGTCAAATTAACTTACAAAATATCAAATTAAATTAAAGTCCAGCCAGATCCTTAATGTTCTCCACCTGATTTATAAGTTCCCTGTAAGATTAATTAAGTATTTTTCCATTTAATTTCATTCATTAAAACCGCACAAATATTTTTTTTTGCTGTTAACTCATGAGGTTGTGAAAGAAGCTTGATTTGATCAATTTCACATAAATTAAAAGGTGCTTTACAAAAGGTTGATTTTATTTTCAACACACATGTTGATTTCAAGTTCTCCTTAATTATAGTAATTGATGAAATCTAAAGAGTTCTTGCTTTGCAGTAGGAAGTTGGTGTGGTTAATTCTTCTGCTCAAACTAATGACGTCTGTCACGGTGTAGCAGCTGCCTGGATAATTGGTTCTGAACACAGGGATGAGCAGTAACTGGAGAGCAGAACATGTCCATACACTGAAACTATGGTGAAAAGTGGATTATTGGTGATATGGAGTCCAGAACATATTTTTCCTGAGAACCAGTTTCCTCACACCAAGAGATCTGGAGCTAGAGATCAAACCTTTTTGTGTCATTTGAATTTTTGATCAATCAAATAAATAAAAAATAAAAACAAACAAGTACTGTGTAATATTCATCTACTAATCTGCCAAAATAAAAGTAAAGGTTTCATACAGTGAATTTTTTCTGATTTGTTGTTTTGCAGAAGTGAGGCATTGTGGGAAATCCTGCTCCCCCACTGCCACTATCCTATTAAACTAATCTTAAATTTCAACTAATCTGATTAAATTTAAGTACATAAATTTTTCAAACTTGTGTCCTCCAAAGTTCATATAACTTATTTAAGATTAGTATTACTAACAACTAGTTAAAATTAAGTTAAATCCACCAGATATATTCTTTTAAAATCAGTGTTATAATTCACAGAGTACTCATCACACTAACTGCTTCTTTTCTTCCAAAAATAAAAATAAAATCTGTTTTTGTTCATTCTTTTGAGCCCCCCCCCCCCTTCTTTTTTTTCCACACAAGAACAAATTAAGGGATTTTTGGCATCAACCCATCTTCATTCTGTTTAGAAAATAGGAAAAAAAATTTAACCTGATACAAGCAACATACTAAAGAAAGATTGGGGGGAGATATGTAGTTATACAACTCTTTTCTCTTTTTTGAAAAAATACTTTTTAATAATTTAGGAGCTGATGATGTTAAATTTTTTCATGGTCCACTGGGTTTGTTGCATGTTTGTAAGTTTTGTTTCTTCTGTCTGTGTTTTAGTTTTACTTTGTCCTTTGGATTTAATGTCCCGGATTTTATTGACTTTACCCTATAGTTGTAGTTCATGTCTGCTTGTTGCCCTTCATGCCATGTCAAGACTTCATGTCAATAGTGAGTTTGGTGTACAAGAAATATATTTATGTAATTCCTATCTGCTTGTGAGACAAACTTGCAATTTTACAAGGGGAATCTGTGTTAATTCTCCCTGAATACAACATTTCAGCTACTCAGCAGTCAATGGTTGTTGTCTGAGTCCGCTTTTCATAATATTCTATACATTTCCAATGGCAAATAGATCTGGACAGCAGGCCGGGCAATCAAATACACACGACAATAAAACCACAGGATAGTAAGCCAAGGGTGGCACCATGATTTATTCTCTGCAGTAGCTCCCTAGTTTCTATAAGAAGTTGCTAAGAAGTTTTCATAATAAAAAAGCAAATTACAATACCAAGAGGACAAGCGACAGCAGCCTAATATTGTCACAATTGACTATACACACTGGAATATAAAACACTAATCTGTTTATAATAAATTATCAAAAGTTGGTAAAGAAATTCAAATTTTTGCAAAGGCATTAAATTCTCTATTTTGATCTTTGACATGGTTTTGCTATAACTAGTTTAGGCTGCACTGTGTACATTAGGGGTGTCCAAAGTCGGTCCTAAAGGGCCCCTGTCCTGCAGGTCTTTGATGTTTCCTGCTGCAGCACACCTGAATCAGATTGATGGGTCAACATACGTGAACAGCACTTGATCATAAGTTGTTGAGGAAAACCATTTAATTTGAATCTTGTGTGTTGGAGCAGGGAGACATCTAAAAACTTGACTGCGCCCTCGAGGACCGGAGCTGAACACCCCTGGTGTGATCGTGTTGCTGATGGAATGATTTTTATTTTCTGGTCACAAAGATTCCCTGATGAGAGCAAATGATGTTACATTTCACAATATCTCCCAAATTAGTTATTTGGTGTGAAGTCATTGGCACAAAAAAAAAATGGGACCAGCAGTGTGAACATTATCCGATGAGTCATGTTAAGCTGAACGGCAACAAGGATGTGTATAATTTAGAAAATATAAAATTTATGTAGTATATAGAATTTAGTGTCAGATTGACAACTTTTCACCAAAATTTACAAAGCTGTTGTTGTTGGAAATAAAATCCAGTGTTTCCTCTGCCATGCATCAGCAGTGTTCTGACCTAATTCCCACATACTGCCATCAGCAGACAGACAGGGGATCATCTTCATGAAGTAAAGGGTGTGTTCTTTATTCCCTTTGTTTTTTCTAAAATTACATTAAAAGTTTTCCACTGCTGTTTGAACAGCCAAGAAATGTCCAAGCCCTTCCTTTCCTTGATATTGTTAGTACAATTCTCATCTGTTCTGCTCTAACATGCCTAGAAATGCCACCTCAGCAATGACAGAGGGTCTGCCTCTGGTGTTTGTCTGGATTTATCTATAGTTTGTGCTCGAAGCAAGTGGGTCTTGTTGCGGCTGGTCACACAGCGGAAGCGCCTGTCCGTCACCGTCCCATTCCTCCTCGTAGTCATTAGAGCGGACCTGCATGTGATCTTCACTGCCACCAGGATCCTCTATATTGTTCACAACAATGTTGGAGTTTGCTGTGTCAGTGCCTGACCGGTGAGGTTTCCCGCCAGCACATGGTATGCTTTCAGACAACAAAAATAATAATTATCCAAAACTATTACTGAAAATACTTGACATATTAAGATCTATTTTGTTTTTTTTGCTTTTTAGATAGTGTGTTGCTATAGCAACACCAAGCTACCAACTGGCGCCACCTCTGTAGATGTGCAGAAGGTCTAGCATTGTCCTGCTGAAATAACCCCAGAAAAGACCCCAACTTGATGGTAACATATAGCTCTCCAAAATTCTAATATTTGCCTCTAAATCGATGGTGCTTTCACACATATGTCACCGGTAGCGGATCTAGAAAATTTTACATGGGGTAGCAAAGGAGGGGCAAGAGGTCTAGACAGGGTGGCATTAGTTGCATTTACATGGAGCACTTTTGATCAGCATAAAATGTGCCATGCAAACACCTCAGCTTTTCCCATCAGCCTTGATGGAATGAATTTTCAATCCGAACACGAGAAGAGGTTCTAAACTTTTCTATGATCGGATCGACAGGAAAGAAACAAGCATGTCTACAGTCATTCTGATGGTTTCTGTGATGGATCTTTTTCTGCTAATGCTTAAGCCACAGGGGTGTGAGAGTCAGGAAAGACCTGAAAAATGGTTTCAGCAACAGAGAACTAAACTGTGGAGGATACGCTTTAGTTGGAAACTCTGAAAGAGTAACAGACCATTGAGCATCTCGACAGACGAAAGATTTGAATTTTGAAATTTGAGTGGTAAAACATGACTTATGGAAACTGACGAGTCAGCAGATGGTGAAAAAATGCTTGTATGCTATAATCTCTTGCACTGAAATTGTATGTTTAATCATCATCAACAACAGCAGTTTTCTTCAATGTACAAAATGAAAATCACAGGCTGGTTTCCAGCACTGAGAGAGAGTGTCACATCCGACCTCTGCCTGTATTCAACAGTTTCAATCAAGTTTTATGGTAGCACTACCCACATACAGAAATAGAAAGCAGTCTACCTCTCAAAGCCCCCAGCAGTTGACAGCCGGACAAATGGGGAAATGTCAGAGTCTGGGCTTTGAATTACTCTGACATTCCTTCTTGTGCCCACAACCACCTGCCATAGCTCTGAAAGCCAGCCAGTTACCTGTTTGGTCATTCAAGGTCTTGGCCCAGCTTCTGACAGAGTAGTCATTGAGAGATGAATGTCCGTACCTCCTAGGGAGAGGCAAAACTGCTCAGACACATTTTGCCACTAACACTAGAAATATTCTCACTTGAGGAACACCCTAATCTCCCTGGTGAACTTCTTGCGTACTTTGGTAGAATCAGTTGCAGTTCTGCTTTGGCTAACTTATGGGTGACCAGGAGGGTCTTTGAAAAAGCGAAAATGGAAAGAAATGGAAAGGTATTTAGAACCAAATTGATTAATTGTGTTATTTATTTCTCCTTTTAGAAATAGCATTTGAAGATACAGTTACAAATCACAGTATTTAACAATTAATTAAATATGCTATTCCTCTTTAATATTTCAATTTGATATTTGATTTGATTAATTTTTGTATGAGATCATTGTTGAATTTGAAATTGTATTTAACAATATACTGTTTCTTTTTATTCCACAATCAATTACTCATCATCAAAATGCTGCAGGCTATTGCTTTTTCAAAGACCCTCCTGGTCCTCCATAGTAACTTACCAGCAAGTGAACCATGAAAGGTCTATAAAGACTTCTGAGAGACAGACATGGTTAGAGGGTTTATGGATTTCCACTTACTGACAGTATTTACATTTTAATGGAGAGGGTGACTAAAATGTGCTATCTCTAGCCATGATTTTTGCAAGTTTATAAATGAAATAATCACTTCTCACCTAAATTCATGACATAAGACCTATAAATAAAAAAAAACTAATGAAACACAAAAATAGACTATTTCAAAGCACTAAACATGAATTTTTGTCGAGGGAATGTGCTTTGCCTTCAGGCAGTTTACAATGAAACATTACATGTGTCATAATCAGGGCAGAGAAAAACCTCTAAACATCACTGAAGGATTAAGGTCATAAGTATCTGATTTCTGATGCAGTGTTTTCCTGTGCTTGTGGCAAACAGAGGTGAGATGACGCATGAAGCACAAAGTGGAGAGATGAAGTGTCTGTGGAGAGTAGTGGCATGTTATTCTTATATCTCAGCTACAAGGCGGACATTGACAGGGGCCCTTGGGAGCTGAAAGACTAGTGAAGAAGCTTATTAATCATTTATAGCACTTGGGCTGTGTACTCTGAGAGACAGCATTGTGATAACTCATTTATTTTAGCTCTATTGTCTCTCTTAAAAGGACGGGTAAGGCAGTGTTTTGTCTGAAGTATCTGCCAAAATAATTTTTTTTAGATTATCACAGGTTTGGGCACAGCGTGGAAGCATGCCACAACATTTTACATTTGTTAGTAGGGTTTGAGTTTCCTTTAAGCTTACATTTCTAAGTTGTGTGACTAATTTTTCTGTAAAGATTTTTTTGTGTGTTTTGGGGTGGATAATACCCTCCAAGCAGTACATGCAAAACCTTAGGGACCTATATTGAGATCTTTATCACTCTTCCTTCAATCTCAATCCAAACATGTAAATCTTGAAAGTATTGTGGGGAAGAAAGAAACTCTAGCTCTTTGTGCTCTAAGGACACAAAGAATTCCTCGCTTTTCTCTTAAAAGGTGGAACAGTGAAATATTAGCCGGGTTCCTGTGTGTTATTTTGAGAACTGAACCTAATATACTGATATTGCGCAGTCTTCTTTACACCTTCTCTTTTTTTTCTTCTTTCAAATCCTTACCTTCAGATCATGTGTGACTCATGGACAAGTTGGTCCTTCTGTAAAGATAAGGATCTACAATATTTGCAGTACAACCTGAAAAAGTACTTTTATTGTGAGTTATTCCAGCCAAAAAGGAACCAAATAAAGAACACTTGTTGTGATTTTTTGTCATATCTGGCTTCTCTGTGATCATTTCTCATGAGTTTCAATGAAGCATGTAATACAAGTATTGTCAGTGACATACTTTGCAGACAAAAATAAGTTATTTTAGGCGCCGTAATAGACAAATTAAGACCAAAGAGCCAAAAAGAGGGAGAGAAGCAAAGCTAACAAAGCAATGTTAGTCTTCGTACTTGTCAACAATCTGCCTGTTTTAAAGATGAGAGGCGAGTAGCTCTCTGCATTGCAAACTTACTGTGCATTACAAAATGTTGTAAGCTTCGGGCAGCTTGTTAGTCATTCTCATTTTAATGACCAGTCATTTTTATCTCTCACAAAAACATAACACATTACAAGGGACAACTCAAAGGCTTTCTTTGCTGTATTTTCTTTATAGTTGGAAACAAGTGAAGTGTTGTGGAAAGGGGGAAGTAGAAAATATGTCAGATTCTTTTATATCTGCCCTGGTGTACTGTGTATATACTGAGGGTTTAAATGAGGTCACTGTAGGTGGCTGCACCGTTGCTGTAAAAACATGTACATTTCTATCAGAGTGCAACAGTTCCAATGAATGCTCGCCCAATATGTTTCATAAACACTGTGAGTGTCCTTGTGAGTCATTCTGAATCATCATAGTGAATGAAACTCCCCAGTATTGAGGTGTGTCTTCACGTTTCATACATGAATGGACTGGGTTTTCAAGTACCTTTATAATGTAAAATGAAGATAAAACCCTTTGAATAATTTCCCAGATAATGCAGGATGCTGATGTTATGTGTTCTCATGATGGAGTAGTTGGAGAAATTGTTGGAGCATTGCGTAAACTTTTAAAAATTAAAGAAGCCTGAAATGGTAGTCCATGCTTGGCATTGAAGATAAGTAATAGCCACACATTTATAGAACATCTCAGTTGTAAACCATGAATACACATTCATAACCCCATGGTAAACATGTTCTGTATTCATGCTGCTGCAGACAGTCATCCAAGACTGCACTGACTCACACACACAAACATTTTGTATACATGTATCTTTGTAATGTGATTTCACATTACTGTCTGTGTTGGGACTTGCTAATATCTTTTGAAATTAAACATTATTTCCAAAGCTTGACAACTGTGCAGCATCTGGAGGACATAACTAATTTCAAATAATTGAAATGAATCCTGATATAAGCATAAGATGTTTTTATCCAGGTGGGTTAAAAATCAAAGCACAATTAGGAACAGAAATAACTTTTTAATTGCACCTGCTCATATCATTATGCCATAATATGTTATCTAGAGACTGCCTATAAAATGAAAAACCTGTGGGCCATTCATTTTGTTGAATGTATTAAAATAGACAAGGATAATGTCTGAGTGCACTTGAAATAAACTATTTTATCTTTCCCACAGATGTTCTGTGAATATTTATTTATTATATGTTGACCCCAATGAGGCAATAATTTGCCTTGCATTGTTTTTTTGCCCCCCCAACCACCCAAAAAAAAAGAAAAAGAAAAAGAAAAAAAATCCTACATCAAACCGAACAGCACAAAGTGACTTACAGATTACTAATTTCTTGTACAGGGAGCAAAGTTAAGAATTAAAATCTTGTTTAACTACTTTACTATTGCTATGTAGACACAACAGAGGCAATTTGCAAATAATTGGAAATCCATTGCAAATCTTGTATTTGAATAGGGAGGGGCAGCAAAGTGTCGAATGAATAGATAATCAAATAACCAAATAAATGTTCTTCAAGATAAGTTACAGTGCTGCCCTCTGTTGGTCACATTTATTGCTGAGTGAGACTTTGATCCGCCAATGTAAAAAAAAACATTATGTTCCCATTTTGGAATGGGGGCAGTTTTTTAGCTGTGGCAATAAATTTCATTTTACAATAAGATATTAATCATGACTACATATGGAAACTCTTTCTGAAGTTGTGTTATTATGCAAGGTGAAGTTGAGGTAAAATCAAAACAAATATATATATATTATACTTGTTTATTGAGTAAGTTACAGAACGGCTTACTGTATGAGATTTTAGATTTGTCATGTTTTATATCGATGATGACTAAGCACAAGTAGGAGCTCTGCATATGTACCTTCCCCTGTCCATGTCAGTTGTGACAGTTGTCAGATTTTCCAGTCAAAATACCCGATAAAGAGATTCATGTTGTATGTTTCTGAATGGTGTGTATATAAACCAAAAGGCCATGAAGTAAAGCTGACATTTTTTTAAATGGTATGTCACAAAATATTTTGCTACTTCTAAACTAAAACGAAAACATTTTGTTCAGTAAATTTTT
>JBBBVU010000016.1:8717975-8740220 GCA_037177055.1 Atherinosoma microstoma
CATAACCTTCACTGTGTTTTGATTTTATTTTTTTCTCGTGTGTGTGTGTGTGTGTGTGTGTGTGTGTGTGTGTGTGTATAAAGAAAGAAGAAAAATAATAATTGTGTACTGTACTAGGGCGCAGATGGCAAATCGGTCTTCCAAATAATTTTTAAGTTGTGTTGTAGAGGTTCTAGATAAAGACATCAAGCCTCAGCAAAGCTACAATTCTAGTTTGTTGACATACTTGTGTCATCCTCTGCTGTTACCTGGTAATACTGGTAGTCCATAAATAAATCTGCATACATTCATGATGTCTTTTTTTTCAAAATTTAGGCCTCAGTTTACACCACACGGTGGAAAGAATGGAAGAGGAGGGAGAGAGCATGCACAGTGATAATGGGCATGAATGGAATTTACCACCGTCTACTGAATCATACAGTGCGACTCGTTTTGCTACATTTAAATTTTATTTTATACATATGTAATTAAAATTTAGAAAGCCTGCATTTTGTTGCAAATTGAAGCATGTGCTAACGACATTGTGATGAAATAATTGATGAAATTAAATTTCAGTTGGCAGCCTTTGTGAACCATTTCAAATGAAGTCAAACTGATTTTTGAAAATTAGATTTTGCAGCTGGCTGTTTTTTTTTCCCTGACTTGCACTTGAATCCATTGTTGCATTTTTGTCTTTGCCCAGTTGAACATATTTGGCAGCCATTTTGGGAATGCAGTAGAGATCCATTGACATAACGAGCCACTTTGTGGATTTCATCCAGAATGTCACAGTGCTTGTAATCTGCTCGACCCTTTTGTCTCAGGCAGACTTTATCCTTTTTTTTCTGTCTTTTTTTGTCTTTTTCTGTATAGTACTTGTTAGAAGAGTATTCCCTTATGGGGCTAAACTCATCTTTGAAGTGCTTGCCAACTGAGCCGGTTTTCAGGTGCCCACCTTGAAGTAAATAAGTCTTGAATTTACTTCCTTAAATTAACTACAGAGTAGCCTTCAAGCCTTTAATAGACTTTAAGCTTAAAGATTTGTTTTTGTTTGGAAGGTGCGTCAAAACTTTCTCACCTGGTGTTTATTGCAAAGACTCCTGTTTTACAGCACTTACAGCCTTAACCCGTTCAGACCAACTGTAAAGGCTTTGTTTAGAAAAGCACTCAAAAAGCATTTTTTGGGGGAACTTAAAACCATCGGCTCCAACTATTTATTACTTAGCACTTGAAGAATCTGTAAATGTAAAAAAAGGTGGGAGGTAAAATCTTTGTGATTGTTGACATGATTTTTTTAATTTCTTTTTTTTTTCTTTTGCATTTTTCCTGAAAATTGTGATGCCTAGATCAAAATGTAGAAACACACATCATATTCCCACAGGTCCAAATGGGTTAATACTACATTTGATGTCTATTACCATGACAACAAAAAAAACAACTCAAGTTTCTAATGAATATTTATTAGCAACTTAACAAATACTCATTAGCAAGTCGGAGGAAATTATTTATATTAGACATGAAATTAATTTTATTTATATCATGTCGATCACAGTAAAATTTTACATGTATGTCTCTTAAATAGTCAGCTCTGCCTACATTGGTGGATTGCTAAAACATATTTTGCAAATTGGGAATTATTGGCAGGCTAGCTACCTCCTGGATTACTGGCTTGGATCCTTCTCCCCACAAACCACCTTTTCCACACATAATATGCTTTTCTTCATATTTTGTAATTTTTTCAATTACAGAAAATCACAGATCACACAGTCACAAAACCTATTGACTGTCTATATAGGCAGCCCTTTGTAATTTCGCTGGATTATGCAACACAAAAACACTATTACAATGAGTTACAGAGAACAATTTTCCTTTCAGCCATCAAGCAAAGATAGAACATAAAGTGCTTTGCATAAGGGAGGGGAAAAATATATCTTGTTTATTGATGTAGCCAAGCTCAGATGAAAAACATGTTGGAATTATACTAAGGTTATTATCCATTCATAATGCTTACAGAAGGCTTGTGTGATAGCTTTATTTCAGCTGAATTTTTATCTTTTTAGTTGATTGAGAAAGAATTTAAAAAATGTTCCTCCTTCTAATTAATTGGCACCCGCTTTCTAAAATACTCGCCATGAAAAAGACTCTTTAGAAAAGTAAAAAAAAAAAGAAGCTTGAATTTGAAACTCTCTAACCTTCAGATCATGCAGCAAGTAGAAACTGACAAACTTCATGGCTTGCTTTTTTAGTTTTCAAAGGATTTTTGTTTTGGAATCTTCTCTGCCTGCAAGTATCACAGGAATGCGTAATGAAAGCACACATTGAGAGTGAATAAGTATTTGCGAATGTGCCAGGCAGTTGTCAGGAAGCTTTTGTTCGGTTATAAAACCTTATGGAGTCTTATGAAACACTGTTACTATCATTAGTTTTCACATGGTAAAATGGTTGACAGTGGACCTTATATACAGACTTGACGGTTTGATACTTCCAAAATATGCAAACTTTATGTTCCACAGGCAACAGGTTATCACAAACCTTCACCAATATCACTTTGTTTAATTTTAATATTTGCTTATTGTTTTGGTGCAGCGTCAGGATTGATGGACCTTTGTGTTGTATCATTATCATGCATTTCTACAATAGTTGTTCATACTCCGCATGTTTTATGTTTCAAAACTAAGTTTAATTTGTGCTGTGATATTTATACTCCTATTGTTTGAGTCTATGTGTGACAATGGGAAAAGTGGAAATGAACATGTGTTTCCATTACCTTTGATAAAATTGCTCACAGACTGTTAATTCATGCTTCTTTACATGCTCGGTGTTGGTTTAATTAAAATTCAGGTCATGCAACAACTTGACCAGAAGACGTTTCACAACTAAAACATTTTTTTTCCCCTTTATCTTTTCTTTTCTTTTTTTTTAGATTTTTCAAAACTTCAAAACTTGACAAAAGGTCTTTAAAAAGTCTTGGTATTGTTTGACAGAACCTGTATTTTTCCTCTTTAAACACACGTACGTGTCTAGGTGCTTAACTGATGTGAAAAATGTATCCTGGATTCTAATAGCAACGCTGTATGTTTGCCAGAGTGCATGTGTGTCCTCAGTTCACCCTGCTGCCCATATGGTTTTCTACAAGTCAGGGTGAGATCACTGCTGAGCTGACGGGTAAATTAAAGGGAAAGTCAAGACAGTTTAAGGTATTAGAAAAGAATCAGAATAGTTTGTGAGTTTTTTAAACTAAGACAGAGTGTGTTGTGAAGACTCTATTTCTCTCCTGGCATCAGAAAAGTTGACAGTAAACAGCATTCCTAGCAGCCAAAAGGTTAAGATTGCGCACAGTCTCTCTCAGTGTAAATCAGCGTACACGGTGCAGTTGGTGAACTCAGAGGGAATTATTTACTCAATAGTATTTGTGTTGCAGCTTCACAGAAAAAAAAAAGATTTTTTCGAACACTTCAGAAATGTCTTCTCCGATACTGTCATTTAATGGCTTGAAATTTACTTCAATCAAAGCAGCTTTGAGAGTCAACAAGATGAGAGTGGTTATCAATTTTCATATAGCTTACTGCTTTAACGAGTAGGAAAGGAATAGAAATCTCCTATTGTGGTTGTGATTTACGACAGTTGGCCCAAGTGGCAGAAGAAAAACATTCCGAACCTGCTCAGCAACAAACAAATGCCAAGGCAAATGTTCAGCTTTTCAAAGCTGCTGTTTCACAATAGCTTTGACATTTATTAGTAATCATGAAAAAAGAAACAGTGCAATCCTTGTAGTGGCTCTCATATCACCTGCATTATGTTTTCAGCATAGTTCCAGTCCATGTGTTGACATCCATGTCATGTTTAGGTGCTTGTGACATCAGAATAATAGCTGTGAGTTGTGGCTGAGGTGGCACAGTGTTTTTCACTTTGAGAACTCATGGTAAAGTGTGACAGCTTCTGTGAAAACTACCATTAAACTCGGTTTTTCTTTTTAATTTAAATGAATGCATTAATGAATCCATCTTACTCAAAATCTCCTTTATAGACTGAATGTGGCAGGTTTTGCTGCTGGCGATCTCATTATTCATTTATTCACACAGTTGTTTTTCTTTTTTTCATTCCTACTTCTTTTCAGGGTCAGTCCAGCGTATCCCAACATGCATTTAGAGGAAGGCAGGTCACTTGGCCCACACAAAAAGAGAAAGATAGTCATAGAGGCAACGGGAGTCAGCTATTAAATGTATACTATTAGCGTAGGTTTACTTAACACTAATCCTACTTTACAGTAAAGATGACTGAAAAATCTATATCAAAATAAAGCATAAACCTTCCTAAGCCTTTCCATCTAACCATGACAGTACAAATGATTTAGAAGTATCACATTTATGGTATGACCTGCTGAAAATACGCCCAGCCATGTGGCATGATTTTTATAGTAATGTTAGCAGAAACAGCTGATCGGCTTAGGTTACACTCTAGGGCTTATGAGCCATAGATTGTTACCATAAAAGATAATAATTCTGCTACATTCAACACCCCACACTGACCAACAATTCATGGGCATTAGCAAGGCCAAAGGGCCAGTTGATTATCATAAACAGAGCTGCTAGGTGGCTATGTTATCTCTCCACTTTATGAGGTGACTCTGTACTGACTGCCTGTGTTCACAGAACAGAGGACAACCTAAACAGTAACATTTACAGATCATAATATGAACTGTGGTGATAGTAAACGGACAAACGTGTTGTATTGTTGGTGGTGACACATTGCAAAGAAGCAAACAGCTGGTAGAAGTAAGGTCATGACAACATGTTACAACTATATATGCTTTGATTATTTCTTTTTTAGGAGTTTACAAAACATTCTTTTCTAAGTAGTGAAATTATGATAAAAGTATATAAAGAAAAGATCCTTGTGTACTGTTAAATGATTAGGTAGATAATAAAATAGAATGCATAAAACCATTGCATCAATGTTAGAATCCAAATGAAGTACTTGCTGTAGCTGTGATTAAAACAAATTATAAACTAAAATATGAATATTAAGATGAGTTCAAGAAGAAGTTAAAAGAAAACTGAGTGTTTTTAACCACTAACCCACCTTTGGTCAAAAAACAAAACCAAAAAAAAAGGTAACTGTAGCTTCCATGAGAAATACATAGCCAGAAAGTGCGATGGTTTGAAGAAGGACTCAGGCCCTGCAGGGTTCAATGGTTCCAAGAATCACTTATTTAAGTTTCAGGAATACGGGAGAAGGAACTCCAAGGTTCGATGACAGACTGGTGACTGGTGGAAGAAGAAACCTGGTTTTAACTGCAGCAGTGATGATGGGGAATGCAGAACAGGTGATGCAGCTGCAGGTAGAAAGTGAGGATAAGCCGAGCAGGAAGAGGGGCAGGACATGATTTGGCACGACTTTTTAATCTGGCAAAGAATGATAATTGGTTATGTGCACACATTTAATAAGTAATATAACTAGCAGTACCACATATTTGGCTGAGCCAGTGGAGCTGTTCCTGTGTAGCTTGTTGTACCTGGTTACAGCAAAAGAGAATGTCTTTCTGTAAAAACACATTTTAAACTGAATGTTACACAATCAAGCAAACACAACCTGAATTTAAAAAACAATGGTGGCAAACCAGGTTTTGAAAATATTGCTGAAAGTTGTGACCTTCGGTTTTATAGTTTTGATGGAAGTGTTGGAATCTGCACACAGTGAGCACATTGACTGATTCTGTTTTGGTGAATGTGACTCGTGAAGTTCATAAGCAGTGCTTTTCCACATTTTTGAGACTCTGTCAAAATTTGTCTTAGGTCTATTTATTGAGTAATACTGTGTCTTACAGTAGTCTTTCAGTATAGTTACTTTTCATGTCACAAACGCCCTATGGGAACTGACACTCTCTTGGGATGTATGACCTTATTGTCTTTAATAAAGCCCAATTTTTACGGCACTAATGACTTATCTGCATATTCAGTGTGCTACACAGGCCCCTCAGCCCAATTTTTTTAGATTATTTCTAGACTTCTTTGGCTTTGTCTTTACAACAGTGAGACTGATAAAGCGCTAAAAGGGGAGAAATCTTTTTTGGCCCTTTTCTCGTTTCTTATGAAACTCTGTAGTTTGCTTGCTTAAGTTTGTCTTGCAACACAGTATTGTATGGATAAAGTTTCCCAATGTGGTTAGATTTCCCCGCCTTGTTGGATTAACAGAAAACCTTATCTTTGTGCCAACTTTTGTGTAATTCGTTAGATCTGACTCATATTACTCAGTCAGCAGGCAGACCTCTGGACTAGGCCAGCACATGGTGATAGTGTGTATAGGGCACTCTTGTGGTCGACTGGGTTTCAGTGTGTCAGCATTACATTTTTAGATGGGTCAAATGTCAAATGAGCTGAGGAGACATATATAATCTGCATTTACTACACAACAGCTTGCCAAACTATAAATACACTAAACAGTGCTATCATCCATAGGACTCAAAAGCAAACGCGTTTGTATTCAGTCCTTTGGAGTTAAAATCTTACATGCTGAGGAAAAATCTGTACTTGTACGCTGAAGATATTGTTAGTTCACCTAAATAATGACCCATTTTATCTCTGCCTGATGGAATTTGCATTGTTACTGTAGCTACAGGCTGAAGAAATACTTTATACCATAAAACCTTTTTGCAAAGTCCATTCTCACTGTTCCCTCAGCTTTTTTCCCCCTTTGCTAGCATTCAGTCATTGAACAAGTTTGCAGCATCTGATGAATTCTTTTAAATAGCAAACATTCAAGCTGCAAATTTCTGGAAGGGAGGCTAGATTGCTGAACCTTGAAGCGCAGGCCAGCAACTAAAACTGCAGGGTTGTGCTGAGCTGCTTCAAGCACCCTTGTGCATTTGTGAAAGTTCAGCTACGTGCCAGCAGCTGCACGAGGATCCACCAGCTCGTGCACTCTTGTGCAGCTGCTGGTGAAACACATGGTTCAGAATCTTTGGGTCTGCACACAGTTGCATTCACATGGGTGGGGTATGTAAATTCACTGTTAGTGGCTAAGTTGTCATTCAGAATCATGGTCCGGTTAGAATTTACAGGGTATGATTTGTTTTAATGTTTCATCCTTAAAAAAAAACAAGCAGAAAACTGTTCATTTATCTAAGACACTGCTGTTTGATCACATGTTTGTATTTGTGAGCGTGTCAGAGACAAAGGAAGAGAACCACATCCCTATTAACATTATATGTCATATATGACCTGTGGCTCTAACACTTGTTCACACAAGGGTTTTTTTTTTTTCTGTTTCCTGAGCTCAGAATAAACACACAAGAATGTTTCTTCTTTCTGTTTAATCGCATCAGTGACCAATATAGTATACACTTAACTTAAACACTCAGAGTTTGTGTAGTCTGCTACAATAAGAAGACTGTGCTCGTTACTAAATCTCTCACACTTTCTTCTCTTATATCAGAACAAAGCATCTTTTCTGCTGATGTGTCTTTCAAGGACAGTAAACTTAGTTTTCTCTGGAAGATATAAAGGTGTTACAGCTCCTCTACCCTGCAGTGCACTTCAGTAGAATTTCATGTTCATTCATAGACAGAAGCTTGTGAACTGTCTTTTTATTACTACTTTTTTTTTAAATATATATATATTAACATATATTAACTTAATATATTAACTACTCATTAATGGGATAACTAGTTATGGACTGAGGAGTCCTATATAAGCATCTGTGTAGGTTTATGAAGATCTCTTAATTGGCTGCAAGGTCCTTTTTTTGGAGAGGCTGAATGTCCTTGACTTGTGTAGTAGCTGTAGAGAGGCAGTTGCTATGGACTCTTATGCCTAAATGATAACTCTTGAATTTAGCATTATCTGCTTCGGGGGTAAGAGGTGTTTTGGAGACTATCATATGAGTAGTCAGATGGTTCTTTTTGGTCAAATGCTCATTAACAAAAGCAGAACCATTTGCCAATTCTGAGATATTTTCAAAAGCTTCTGTTCCCTCACCAAAGTGACGCACAGTCTTTAATTTTAATGGCCATACGCCAACAGTGGCTGTTTGTTTCTTTCCCCGTTATGCTCCTAGAGGAAACTTCATTAAATACATAATGGAAATTTTACTGATAACACTAATTCCTGAGTGTTTTTGTGGATTTTGCCTGGAAAAAAAAGTATATTAGAAGTAGATTATCCTCCCATCTGTAAAAGCACAATGGATCTGCTATGGATAACGGGTGGTGGTGGGTGTGTTCCTGCCAGAAATGACAAAGTTGAACAAGCTGTCCTGTCAAAAGATACTTTTAACTGTCCTCAACTTGCGTAATGGTATTTCAATGTTTATTGTTATTTGTGTGCTTGAGGAATTTATTTGAAAGCCGCACATCCTGTCACATTGAGTGGCTTTCTGTAGGACTGGATGTCTTAACAAATTAATCTGCTGTGCTATTTGAGATATTTTATTGGCAGTGGAACTAATCATGAACAGTCAGATTAAATTTAGGGTGTTATAAAGAGTTAACAGATGTCCCAGTGATGTACAGAAATGCATAATGTGGTTATTCAAGCAAATTTAGCTGAGCAGTGGTCTTAACATTACTCTGGTGTAATTACCCCATGACGCTTTGACCAAATAGGAGAGCATTTGTTAAAGTGTTTGAGTGAATCAGTTAAATTTGATTTTACTGTGTTTGCATGTTTTCAACTTAAGTTGTGAAGAAAGGATTACTGACCCTATGTTCTCCATAGGTGGACAGCCAGATCAAAGTTCAAAGATATGTCATGCAGTGGTTGCTAAGATAACTATATATTTATTAAATGCATTTCATATATGTTTTTAATTACTGTTCATTTACATATAGAAGCATTAAAAACTGGTTTCCTGCATGTGCACCCTAATATTTTAGCAAAGGGAGGAGTACAAAATGAAGAAAAATGTTGCGTGAAAATCTTGGCTCTGCTTGTCAGCAGCCTACATGTGCTTGCTGATGGTTTTCAGTGGCTTCTGCAAAGGCAAATCAATTAAATCTTGAGACTGTGATGTGTTATCTGCAGGTTTTCCTGTAGTGTATGTGAGTGAGATGGATTACGTACATGTTAAGTGCTTCACAACATTATATAGAAACACTCAAAGGCAATAAGGGATACGTTGCTCTGAATTACTCCGATATAATCAACAATCTCAACTTTGTAAGCCAGAGATGAGTAATTTTTAATATTATTTTTTAACTGTTGATGGATGGAATGAAACTACCATGATAAAGCAATGGATAGTATTTAATTATGTTTCTTTTTTCTATTTCTTAAAAGTTGAGAATGATGAGTTGTGGGCATACATACTGTTTTGTTACAGGATTGAAATATACATTATCGAACACACTATTTACCTCACCAGATTTGCACTTCATCACTTGATTATTGCTCTAAGAAAAAAAATCCCCATGTCCTTGCTCCACATTTACATTATGAACTGAATTACATTACATCCCATACGATTAAAGTATAATTTATGTTTGTTCATGTGCTAATGCACTTGAGCTGAAAGGACGTTTGGAATTAATTATTACAATTTGGATTGCTGTGATTGATCAGCAGTTGAGGTTTCAAACAAACTTTCTGCTAATAAGGTGCAACACAAAGCACTGTTGATATGTGCAAATCTGCGTCTGATTCATCACCATGCTGTATGCACGAGCATGGACATGAGCTTTTCATAATGCCCTGTGGTCCTTTTGTCTCCAGATTTAAATGTACCAGGGGCCTTGAATGTATGCTCGTAGTGTGTGTTGTAAGCATTATTTGCATATTCAAGATGTACATTATTCACATGGCTGATACTGCTCCTTTCATAACCGTGCCTCTTGTGTCTCTTCTCAACCCCATCCCCCATCCTCACCATTTTAACCCCCCCCCCCCCAGCCCCTCTTGATTAACTAATGTCCAATTCGATGCAGTGTATTTCAGGAGCTTGTCACCTAATGCAGGCAGCTGATTAACCTGGAGTCTGGCTGGTGAAGCTGCAAGCCTCATCTCCCTGTCTTAATTTCTTTTTTTTTTTCTTTTTACCCCCCTCCACACACACACACACACACACACCTCTTCTCCCTCCCTCCTCCTCCTCCACCCTTCCTCTGTCTTTGTTGTGGCGGCAGCAGCGAGGCATGCATTGCATTGGCGGTCTGAAGCATTGTGTCTGATTTCCAGCAGACAAACTGACCTCTGGGGATTTATTGACAGTAAACTCCACAGAGGCAGACACAGAGCTGGGAGCATAGATGCAGCTTGAGAGGCGTGGGGTGGGGTGAGGGGGTGGTGGGGGAAGGTTTGTAAGGAGGGAGGAGGAGGAGGAAGGGGGGGTACACAGACGGACAGATGGATATATGGAGGAAAAGATAGAGAGAGCCTCAACGTGATGAAACAGGAATCAGGTAGACACATAGAAGAAATCAATATGGCGGGCTAAGGGGGGTGCAAACACAAAATTTAGTTTGATTTGTAAATTTTTTTTTATTTTTTTTTCCTGGAGTATTAGCAAGTGAAAGAAAATGGCTGCCTCCTACGAGGATCTAATTAATTTTGAAGGATCATCAACCCCTTTAGTCCAAGGCAGGGTATGGGGGGGGGACAGACCCCTGGGCTGATTAGAATTCACTGCAGGTAGGCACTGGCTGCTGCTCACCCACTGTGTCACGGCTAAAATGGAATCACGGTTGTGAGTGGCAGTCTGGGCAACGGAAGCCGGCTTCCTTTGGCCTACTCCTTTGTTGCCAGCATTCACCTCACTTTACCCCTCAGGCAGGTAGATTTACATGTCTAGATGGGAGAGGGAAGCCATAGAGGGAACATGTACACATGTTTGCATTGTCTAAAAAGTAGACACGCAAAAAAAGGCCTGTGGCAGTAGTATACAGTTGCATCTTAAGCTAACCCCTGCTGAAAAAGGAAAAAAGGTCAAATATTTTCCATTCTAATGGATTCGAGCACATGTGTGTACAGCATGATAAAACACAGGGTTTTGAAATATGGCTTTTCCCTTGGTTTCATTTCGGTGAACCCATTTCATAATTATTTCCCTAAAAGTGGTGAAGTTAAGGGAAGGGTTACACCTATAGTTGGTTAGCATGTGGGCTAGAAACAGGAACAAGTCTTATGTTTGGTGTCCAGAATTTAATAGACAGTCTGCACAGCTTATTCTGCTGGATAAGTTATTTTTATGTTAATTGCTAAAACAAAGGAATGGATTTAAAGCTTTGTTTGGAATATAAGGGTTAAGGAGGTCACTTAAAAACACTTTTTTGACACTATTTTTTATCTTGACCCAACCAGTGTGTGTGTGCTGTGTCACAGAATGTTTCGTTTCCTTGTCTGGTGATCACCCTCTGCTGCTAAACATACCCTTGTCTATATCTAATCATAAAATATGTTAGATGACAAACACACACATCTCAGTCACTGCAGTACTTCTCAAACTGGGGCCTGTGAACATTAAGAAGACTGTCAAAACAGCAGTTTCAGATTTTTTTTTCACAGATATTGTGCTTCTCTGCACTAGAATATAGATAAAATCATCAACTTTTAGGCACATCTATTGTCTAAGATGTATCTATTACCTTGGCACAGAAAATCAGAAGAAGGTACATACAGAAAGAGATCCTTCTCCGCACCACAAGTGTGTGGAGACAAGACAGAGGTCACTTATTTAAAATCTCATAGTTTTTTATCTGAGGATTTTGGCCTCAGTGTCTCAAAGTGGGGGCTGGGGGGTGGGGGTGGACTCTTCATGAGTTTTTGAGAGCTGTAAAAGAAGGATTTCTGTCAACACTTAATGTGCAGGTCTTGTCAAATCCTGTCCCCATTTTGGCTATTCAGCAGCTCAGCATAGTAACTGGCATTTTACAGACAGCACTTGATGCCCGTCTCGTAGCAATCAGAGCTGCTACTAAATGTCTTTTTAATGAATTTAACCCAAAAATATTTAGCAGTTATTTCAAACTTGGAAATATGTGCTGAAATCACATTAGCAAGAAACATGTTGCCTAATTACCAGGTACTTTTAATAGCTGCAGTGCTTGTAGTACTTGAAAGCACTTTGAACAATGTGGGACTATTAAGAGGGAATGTGTTTGAAAAAGGCGTTTTTTGCATTGGTACAATGCTTTTTTTCTTGCTTGCCCGACCATAAATGAAAACACAAGTATGTGACTTCAATGTGGTTAGTTTTACATCATTCCTGTCGCCAGTTTTTGGGTCAAATGTTTACATGCTAATGTGTTAGTAAAATCTAAGAGCAATTGTGTCTGGCTTTCATCGCGTCACCAAACCAGCGCATCACATGCTTTATGTTGTTGAATGCCTTTCTTGTGTTTTTCAATGAATGCCTTGTGTATTCAATATTTGACTCATTTCTATTATTAAAACGTCTTAATGTTGCTTTATATCTGTGTGAGAGGTTTTGTGGCTTAATTTGTAAATTCAAAAACAGCAAAAGAACAAGATACGCATACACAGTTACAGTGAGTGTGAATGAGAGCCCCTCTAAAATATTTAGAAAAGATCCTTGTGTAAATGAATGAAAAAAAAAGGTCTAATTTTTCTTGGGAAGGGTGTGGTTTTGTTGTCCAGCAGCTCAGATAACTGTTGAGAAAAGAACCAGCTCCAACTGCGATATTATTTTCAGCCTTGATTTGTAATTTTGTAGTCATGTGATCACCAGATCGTCCATTCGTCTTGCTGTAAAAACTCTTCACACATCTGTTGCAGCACGCCTGTGGCAGATATTCCTGTTACTGTGGCTCGGGGTTCATTAAGGGAGTGGCAATATCGACGAGGCAGTATGTGGCATTAAGATTTGTCTTTGTCTTTTCTTTCCTCTCCAAACACTGTGGCAGAGCAACACATGATTTGGACTGAGAGGACTGACAGCCTTGCCTAGCACCAGGCCTCTGATCAGCCATCTCCACCAGCAAATTAAAGCTTGACCCACACTTCATCACCAGCCTCACAAGCATCTTCGTAACAAAACGTCATCTAACTGTGAGTATTGGAGTGCGTCTCTTTTTATATTTCATCCTCAAGAGTAACTTTAAGTAACCATCTCTTGTATAAGAATTAATATTTGCTGTTGTACTAATTTGAGCTCAATTCTTCATCACTGGATGAACCAATCTGTCACTGTCAAATATGGTTTAATTGCAAGAACCAGAGGTTTCATTTCTACAGTAGTGATGTCTTCCATTCTGCCAGACATTCATAATTAAATGTTTCATTCATTGACAGATTAAGTGTAAACTAATTATATATTATTTTTTTACATGCCTTGGAGAATTTTCCAAGATCAAACGTAGCACTGCATTTTTTATTGATCGTTTTAAGGGAGGTGTCCAATAATCATTCAACCATGAGCTACTCAAGTATGTTTCATTTTTGCAGCCCTTCTAAGAAAAATCTACAATTTTCACATTTTCCTCGTACCTCATTTTCATTTAGATTCAAATTTCTTTTCACTTCACTAAGGAGATAAAACACTTTAAGTGATCTTCCACTCTGCTCAGCCGGGTCACATTTAGTGTATTCCAAGGATAGTTAGGAAGCACGATCATGGTGAACACATGGCTGACAAAAGAAGATTGTTGTCCTCCAAGCCCAGTGCACCACCTAATGGTGGTTGGAGGAATTGCAGAAAAACACACCGACTGAATGAAACTTGCAGTAATTAGATAGGAACCATCTTAATCATCCTTGTGGAAGTTTTAAACAGTAGCTTGAGAGAAGAAATTAGTTTGAATGTTGAAATAACTTGATTCTCTTTCTCCTATTGTTAGAGTAGACTGAGGAAACAACCATTGCTAGCTATCGTTTTAGCAGTCCTTCAAGAACTGTCTTATGGATGGTTAGAACAATAAGCAGCAACATTTCTTTTATATTTAAAAGAACTGCTAATCTTTAGGTGGATTCCACATTATGTACAATTGAATATTCATTTCTTTAAATGAAAAGGGAATTTCTTTTAGTCATGTATATACTCACAACTGTAGCTTTTCAGTTTGTGTTTGAGTATAAATGTATTGCTACTGATATATCTTTAATATATGGAACAAAAGTGATGACATGTTGATGTTTTATGTCAGAAAAGGTTCAAATCTTCATTTAATGCAGTGGACAGTGATTGTGTATATCAAGGTTTTTCAGCCTGGTGTGTTCCTCCCAACCTGCAGGTGACATCAGTTGCAAGGGGATGACCGAGCGCATTCATAACATCAATCTTCACAACTTCAGCAATTCTGTACTTGAGACCCTCAATGAGCAACGCAACCGTGGGCACTTCTGTGACGTGACTGTTCGGATCCATGGAAGTATGCTGCGAGCTCACCGGTGCGTGCTGGCTGCTGGAAGCCCCTTCTTTCAGGACAAGCTGCTCTTGGGCTACAGCGACATTGAGATCCCCTCTGTGGTCTCAGTTCAGTCCATCCAGAAGCTGATTGACTTCATGTACAGTGGGATTCTGCGAGTATCTCAGTCGGAGGCTCTGCAGATTCTCACTGCGGCTAGCATCCTTCAAATTAAGACCGTCATTGATGAGTGCACCCGCATCGTGTCCCAGAATGTGGGTCTGGCAGGTCCAGGAGGGTTCCCTGGTATACCAGGTGATTCTGGTCAGGAAACACCCCGTGGCACTCCAGAGTCTGGCACCTCCGGGCCCAGCAGTGATGCAGAGTCAGGTTATATGCAAGCAACATCACAGCAAAATGTAGATCGTACATACACATCCCTGTACTCCTACTCTGGCCTGTCTCTGCAGAACGGCACCCGCGAGCGCCCTCTTTACATCAACCCTATGACAGCAAATTATGATTCGAGTACTCAGAAAGACCAGCAGTCGCACGACCCGCCCTGGATAAACCGTATCCAGGAAAGATCTCAGCAGGTCGATCGCTTCATGTCCACAGCAGAGTCCACTCACTGCCGCAAGCAACCCCGACCGGTACGCATACATACAGGAGGGATGCACATAAAGCAGGAGGCCGAAGACGAGTACAGCTGCTATAACGAAATGGGGGACTGCCAAGATGACATTGACCACAGTGAGGGTGTAGAAAGTGAATCCAAGGTTGAAAGTTTTGACTCAGGGGTGAGCTCCTCCATCAGTACAGAGCCAGACACCATGGAGCAGCAGCCGTACCTGACAAGCTTTAGTCGAGAGGGTGGTGGTGAAATGCAGCAAGGTGAAGGAGTTCCAGTGCAGATAGAGGTCAATGACTCATCCCCAGAGCAGGTGCAAAAGACAGAGGATGGGGACACATCCCACAGCACTAGTGACAGTAGCATAATGCAGCCCCTGCCAAACTCAATCAAACTCAGTCCCATGTCGCAGTACATGCGCCAGATAGAATCACACACCAGCAATCTGAGGATGCCGATCACCGTGACCAGCAATTCCCAAGTGATGGGCACTGCTGGAAGCACCTTCCTGCCGCTCTTTCCTACACAGCCGGCTAGAGACCACAAGCCTTTCCTTTACCTTCCTGGCCAACAGCAGCCCCAGTTTGTTGCAGTGCCGCCTCCTGCAATGCCATCATTCCCGAACACCATGTCGGTACAGCAAGCTGCAACTCAACAGCAACAGGCTGCAGGAGGGATTGGCCAGGGGGAAAAGAAGCCCTATGAATGCACTCTCTGCAGTAAAACCTTTACTGCAAAACAGAACTACGTCAAACACATGTTTGTCCATACTGGTAAGTCAACATTTGTCATTTGAAATTTAAGAAACTTTTTTTTCAAGTTACGAAGTTCAATTAAATGATTGTTTTAGTCATAGTTAATGTGAGTCATAGCTGGGCTTGTTTAAATACTTTTGGTCAGATTTTGACAGACTACAGAGCTTTGGCATTTGAGATGCGTTTGAGAGACACAAGGCAGGACAAAGTACAGCCAGCTTACTGTACCCCAAAGTGTCAGAAGTTAAAAACAGCAAATAAAAGAAAAATGAAAAAAGGATTATTGAGTAGGTCTTTAAAATTCTTCCTCTAGCTGCTTTAGTAATGTCCCAATACAATCTATTGAAGGAGTGGGTAGGAATTATCAACCATCCTAATACGGCATTATTTTTAACTAATGAAAAGATATAATTATATTGCTTTATTGACAATGATGAACCTAAATGTAATAAACTGGCATTAATAAGCTTATTTTATCATCATAATATTTAATTCCAGCATTGTGCTGTGCCCCTTTAGGACTTGATGTTGTTTGTTGGCCCAGAGAACATGACAAAATGTTTAATTGACTTCTAGGTTTCAGTCTTGTTTCACCTTTAAATTATAGTTTTTGTGGGCATTCCGCTGCAGTTAGATTAGATTACGGTTTGTGGGTGAAGTTAGGTCAATGTACCTATGGGGTTTGATATAAAAGATAGTATTAGTAGGGTTTCTTTGGGCAGGTGTTGTGATGACTTTAATACCAGAGTTAAAGAGAAGAAATAGGCAGGAGACAATCAGGGTGGCTAAAGACACATTTCTTTGGTAGACCATATCCTTTATTGTTGGGTGCACAGGGTCATACATTTTGGATGCCAAAGATATAAGACAAAGAACAAAAAAAGCCAGTTTCCTTATATATTGTCAAATGCAAGAATAATGTTCAATTTTTTTCTAGTTCCTAAAGAACATACAGACTTTAAGTTCTGTCAGACTTTTAGCTGCCTGGTTGACATATAGGTAACCCTCTAGTAAATCTCAATGCTATGCACAGCATTAATCAACTGCAACAGTCACATTTCTTCCATTAAACAATAAAGGAAAAGTTACTTATTTACTTAATTAACTTAATTATACCCTGGTAAAAACTGCCCTAAAAATTACCTTCATTAGGTCACAGCTGACTAGCATCCTTGTTTTCATTTGGATTTAACTTACAATGCCAGTAGTTGTCATGCAGCACATCATTTCACTGCACGCTGCTTTCTCCTTGCAATGATGGCCTTATCAATCACATACTGGGGAAATCATCATCACAGAAAGAAAGAATTAAATATCATATAATTAGATGATTCCATAGAAATTGCCTACTCAAACAGCCATCATTATTCATTACAGTCCATTTCATGGCCAGAAGCATTTGTTATATGAAGGCTACTTACACAATTGTGAGCGTCAGAATGATGTATTGAAAAGGGAAAAAATCATGGATCAATCCGTTTTTGAGACTTGATCCAAACATTCCACAGCAGCTAATGATGGATTACAGTTGCTACTTAAATTTTTCAAGAAATGCAAATATTACTTAGAATCTAAGGAATGGAACTGTCATTAAGCATAATTTATGTCCCTGGGTGAATACAAAATATCTTACACGTACACATTGGAAGTGTTCACAAAGCACCTCATTACAGCACAATCAAAAGTAGTTAAAAGATGGTGGACTCAACATGAGTGCTTTTTGCTGCAGAATAAACATGTCATTTACTGCAATCAAAAATCTGTCAGCAACAGCGACGCACCTTTCTAATAGTATGACTCACTGTGTTGCAAATATGCTGGTTTGAGCAGGATAGTCATACCTGTTACAGTGTGTACAGCATGCACTGGCGCTACACTGCTGATGTTTATGTGGCCCTGCAATCTGACCGTCTTCTAAATGAGATGAAGAGGGAATGTAATAAAAAATAGTATCAATTATTGGCTTCATTCAATCAAAGCAGAAAGCTTCTCATTAATTCATACAGAGCAGCAGAAAACCACAGACATACAGGACTTCATTAGCTTGCATGGTTCAACTCTCCTACTGCTATTTGGAGTAATACTAGAGCTCTTCTTCCACCTGTTAGCTTTATGTGTCTATTTAATTAATGTTTATATTTTCCACCCCATGAATCAGCACTTACAATTATGTAACATGAACTCGCATCATAAGAAAATGGCAGCAATTTCACATGATACATATATTATTTGTTTCAGAATTGTATTCAAATAGTATCATTGTAGGTTTTCAGATCTTACCCTCACTTTTCTGTTGCTGTAAAGAAATGTGTATAATTGACTAAATGCACAGTTTTGATACGGTTTAACAGTCTTTACATAGCAATAACTGCATTAGACTACTTTTAATAAAAGCCTTTCCTTTACACTGTCGCAGCATGCAGGTCTTAGTGTAAGCAGCACCAACATGAAGCCAGCACAGGTTTAAATAATTCTAGCCTGAGGTATGTTCCTGTACTGGAAAAGTAACATTGTTGGCTTGAGGCGCCTGATTTTTCTCCACAAGTTAAAGTCAGATGATCCTGCCACATTGTCTATGTGGTACCAAGAGCCTGTTGGCTGTATTTCAGGAGAATTAAAAAATCTAAATTTGCCTTGTCTCGGTTCCAAACTAGCCTACTAATTTGCTCCATTTTTTGTCTTTAATAAACAGACATGCACTGATTTACACACAGCAGCATACGCACCCTGAAATCTTTCATTAAAAGTGACCGCACCACACAGATTTTGACATTTCAGTGAATGCCCTCATCAGGCTGGCTGTTTACACGATGAACAGATGGAGCTAAATTAGCTTTAGAAAAAGAAGTGCAAATCAAATGAGGAGGTTAAGATTCATAACAATTTTCCAGGAGTGATGCAAATATGACACTTTTTTTTCTAAAACTGAGGCATACATTTACAATTCAGCTATGGTGGCTGCAAAAACCTCATTTTATGTATAAAAGATTTGTACACATGGCAACAGAGTTACATCACGAGATTTCAATAATTCATTCAGATGTCATTGTCCAAAAATAGAAAAACAAATGCTAGGCTTTTTTCTTTTTTATCTTGAGGTACTTTTCCTCTCCATTCATTTAACCCTTGAATGCTTTGTGTTTTGTATGTACATCTAGGTGAGAAGCCTCATCAGTGCAGCATCTGCTGGCGCTCGTTCTCCCTTAAGGATTACTTAATTAAACATATGGTGACACACACAGGGGTGCGGGCCTACCAGTGCAGCATCTGCAACAAGCGTTTCACCCAGAAGAGCTCTCTCAATGTCCACATGCGGCTGCACCGTGGAGAGAAGTCCTATGAGTGCTACATCTGCAAGAAGAAGTTCTCACACAAGACCCTGCTGGAGAGGCACATGGCCCTGCACAGCACAGCCAGCGCCATCACAGGGCTGTCAGTGAGCACAGGTACCCCGGGCCCAGTTTCCATTCCCATGCCTATGGCTGTCCCTGAGCCTGGACCTGGAGTGGTGGCCCTCGCCATGCCAGTAAGTGGGGGTGCTGGAGTAGGGGCCGGGGTAGGAACAGGAGTGGGTGTAGCTGCAGAAGCAAGCTGCCAAGAAGGGACCACCTACGTGTGCTCCGTCTGCCCTGCCAAGTTCGACCAAATGGAGCACTTCAATGACCACATGCGAATGCATGTCTCCGATGGATAAGTACAGATAAATAAACTTCTTTTAAAAAAGAATGACATACAAAATGGCACTAGATTTTCCTTTTCTTATTTTGAGGTATGAAGAGTAATGAGTATAGACACTGGCACATTAAGTTTCCCAAAAAAAAAATTTTTTTTCCTTTCTTTTTTTTCTGTTATTCTAAAAGAAAAAAAAAGATGGTGGCCTTAAGGCTTAGTAGTTTGATATTGATCTACTGGATGGATCCGAACTACAGGCCTCTAAATGTATGCTTTCCTAAAATACTGATTTATGTGTTGAACACTACCGAAAGGCCTACGAAAGAAACACATACACACAAACACACTTTTAGTGTAGATAAGTCTGAATGACTATAAATGAGCAAATATGTTTGTGCATTTGTGTATTTGCATATGTCTGTCTGTTGTTCTAGTGTGCGTGTGTGTGTGTGTGTGTATGTACATTGCCATGAAACATAAATCATGGCAGTTGTGAACCCATACTGACCAGTTTGGAAACTATAAATGTCCAAGCTTACTGTGGTATAATTTACAATGACAATAACAAAGAAAAAAAAAATCATCTGGGGTTGGGCTACATATTCCCTCTAAAAAATACTGATGGTCACAAGATTGCCTTCTTATATCAAATAAAAAAGAAGTAGTTAATTTGACACTGGGTTTTATTTATTCCTATGGTATTAAGGGATTATAATGCAGCTGTTGTCAAGGTACCAATTTTAATCATTTTACAGAAATGTAATTTCCTGTCAGTGATGATGGGGAAAACTATTCCTCATATATTTTCTGATTACTGTCCATGCATTTTGATGGTCAAGATAACGTTTACTAAATTTGGTGTGTTGATTAGACAGTATTTGAGCAAAAATATGTTTCTTTTTTTCTGAAGTTTGGAGTTTAACTCATTTGCATACACTGCCACTTAATATCTTAAAAGACTGTTAAGGCTAGTAGACCTCTTCCATTGCAAAACAGAAGAAAAAAAGAAAGATCCTTTTGCTAATGGATTTTTTTTTTATTATTATTATTTTTTTTTAGCCTTTTACATTCACAGTTATGGCAGGCTAGAATATGAGACTAAACTCTTTCTTTACAACTGCTGCTCTTCAATTTACACCCGACTGTTATGGGATATAGATTTAAAAAAAAAAAGGATTTGTCACTTCAACTGTTGTTGGCATTGAGGAGCCTGCATGGTTTATAATGTCATAATTAAATTTACAGTCTTTTGTGGGTTTAGGCTAGTTGATGATTGGAGCAGTGTTGTGAAAGATGGGGTAATCTAATTTTAATCAAATTTGAAATCAAAGTAATAGCCACCCTTCTTAGAAGGCCTGTATTACCTGTTTATTTCAACTGCAAAGCTATTTCAGCAGGTGGGAGCCAAGTGCATCACTCTTCATGTATTGACTCTCCCTCAGGGCTCAAATGGCATGCAGCGTTTTGAAAGGAAATACAGCCTGAAACCAAAACAAGTTGCTCTATCAATCGATATCGCACTGTTTCATGATATACCACAAGTTGCAGATAGACTGTGTAGACAATAGCTTACATTCCTGATTTTTCTAATACCTAGACACAGCATGTACAGAATACACTTGGAGGCTTGTCTGTGCAAGTTGTCATTCAAGCATCACATCACTTATGGCAAATTTCTAAAATTTCTAATTTTTTTATATTGCTTTTTATCCAGAATAAGTCACACACAAACACACACACATGCAACCGCCTGCAACTGCAATCTGAAGGATTTGCTCCTTTATGTGAGCAAATACTTTCGTAGTTGTACAATTAAGAAAATAACTAACTGCATACAGGGGTCTTTAAAAGACCAGCTGTTAATTAAAAAAAAAACAAAAAAACAAAAAAAAACAAAGTGCTACTTTGCACATTTTCTTAAAATGCCTGTGCTTAATATTTAATCATTTTCCTTCAATGAACTTTCTCTTATTCAATTTTAAATGAAAACAAACACTTTTTTTTATCTTGATAAATGGACTGCATTATTTTCTTGCATATATGTTGCACTGCTTAAACCAATAAGTGCACTACTGTTAACAGAGATATTATAGTTTAAGAAAAAAGATTTCTTTTTTTATTTAACATTTGGTTGTAGAGTTCACATTTAATAGAATAGCTTTGTTCCAATTTCTTCATCAAATAATTCAGCAATTCTTGGCTTTTGTTATTGCTTGCTGATACCTACAGTATATTCTTGTGCCGTTTTAATGCAAGCATTTATCTTTATTTAAACTATTATGTGTGCTCACTTGTGTTTTCACCTTTTGAATTCTATGGAGTCAGTTCCCTATAAGAGTTTATTTGATTGCATTTCTTTACAAACAAAAATTGCAAAATCCAAGGCAAACAACATACACAGTAAAACATCAACAATAATAATAAACAACTCCCATCCAACTCCTAATATTGACTATTGTTATATCATTAATAATAATCTTATGTGCGTGCGTGTGTGTGAGTGTGTGTGTGTGTGTGTGTGTGTTTGAGTGTAACATAAATGATATGTGTTTCCTAGAACAACTTTCTGTGAGTTTAAAGGTTTAGGAAGGTGATGGAATGCAGCTTCTTTGATATCTGTCTGTCACTTGTACACAGTTTTGTCCCTTCCTTGGTGTTTGTGTGTCTGTGAGTGTCTGTGTGGTAAATAGCCTAATCAAATAGTTGATAAGTTGAATATCTCAACTGTAAGGCTTCCTTTGCAATATGCAGCGCAGGTACTGTGAGAAGCAGCTCTCCAAACCATTTGGACTAATAAGGCACCTGTAACAATTGTTCTGAGATTTGACTAAAGCTTAGGTCAAGTACTGTCGACTTTGTTATACCAGTTTGGAGAAGTGAGGTTGAGCATTTCAGAGCTGTGTGGAGTCAGTTTG